>BPTQ01000006.1:286951537-287344342 GCA_019973895.1 Chrysanthemum seticuspe | reverse complement strand
CTGGTTTTAGTCCAACTGGACTTTTTCCTTATAGACGAATTGTCTTCAGTGTTATTGATCCAACTTGCATCAGTGTATCCTTCCAACACTGAAGGATAGCCAGTATATGAAAGACTATAATCCATAGTTCTTTTCAAATACTTCAGTACCCTGTGAACAGCTTGCCAGTGATGAGCACTAGGATTACTAGTATACCTGCTCAATTTTCCCACTGCAAAACCAATATCAGGTCTTGTACAAGTCATGACATACATCAAGCAGCCAATTACCCTAGAATACTCAAGTTGAGATACAGCTTTGCCATTATTAGGCATCAGCTTCTCACAAATATCCATAGGTGTACTCACTGGAGTACAATCAAAGTAATTGAATTTCCTCAACACCTTCTCAATATAATGAGACTGAGAGATAGAAATTCTATTACTTTCATGTTTAATCCTTATACCAAGGATAACATCAGCCTCCCCCATGTCCTTCATGGAGAACCTTGATGACAAAAATTCCTTTTTCAGGTCAACCTGATTTTGGTCAGTGCCAAAGATCAACATGTCATCAACATATAGACAAATGATGACTCCTTTACCAGATTCATCAAATTTGCTATATACACATTTGTCAGCCTAGTTAAGAACATAACCACTAGACAAAACTACTTCATCAAATTTTTGATGTCATTGCTTAGGTACCTGCTTCAGTCCATAAAGAGACTTAATCAGTTTACACACCTTGTTTTCATTGCCAGGCATGATGAAGCCCTGAGGTTGGTTCATATAAACCTCCTCTTCCAATTCATCATTCAAGAAAGCTGTTTTCACATCTATCTGATGAATAATCAGATTGTGAATAGATGCCATAGCAATCAGCAGTCTTATGGTACTGATACGAGCCATAGGGGCATAAGTATCAAAATAGTATATCCCTGACTTTTGTTTAAAGCCCTGAATGACTAGTCTAGCCTTGAACTTTTCAATAGTTCCATCTACCTTCATTTTCCTTTTGAAAATCCATTTGCAACCCAGAGGTTTGCAACCTGGTGGTAGATCAACCAACACCCAAGTGTTGTTCCCCATGATGGAATCCATCTCATCATTGATTGCTTCTTTTCAGAAGGCAATATCCTGAGACTTCATTGCTTCTTCAAATGTATTGGGATCATCCTCAACAATGAAGCAATAGGAGTATTGGTTAGAGACCTCATCCCTTGTTCCTTCAATTAAGTATAATTGAAACTCAGGTCCAAATGACTTTGGAGTCCTGACCCTTTTGCTCTTTCTGAGCACAGGTTTAGGTTGTTGAACCACAACCTCATCAGGGACCACTGATGGTTCTTCATCAGGGACCTCTGATACACCAGTGTCATGAGTTCCATTAGGAATCCTCTGACTTGGTCTAGGGACTGATGATAATCTATTCTTATCAAAGTTTGCATCCCTTGATTCAATTATAGAATTAATTGAAACATATTCATTAGGTTCAATAACATAGAACCTAAAAGCCTTGGAATGCTCAGCATATCCAACAAAGATGCAGTCAATGCCTCTTTCACCTAAAGTCTTCAGCTTTGGATCAGGGAGTCTAACAACAGCCCTACAACCCCAGACCCTGAGATAGTTTAGGTTGGGTTTCCTTTTAGTCCATAATTCATAAAGGGTAACCTTATTCCTTTTGTTGGGAACCATATTTAATAAATAGCAAGCTGTTAACATAGCTTTACCCCAGAACCCTTGACTCAGTCCTGAATAGGACAACATGGAATTAACCATCTCCTTCAGCACCATGTTTTTCCATTCAGAAATACCATCTTGCTGAGGAGTATAGGGAGCAGTCGTTTCATGGATAATACCAACAGACTGAAAGTACTGAGTATCCATGTACTCACCTCCCCTATCAGTCCTTAATCTTTTGATCAGGGACCCAAGTTGTAATTCAACTTCAGTTTTAAACACTTTGAATTTATCTAATGCTTCATCCTTGGTATGTAACAGATAGACATAACAAAACCTAGAAGCATCATCAATAAATGTCACAAAGTACTTCTTGTTCCCCAAAGAGGGAGTGGCATGCAAATCACACATGTCACTCATGACTAACACCCTGAAAAGGTTTTTTGGTAATCTTGGTCAACATGCAAGTTTTACACTTTTCAGTGTCCATGTCAAATGCTGGGATCAACCCATCCTTAGACATATCTTGCATCCTTTTATAGTGAACATGGCCAAGTCTAGCATGCCAGAGGGTAGAGTCAGTCAGGTCAATGGTGGTCAGAAAGGCTGAATTAACACTATCAGTAGCAATATTAAGCCTGAATATTTGATTACATAAATAACCAAAACCAATAAACATACCATTCTTAGAAAGAACAAATTTATCAGACTCAATAACTTATTTATATCCATGATTATTCAAAATACTACTTGAAACCAAGTTCTTCCTGATATCAGGAACATGAATAACATTAAACAAAGTTACAATCTTTCCAGAACTAAAATTAAGATCTACACAACCACGACCATGCACCAAGGCTGTTGACTCATTTCCCATGTGAAGAATAGAACCATCATTCAGTGACTCATAAGTCTTGAACCAGCTTCTATCTTTGCACACATGAACTGTTACACCAGAGTCAACCCACCACGCAACATCATCATCCTACACATAAAAAGATTCAGATACATATGTAACATAATAAATCTGCTTTCAGTGAGTTGGCTGAACCACCACTCCGTGAACCATTAGTGCCTGATCCATTGGCTTTACCACCAATTTTAACACATTTGCAGTCCTTTTTAATGTGACCAGTCTTGCCACATTTCCAACAAGTAGGTGTTGCCTTCTTGTTTGGATCTGCCCTTGTGTTATCATGATATTTGTGTTTGCCTTTGTTGTCATTGTACCTGGTGGAGTTGTTATGCTCCACCATATTGACAACAGATGCACCAGTAGAATTGCTACTCTTTGGCTTGTCATTATCCTGCACCTTGAGAGATTCCTCAATGCGCAGATGACTGCCCAACTCAACCAGAGTTAACTCCTCCTTTTTATGTTTCAAGGTATGCTTGAAATCTTTTCAAGAAGGGGGAAGTTTATCAATGACACAAGAGACTTGAATAGCCTCATCCATGTGCATATTGTGTTGTGTAAACCTTCTAAGTATACCAAGAAGTTCATTGTATTGTTCCATAACTGGTCTCGAATCAGTCATTTTGTAATTTGTGAAATTACTTACAAGGAACTTCTTACTTGATGCATCCTCAGCCATATATTTGGCATCCAAGGAATCCCACAGTACTTTGGAAGATTCAAAGTTCTGATAAATATTAAACAGAGAATCAGACATACCATTGAGGATTCGAAATCTGCAAATGTAGTCATCATTCTCCCATTTGCTCCTCCTCCTGATCTGCTCCACTGTAGCATCATCCACATCATAAAAAATAGGAGTGGTTAGCACATAAACCACATTCATGCTTGACAGCAAGAAGTGCATCTTCTTCTGCCATCTCCTGAAGTCCACCCCTTCAAACTTATCAAGCTTGGCAAAGTTTGAAGTCATGTGTTTCATTGCAGCAACAACCATTGATTATCACAAATAGTTTACTTCGAGTGTTGGTGTGTATTCACCCAGTAGCAGGGTAAGACAATCAAAGGCAGCAACAATACCACTATGTGGTTACCGGATATCACTTGAAATCGTGTGATCACTTTCCAAAGTAAACTATTCGACCCTAATGCATGGGTTACACGAATATCTACTTGGGATAAGACCAAATGTAGTTATAGAATTAGGCACAATTCAATAACCCTTTTGCTTAGAAGTGTTAATCGTTTTCTGTGTCTTTCATGCATAATCAGATCTCCTATTCATAGGAGATTACTCTTAGCTAGTCAAATGGAATTATGAGAATTAATCGACCCATTAATCGCCTTATAATTATCCCCATTATAGCCGTTAGTGGTTACATGACCAATTAAACGTGGTCATTAAGCAGTTGAAACTGCCACTTGCATAAGTCAATGCCCGTTACAAGCAATACTTTGACACTAGCAGTACTTTCATACCACTAGCAGTACTTTCATAACACTATTAGTGGAAATATAGCACTGGCAGTGGAAACAATATCCGCGCTAACTTATCACTAGCAGTGGAAACACTCCTATCAGTACCAACTTAGCACTATTAGTGGAAACACTACCTATCAGTACTATCTTAGCACTACCAATACAAACCACTATTAGAGTCAGGTTGTTCATGGACCTATTGGTGTACACTCCGTACCTCCTAACCCATTACCAGGTGTGAACTAATCCCACAAGTGCACTAAATTTTCCAACAACAACAACAGCTCTCAAGTGGAACTTCCATCTTAGACCATACACGAACTTGAGATCTTCTATTAATGTGTAGAGAATGAATCGTAGATGAAAACCATGTATGTAATTACCATACGACCGACCTTCAAACTCCATAGTGTCTAAATGTCTTAGGCATCTTTCACATGCAATGAGTTATTTCTAGACATAGATGGGAGGTCTCGTGTAGTGAAAATAGGCAAAATACATTGTTATTTTGTAGACATAGATGGTGGAGAGAATGAAAGTTTTAACTATTTGAGTATTATAATAGTAGTCCCTACGTATAAGCTAACTATGTATCTAATGCAAATCCCAACATTTGTTTTCACTTTTGAGGCTAACAATCTCCACCAAGTGATGACAAATGGAATTTACTTACATTGATGTTTACAAGTACAAATAATAAAGTCATCATAAGCACAACAAGATCTGAGTATGTCTTCGTAGCTCTTTTCTTCTCTTGTACCACAACTTTTTGTTTTTCAACTTGAAGACCAATCAATGTAATGATATCTAATTGGGGTTTACTCCCCCCTCGATTGGTATGCCGTTTCTTTTTGGTATTTTATTTATTTATTTTCTTAAAGTGCTGCAAAATAGAATAAAAATGAAATGAATGTTTTGTAAAATAGGACATAAATAACATCTTATTGGTTTTTCTGAAACTGCTCCCCCCAAATTGTTACAACTTTAGCTTATTTACATTTAAATCTATAATTGCGATTACGATAATGATCTATTTTATAAGTTATTCTATGAATTAATGTTATGTCGGTCATGTAACACTATAAATAAAATCAAAACAATTAATAAAGACTACCCTCAATGTATGATGTTGTCATCTTTCTAGTCAATTATGTGTTAATTGTTGTAGTATCACTTATTTTTATTTCTTAAATGATAACTACAAGTACATATCAATTGCTATGATTTGACTACATGTTACTCTCGAAAATGCAACACTTAATTAATCATGTTTTTCTTAAAATATTAGCAACACTAACAATGAAATGTTGCAGTAGCTTTCCAAATGCAACACTTTTTATATAAATGTTGCTTTATTATGATTGTTATTTAAATGGCAATCATTTTTCAATGTGTTGCTCTTAAATGGTTGCCTTAGGCTTATTTTGTTGTAGTGTGGGGGAAAGTAGGATAGAGGATGAAGGATGGGAAGAGATCCACCAGTCAAGCTTTGATATCAAATTAGACTTTAAATAATAGGATTACCTTTCATAAGATCTCAAATCTTACACTCAAATATGCAGTGAGACTCGATTTTGAAAGATCATAGACCCAAAGACTTGTATGTTTTTTTTCTACTTATCTACTTATCTATTTATTTATTTATTATTCTTATTTATTTTATTTTTTTGCAAAGGGATAACACTTTGATACGAAGATCAAGAAGATCCCATTGATGTCATAATTAATTTGCCAACAAAAACAAACCAACTTGACTTGGAACTGATTGAAAATTATGTAAGTAGATGAAACCACTTTCAACCAAGATGCCAATGCTATAGTTTCAAGTTACATGTCGTGGTAGTCATGAAGGTCAAGTTTGATTTAAGTGATGCATTTTCAAGTTTTCAAGGTTGTTTTTGAGGCAAGTTATTAGGTTTCATGTGATGATGTTTGTCTCATCAATTAATTGTAATATTACGCAAATTAGTGAAAGACCGATTATAAGTGCTTCAATAAAAGCAATCAATCTACTCGTTGAAGGTTGATAACTTGTGAGGCAGTAACTCAAGTAAGGTTACAAAATTGGATTTGGTTTTCTTTATTCCCAGTTATATCAGTTTTATCAAAATATTTTATGATAAAATGACGTCATTATGCGGTATGCTTCATTTGCTAGTGTATTTTGCGGTATACCAACAAGAAACGAAACAATGTGCGTGTTTCTATAGATTATCACAAACTTAATTAATAATGATACTCATAATGGTTAGCCCCCCTTTTACATATCCACTTGGTGTTCGGCCGTTGACAGGAGAATGAGTCCGACTGTATCTTAAACAGATTTTATGGTGAGTTCCAAATACCTACAGCTCCATATGTCCATCAAAAATAACATATACATGACCATATGGTAAATTGTTTTTTACATCATAATGTTTTTAGATTATTGAATCAACTAGCTACCTTTTGTGGCATTATTTAACGAGATCTTATAGGCTCGCTCAGAAAGGCTAGTCGACGGAACCTCAATTGATGGAACACTCTAAGATGTCGCTCAGAGATGCTTGTAACCATTCTTGCACAAGTGTGTTACGTTGAAAATATTATCAAGGTCTTCATGAATAAATTTCCGATATTAAGAAGGCCACTTGCGATTTTACGTTGCTCGAGCATCCTCGAACTCTTATTTGTGACAAAGACTCGACCTTTCCCACAACCATTACTCTACACTACTAAACAAGTAGCTTCATTTAAACAACCCTAGATATACAAACTCCAAACCAAACCAACTAAACACACACTAACCACATAGACAATAGCAAAATATTTACATAGATTTTACTAGATATGTCCAACAACATTATAATTTTAAGAATTCTTATAACACATCCATAATCAAAGGGTCGTTTTAAAACTTTTATGACATCTATTTAACCAGTAGTATAGTTTGTTCGGAATCCCTAAAAAATTTCTGCCCACTTCTTCCTGAAAATCGATCTGATTCCAATCATCCAGACTATTTTCCATTTAATCCATGATTCTCCAAACAAGGTAAATCGATCAACACATTTATTTACATTATTTGACTTTCTATAAGTTCAATTTAAATAATATTTGCATCAGTTATGCTTTTTGTGTTATAAGTTAGTTTCTTACATTTTTATGTTACGTATTTGTCAGATCTAAAAACTTCTGAACACAAGTTCTTGCCATGGAGTTTTAGATCTAAAATTTAACGGAATTTTGCTTTATAATATTCATAAATTTTGTGTGTTGTGGCTTCTGACGATGGTCAAAATCATTCGGTAAACCTTTTTACACAAAAGAGGACCAGTATTAACTTACTGTTTCGATTATGACAATATTATTTACCAGGCATTTCAAGCCCGGAATATGTACAGCTCAAAGTACAAGTCGGATGAAGAACCATGCTAATGGAACTCTTCTCATGGCTCATAAAGTTTCTAAAGAATCTATGGTAAGTCTTTTATGTTTACCCATATAAGGATTCTTTCCCCAAGAATGGCACCTTTTAAATATTATGGCCCCTTTTATGTTTAACCATAGACTAGGGCATTAATTTATTTAAAAAGAATCGAAGACAACCATACCTGTTTTTATTTTTTAGTTTATTTTATTAATTAATATATAGGTTGATGATAACTTTTACTTTATTCAAGTCTTGGGCTCAACTATGATTTATATAACTTTTACTTTACCTTTATTCAAGTGTTGAAATTTATTTTGTGATCAGAGGATACAATCTTGTTTAGAACCTAATAGTATGATTTGTTCAGCTCAATGTTTCAAGGACCGAACAGACGTGCTTACATCGGTGGCAGAAAGTTTTAAATCCAGAACTTGTTAAAGGCCCATGGACAAAAAAGGTGAATCATAATATATGCTACCTCTGATGAAACATGTAGCTCCTTGTTTTTCTTCACATGATATCCAGCTGTTTTCTCAACCATTGACCTTCCTTTGCAATTTTTAGGAAGATAAAGATCTCATACGACTAGTAGAGAAATATGGGGCACAAAAATGGTCAACAATTGCACAACACTTACCTGGGCGCATTGGTAAGCAGTGTCGTGAGAGGTAAGATTCACTCCATCCCATGCTTGTAATATATAGGTAAGATTCACGCCCAAAACCAACTCGGGAAGTAAAGTTAGTGACATTAACAAATCTGAAATCTGAATTTGTTTAGCCACATCTATAGATCATCCAAATATTTTGTTGGTTTTGATATTGTGTGTGGGTATGAAGATGAAGAAAAAAGATTGGTGTTTAATATATATATATATATTTTTTGAGTGGATGGATGAGATTTGAGAATTGTTTTGGTGTTAATTTTAGAGAGAGAAGCACGAAAAGAGATAATATGAGGGTGGTGGTAGTGATGATATAACTTTTTTATTAAGTGCACCGTTCGTCCCTAAGGTTGTACCACCAAAATAATCAACCAAAACGATAAAATGACCATTTTGTCCTCATATGCAAGGCACATGGGAGAAGATAAGAGACGTTGACTAACGGAAAATGGGTTAAGGGACTTATTTAGACTATAAAAACACTGTTTTGGACTCCCAACGATGAAAAAGGCAAGGTTTGTCCTAATGTGATGCGCAGGTACAAGTTTAGGGACGAACCGTTTATTTTACTCTTCTTTTTTTTTCAGAGAGTGAGTTTTTATGTTTGATTTTGCTTATCTCAGTTGCTAGAATGTGTTGAACGTAACGTATTTGGTAAACCAATTAATAAAGAAAGCAATGCTTTATCTACAGTTATAGAAGATGGAACTGTTCCTGAGTGGGTCACAGCTCTTAAGCCCGTAAATATTCTTCCAACAAATGTTGGATCCCGCATTCGGTTTTGTGTCCACGAGGCTCTGAAAAAGACCCATCCGAATGGGCAAAAGTGAAACTGGAAAATTCGATTGCCAAATATCTCTACAAAGGCAATGCCTCTGGACCAGCTAAGGTGAAGTTTCACTATACTGTTTCTTTGCACTGCTGCTTATTCTACATTTACTTTCATGTATGTCATCCACATGTTTTAGATCTTTAGATCTCACATTCTAAGACACGATAATCTTGTCAGCTTGTGTACGGATTTGTCTTGTCAAGTTTTATTGCAGTAAGCTACATGACTGTTTATTCAATGTCTAAATTCCTATATTTTTTTCTATTTTGTACCATATATTATTAGATATCATATGATAAACTTTTTCTTGTTCGAAACAGATAGCTGTGAAAAAAGTTATAAAAAGAGCAAAAAAAAAAAAAAAAAAGAACAAAGAGCATTTGCTGTACCACGAAGGCTGTCACCACCACCTGCCACAGACGCAAGAAGAAAATCTGAACTGATATCCAAAGTAATAATGAAAAAGTGACATAGCATACTATATCATATAGCTAAGGATACCGAGAAGGTCTTGTCCGACCTGGTGGGAAGGAACTTCAACTCTGAATATAAGGATCCAAGCTAGGGTCATTTTTGAATCTCAATCAACACGTCCTCTGTATTTACAGACCATCGAATCTAGATTTCTTCATGGCACATATGGTGATTCACATGAAGCTTTTCTTGTGGATGTTAGGGAGGTTAAATATTCGCTTCTGGTAAGCTATTTTATACAGTTTCTTTTCCATGGTTTTTCATGTTTCAGCCTTTTGATTATTAATTATAGTGTGGAAGCTCTCAAATTTACAAAGTTTCATATATCACAGCTGTGGATTAACATAGTGAAGAATCCAAAAGATAGGCCTTCTCTTGAAAATGTTGGCAGATGATCCTCGTGTGACTCTGTGACATATATCATTTGCGTGGGAATCTGAAACACATTGGTGGTAGTGATTCTTTTAGGGAGAGAAATGAATACGATGTTGGTTGTTTGGTGGTGCTGATTGTGTAGTGGTCGAGGGTGGTGGTGGTGCAAATTAAAATGAAAATAAAAGTGGGGAAGAAGAAGAGGGTATATTAGTCATTTCACTTGCATTTTGACCTTGAGTAACGATGGTACTAACAATCGTTAGCTCTGAGTGGCATAAACTGTGTGCCACGTCTGCTTCGGTGACAAATTTGCAAATTTGCAAATTTTTTTCTGTGTATGTCTTGCAATTTTCGGAAACATTAGGACGGAATTTGCAATGTACCGTAAATTTGCAGGACATTGGTAAACCAATTAGTTACCATTACTCTCACCAGCCCCAACCATTTTGTTACATTGGTAAGCCCTGAAGATGATTCTGACGTGTTTACTATGGAGGCACATCGAAGAAAGTCCAAAGGTAAGAGAGTTGCACCTAATAGAAAGTGTGCTAAAAGAGAGTTGCCTTTGTCTAAAGGCTTCGTGGAAAAAGGTTACAGGATCCAAATTTAACTTGGGTAATCATGATACAAAGTCTTTGTCTTCTGTAAGTGGTGAAGCAGGGCTTGGATATTCCACTTTTTGTTGGGACAGAAGGTAGCTCACTACTCTGCCTGTGGCTGGGCTTGGTTATAAAGGTTTTGATCTTTTGAGTTTTCTTGTCTGCTGAATACTTGTTTGCGGTTGAAGGGTATTGTGGTCGTGTTTGTTATGGTCCTTAGACGTTTACTTGCCCTTATCTATTCTACTGCTTTTAGTCCTTACTTTGACATTCTGAAATTTCGTATGCTGCCCAAAGGAGCGCTTCCAAGGTACCTTTTTTTCCATCTGGCCAAAATTCCCCACAACCATCTAATGCTTGTCGGTGAATACCAGATGCCTGATTCTCGGTGCATTCAATTGAAGTTGGAAACCGTTACTCGAATCTAATAATCATTTGCAGTTAAACTTTGATCGGAATGACATACATACTTCAACAGGCAGCAGAATTTCATACCTCAAAATATAAGTATAATTTTATGAAGAACAATCATCTCATGGCTATGAAAGTCTCTAAAGATATAGCTAAGCATAAAATCTAACTCTTGTTAGTTTGTTAGTGTTGAAATGTATACATAGTTTTTATTTAACTTTGTCATGTTTATTCTAAACCATTTTGTTACCGGTATGGTGTTTTTGAGCCTTCATATGTTTACTATAGAGACTTTCAAGTTCGAGTAATAAGAAAAGGCACACCAACACATGATTGATGCTTCTATCCTGATAACAAGCTTCCTTAGTTCTTAGTCTTACTGAGTGAAGAAAAACCCGAGCAAGTTAAAAGTTGATTGTCATACATGCAGATTTTCATATGATCACTAAATATTCTTGATGGGTCTAATTGCGTATTTGGAAGAAAATGCAATAATATAACAATTACCGGTCTAGGCGGGTCAAATTATTTTTGTTACTTTATTTTTCTTCACCTTTTTCATCTTTTACTAAAAAAAAAAAAAAAAAAAAAAAAAAAAAAAAAAAATCTTGTCAAGTCGCTTAAAACCACTGTTCTAAAAGACTCGCAAAAGCTTCGCAAAGGCGTGAGGCTTGGCCATGCCGCCACGTCATGCCGCTACGCCGCCTTATGCCACATGTTTTTGTAAACTCGATATATATGAATTATGATATAAATATTTAAATATTTTATACTTTGTGCCGCCTTATTTCATGCCTCATAAACGCAAAAGCGTCGCCTTGACCTCAAAGGCGTGAGGCTTGGTCATGCCGCCATGCCACGCTTCGCGCTATTTATAACCTTGCTTAAAACCCATCTAGACCCGGACCCAACCCACTTAGACCCAGACCTATTTAGACTCATGTTTATAGAAGACCCATCTAGACCCAGACCCGTCTAAACCGAAACCCATACCTATTTAGACCCGTGACCTGAAAACTTCCCAGTTAATTTTTTTAAAGGTTAAGTCTATAAATTAAAAATGAACTTACCAACTTTTACAATATTTAGAAACATGGTCCGAAAATGTTTTCATAATTGGTATTGAAACTTGTTGTTTGGTGTAAATAGCACAAAGTTAACCGGTTGAGTTTTCATGTCACATAAATTAATTTAATGTATTTGTTTTTATTTTTCACCTCATTTACTAGTTTTCCACCTAGATCTAACTTTTTATCTTTCTTTCTTGGATTAAAATGCCCTCCTTTTAATCTCCTTTTAGTCCGTACCTTTTTTTAAATCATCTTCCGCAGATTCATCAATCTTCATCCCCAAATGTTTACCTCACATACTAATCTCAAATATCATAATTGCAAAAGCTTAATTTGTGCATAGAATCGGGTTTTACAATTGCAAAAGCTTCATCAATGGTATTTATGTACAACACTAAAAACAAATTTTACTAGTTCTCAACTATTCCAGTTACTCCCTTTTTTGTGTCATTTAGTCATCAACTATAACAAAGGCACTATGATTGAACCTCTCCTTCTAGTGTCTTCTCTTTCCCCATTAGTTCTCTCCTTCCTTGCAAAACAAACAAGTCGCAAGAATGACAAACCGTAGCAGCTGTCAAATCGCAAAGAGACAAACAGCAAGTCTTCAACTCGCAACCACAGACAAACCGCATAAACAAATCGCAACAAGACAAATCGTAAGTCACAAGTCGCAACACCAATTGACAAACCGCAAGTCTCTTTCAATCAGGTACAAGTGTCACTATCGTCCTTTTTGTCCTTTTAGCTAACAGTCAAAACGTTTGTCTTTATTAACAAATTGAAACTAAAAACTATTATAATAATCAAACCGCTACTTCTATCCGGTCAACTCGCAACACTAGTTCACCAAATTGCAACCAAGAGTCTAACAAACCGCAAGCATGAAATACTCAAATCGCAACTTAGAACGTCAAAACGCACTAAAGAACAAGGTTTCAAAACTCACGAATACCATCCAAAATAACCACAAACAAGATGAAACAAGCTTTCTAATGACAAAACTAAGCTAATATGATAAACCTAAACAAGAAAGTACAAAAAAACTAACAAGTTTAACCACTAAATTAGCTCAAACTAATGAATTTATTTATAAACTATTCGACCCATAAAACCTCAATAACCAATCTAAAAAATCCGAGCACACACGAAGTAAATGATCAAACCATAGCTCTTGATACAAATTGTAAGAGATTAGTTATCATAAACACACGAATACACAAGTATATGGATCGTATATGAAGGGTTTTAGAGAGAGAAAGTAGAGAGAAATGGGAACTTAGTGAGAGAAAATGAAAGTCATATGATTAAGCTCCAACCCTCTACCTTGGCGGGTAGAGGCTATTTATAATTTTTAAAAAATACGCCTCCTACGGGTTGTGGATCTATAGTGGGTAAAGACCCGTCCGTCCTCTACGGTGTTACTTAAATAACTAGTTACTAATGACTAAACGTATAAGACTACGAATTTTCTAATGTTAACAAATACCCGGGGTGACCGAGTCTTTAACATATGGATATTCTAAATCCTAACAAGACTTGTCTACACGTTCACTTGCATATAAGCACTCTAACTAACATCATTTCATAACAACAAAAGCTTTTTTCTTTTCGTTGAAGATCACGTTTTTTTACGACCTTATTATTAGTTTGTAATAATTTTCAAAGTGAATCTAGATGGAGAAGGGGATGATTTTAAAAAGCCCCAAACCAAAGTCGACAATATTTTTTTTACTCAGGGTCTCGATAGACCGTATCGGGCAATTGTGACCCGATATGCCATATCTAATTTTGGTCGATACTCGAGTATCCATTGACAACCTGATGTCAAAAGTTCATTTTCCAGAAAATCAACTTACACGAATTGACAATTCACAAAACCTTGTAGATATCGTTTACACAACACATGTTTCATAAATATGTACAAGTTTCATACTTAACATGTGCAGAAGCTATCATTTACAAAAACGGGGTTGTTAGCCCAAACTCATATTTTAACCCATTCGCATCACTTGTACATAACTCTTTAACATACAAAAATATTTGTAAGTTTACTCTTGAAACACATAAAAACACTAGACATGACTCTAATTTTCCAAACGTGCAACTTTACGACATTTAGGGGTTTAAGTTGCTTCTAGCACGGTTTTCATACTACTAGCATATGCAACAAAGATGGTTAGTAAGTAAAAATGCAATAATACGACATCATACATCATTTAACATACTTGCATTAACCACTTCAAATACTAATCTAAAAGATTTTTCTACACTTTCACTATATAAGCACTTTAACTAACATCATTTCATAACAACAAAAGCATCACATACCTTCCCCAGTATTACTACTAGGTTAACCTCATCCTTAGCTAGTAAAAACCAACTAGCCTCCTCATTCTAATCTTAGTCCAAGCATACTAAACCAAAGCCTTCTAACCCATTATAACAAACATACACAATAACACATAACACATAATATGATAAAACTCAATATAACATTATGTTATAGTCAAATTACATACCTTGGCTCTGTAGCTAATTTACCAATAAACATCATCACTCTTATCACTTGATTCCTAAATAATAATCATCACAAAACTTAACATCTCATCTTTGTATAACTAATACAAGGGTTTAACCTTACTCATCAACATATCTAAACTCATATCCAACATGCATATGATCATATGATAAAAACCCCTAAAATCACTAATTTAATCATTATCCATAAAAGGACTTAACCCATTAACATAAATAGCGCGTTGCAGCGGCGGGTACCATGAAATAAAAATTTTCGATGAATAATGTATTTTAGTTTATTACGTTCTTTTTAACAATAAATTTACGGATATCAAGAATTTCGTATAGCCCGTGCCCGTTCGGGCTCGAACCTGTTGGCCCGTGTCTGCTCGGGCTCGAGCCCGTTTGGTCCGCGTCCGTTCGGGCTCAAGCCCATTTGGCCCGTTGCAATATTGTATAATGTGCTTTATTATTTGTAGTAGTGAAATTTAATGAAGGAATTGTGTTTAATTTGGTTGTATAATATGCTTGATAATTTATATTTCTTATGTAAGAGGTGTTTTAATAACTGTATTATTTGTATTTATTGACCAGTTAAATAATTGACCACATTAAATAGCATTAATGTGGTGTTTTGTTGTACACTATGATTCTTGTGTTGTACATCTGAAAATTATGTGGATTAAAGTGTTGTACACTATGTTTCTTTTCTTGTAAATAGTAATCATTATAGTCATTAATAACATTGACCACTTTAATAGCATTAATTTTGTAAGTCTAAAAATTACATCATGCTTATTTTATTGTACACTATGCTTATTTTATTTTGTTGTAAATCTGAAAATTGGTATCAGCTATTGTACATTGTGCTTAAATGGTTGTAATTTTTGGTGAATGGGTGTTTTTTTAATAGCATTAATGTTGTTTGATAGAATTTTGGTTTTAAAATGACACCACGCTTTATTTTGTTGTACAATATGCTTACTTTGTTGTAATTCTGAAAATTGGGTGCATTAAAATGTTGTAAACCATGCTTAATTTCTTGTACGTCTTAAAATTAAGAGTGAGGTACCTTCGTGCATTATAAGTAGTATAGATATAAATAATTTCATTGCTTGCTTCAAAACCAATTTTACAAAAAATCCCCAATTTGGTCTCTATGAACCATAACTCAAATTGATCAAAGATTAGTGATTACTTACTTGTGGGGATGATTTCTATGGACTCACTTTTGCATTTGAACACTCGTGTTTGATCACTAGAAAATGCCCCCTCTTTTTCCCTCATAGTTTTTCACGTCACCAAACACACACCAACACATTCTACACATTTCTTGTCTATTTTGTAGGTCAAGGAAAGTCAAAGGATGTCCATCTTTACTACCTTATAATGCATTTAGGACATTCCCTAAATAGCAAGGCTTAAAATTCAGACTTTCTAACTTACTTATTATAGAAATATAATGTCTCTTGCTAAATTAATACATACACATGCTAGCTTAAAAGTTAAGCCAATACTTGTAACATTAGTAGTCATTGAATACAAAATTTAAAGTCCCTCCAATATTTTTAAAGCCCACTTTTATGACTTTAAAAGCCATGTATTGTAACAGCCCCATTCTTGCAGCCCATTAAATATATTAATTAGTACAAAACGGGTATAAAAACCCACACATAAACACACACAAAAGAATGATAATATCTCACACTCTCTCTCAAAAATGTAAATTGCCACTCTTGTGCTAAATAGCAACCGACGCCACTAACTAAATCTGCCACCACCGCTAACGGCATGTGTCGGCATCATCACCCTTTGACATGGTCTAGGTGGCCTTCGCTCGCCAAAACTTTTAGTATAATTGAAAAACATTGCACGTCAAAAAAATTAGTTTCATGATACCCGCCGCCGCAACGCGCGGGTACCTGCTAGTTTAAGGAAAATCTGGTACAAATTTGGTTAGTTGGGAACTTAGGTCTCTCAAGTTCCCTTTTATAATATTTGGGCCACATAATACTTATTATAAACATTTAGCTTAACATTTGACTCATACTTAACTCTAAGTTTGACTATTTGGTTTTAATTTCTAATTAAAAATATTGACTAACCAATCATATAAGTCTTCAAACATATAAAAGTCATAATCAAACTATTACAAAGCACTTAAATAAGAAATACTTATAAACCGGTTCTGGGGTGCAACAAAATTTTGGTAGATATGAAGATGAGGTTTTTGGTGAGAAAGAGTAAATTAGGTAAGAGAATCAAGGAAAGATGAGTAGTTGGGAAAAAGCAGGATGGAGGATGGGAAGAGATCTACAAGTCAAGCTTTGATGTCTTTTAAGATTCAAAATATGACAATATTTACGATAGCGAATCTTACACTTAATGGTCCAATGAGACATGACTTTCAAAGATCATGGACACTAACTCTTCCATTAGAAGTAAACAACTTTTTTTTTTTTTTTTTAATTTATTTATTATTATTATTTTTTTTTTGCAAAAAGATAATACTTTGATATGAATATCAAGAAGAACCCATTGACGTTACACTTAATTTGCCAACAAAAACAAACCAACTTGAACTTGGAACTAATTAGAAATTATGTAAGCAGACGAAACCACCTTTAATCAAGATACCAATGATCTAGTTTCAAGTTATATGTCCCGATAGTCTTCAAGGCCAAGTTCGACTTAATTGGTGGGTTTTCAAGGTTGTTTTTTAAGAAAGTTATTTGGTTTCATGTGATGGTGTTTGTCTCGTCAATTTATTGTAATATTAACGCAAAATTAGTAAAACACCGATATAAGTGCTTAAATAAAAGAAATTAATAGCTTGATAACATATTAACGCCTGTGAAGTAACTCAAGTAAGGTTACAAATTTGGATTTGTTTTTTTTTACATGTTATATCAATTTTATCAAAAAAATTTGTGATAAATGACGCCAACTTACAATATACTCCATTTGCTAGTGTATTTTGCGTTGTACCAACAAGAAACGAAACAATGTGCGTGTTTCTATAGATTAATGTAAACTTAATAATGCTCATAATGATGAGCCCCATGTTGTATATCGACTTGGTGTTAGGCCATTGATATGAGAATGAATCCGACTATATATTAACAAATTTTATGGTGAGTTCTACATGCCCACAGCTCCATATGTCCATACAAAACAATAACATTTACATGCCCTTATGGTAAATTTCATTTTACATCATCATGTTTTTAGATTATGCAATGAACTAGCTACCGTTCGTTGCATTATTTCACGATAAATAATTTTAACTGCCCAATAACCATATCAATGGGTTTACACGAGGTCTCACAGGCTCGCTCAAAAGGCTATTCGACGGAACCTCAAATGATGAAACACTGTAAGAGTAGGAGATACTTGTAACCAATCTTGCAAAGTGTGTTTTGTTGAAAATATTAGATGATAAATTCGGCCCAAGCTCGGTGCGGAGTTAGGGTCCATAAAGATTGTAATCTATAATTATAGATCAAAAATAAAGTTACACCTACAGGTTTATTCAATGTCTAACAAGGTATCAGAGCGGGTCTTATCCTCAAATCTAGGTGTCTACGTTGAGCCGCATCTCCTTAGCCACCCCGTCAAATCCTAACCACCACCCTTTAACCCCTAAACCCTTTGGTAGTCAACCTCCACAAAATTTTGTTAGGCGCCGAGGTGGGTATCGCTATCTCCATCGGGTGTATCTATTCTCAGTGCTACTCGGGGGATTTATATAACTAGAAGCTGTTGCTATATATGGAGTTATTGTGGCTATCACCGAACCTTGTTTGTGGTTTATTTGTTGAAAGTATTGGAAGTTCACTTGGCCTCTTTAGAGTTATCATGGGGATCATAATGTTTGCTCAAGCAACATGGCCTACTTAAAGCGTGAGATCTTATATGATGAATCATTTATTATTTTTGTTTATAAAAAAAAGAAAAAAAAGTTATAGTTGTTTTATAATTTTTTTGTTAGTCGATTGTTCGTACGGCTTTGTTACCGGTTGAATAAAGTCGATCGTTGGTACGGTTTTGTTACCGGTCAACTAAAGCGATCATTGGTATTGCTTTGTTACGAGTCGACTCAAATCGACCGTTGGTACGGTTTTGTTACGAGTCGACTAAAGTTATGCCTTTATTACGTTAATGATTTATTTTTCTTGTAAAGTTACACCTACGAGTTTATTCAATGTCTAATAGAAAATATTATCAAGGTCTTCGTGAATAAATTTCTCATATAAAGAAGGTCGCTTGCGATTTTACAACGCTTGAGAATCCTTGAAATCTTACTTGTGACAAAGACTCGACCTTTCCCACAACCATTAATCTACACTACTCAACAAGTAGCTTCATTTAAACAACCCCAAATATACAAACTCCAAACTAAACCAACTAAATACAAACTAACCAAATAGACAATAGCAAAATATCTACATAGATTCTACTAGATATGTCCAACAACATTATAATTTTAAAAATTCTTATAACACATCCATAATTAAAGGGTCTTTTTAAAACTTTTATGACATCTATTTAACCAGTCGTATAGTATAGTTTGTTCGGAATCCCTAAAAAATTTCTGCCCACTTCTTCCAGAAAATCGATCTGATTCCAATCATCCAGACTATTTTTCATTTAACCATGATTCTCCAAACACGGTAAATCGATCAACACATTTATTTACATTATTTGATTTTCTATATATAAGTTCATTTTTTTTAATAATATTTGCATCAGTTATGTTTTTTGTGTTATAAGTTAGTTTCTTACATGTTACGAATTTGTCCGATCTAAAAACTTCTGAACACAAGTTCTTGCCATGGAGTTTTAGATCTAAAATTTAACGTAATTTTGTTTTATAATATTCATAAATTTTGTGTGTTGTGGCTTCTGACGATGGTCAAAATCATTTGGTAAACCTTTTTACACAAAAGAGGACCATTATTAACTTACCGTTTCGATTATGACAATATTATTTACCAGGCATTTCAAGCCCGGAATATGTACACCTCAAAGTACAAGTTGGATGAAGAACCATGCTAATGGAACTCTTCTCATGGCTCATAAAGTTTCTAAAGAATCTATGGTAAGTCTTTTATGTTTAACTTGTTAGTATTTGTTAAGTAAACTATATTAATATCACATGCCTTATCAAAGCAGGACATTGGTAAACCATTTGGTTGCTATTACTCTCACCTGCCCAACCATTTTGTTACCAAATCCAGAGGTGAAGATTAAAAATGGGTATCTTCTGTTGGATATTTTAGTGTAATTGGATTAACTTGTTTTGACCAATTTCATCATAATAATACATCATTTAGGTTTGGAGGTGCGGAGTGCACACCTACTTGAATTTATTATGATCTTAGGGGCAAAGCCCCTAAGGTTTGGAGGTGCGAAGTTCATTTTTATTTCCACTAAGTTGCTATGTAAAAACTTCTACTGAAATTCCTGCTGAAGGAATCTGCTGAAGTTTTGTTTCTGCTGAAATTACTGATTCTGCTGAAGCTTTAATTCTGCTGAAGTTATGTTCCTCAGCAGATTAATATTCGGAAACTGAGGGACAAAACTTGTCAACTTGGAAACCCTAAAACTGCCATTGGCAGTTATCCCGTAACATGTTATATACGGTTTGTTTGGTCATTATCAGAAAACGGTTCAATATATCTCACACACACACATACAGAAAATTTTCAACTCTGAATTGTATCCGATTGAATAATTTGGTAGAACCGCCGAATTGATTCGATCTGAAGGTGTTCACACGCCTTTCAGAGATTAAGCATATCCATTGGTGTTCGTTATTACTACATATCCCCTACATCTTCTCGATTCTTTGGATATATATGTTCTTTAGTATATAGTAGTATAAATTGAAGAACTGTGATTTTATGATACAATAAATTATTTTTTAAGTGATTCTTCAGTTTGTTTGAGCCTCTATTAGATGTGGTAAAGTACCAGGAAAACATTTTTTTTGCTAAGAGCGTTTAATTAAAATTATTGAATGAAGTGAGTTTGGTGTTATGTGTGTAGGAGTGTTGGAGAAAATTGATTGTGATGGGTTATCGTCCAGAAGAACCCAAGGTGAAAGTTATTCCCTTATTTGAAAAGTTATTCCCTTTTTACAGATCTTAGAATGATAACATTGGCAATGATCGTAAATGCAGGTAAATTCATCAACTGTTCTATTGATTCTGAAGAACCACCAGTGACACCGAACACATACATTCTAGGCCTTGCCCACGTGTATCGAGCCGTGGACGCTTATTTAAACACACTCCTATATTGATAGCCAGACGAAACAAAAGGCAGTTAAACCTATATTGCCACGGTTCAACGAAGGCCAAATAACTTTGAACTGCCAACCAAGAGGTTTTCTGAAGCCACATTGCAGCCAACATAACCGTCTCCTATCGGGTGTGGCTGTGTCTGAGCCAAGTGGGTCAGGGTCTGTGGTGAGTTAGGCCGGTTGAGCGAATGGTGTGGCTCGTCAAGCGGATGTGGTTAACCCTAATGGATAGGTTTTGATGGAGAGGTTGGTGGTTCTGGGCCACTTGAGCCAACATCTGTGGCAGGTCAGGCTAGAGGGGTGAATGCCATGGGCCGTCAGACGGATATGGTTGTGCCATTTTCTTGAGCCTATGGTCTGTGTGACCAATTGGAACCCCATGGACCTCACAATTGAAGAGGCAAAGAAGTTCATGAGAACCCAATGGGATCTGCCTTGAAAGTTGCATTTTAGTTATGAAAATAAATTATGAGTCAAATATTTTAGAAATACTAGAACGGTACCCGCGCAATGCGGCGATGGGTACCCGATGACTATTTTGTAGCGAACAAATGTTTTGAGGTGGTGATGTGATGAGATGGTGGTGACAGCGGCGGCGATAAGTATAGTTATATGTGTTTGCTTACCCGTTTAGTGAATTCGTTTCACAACACTTCGAATGTATATGTGTTAGTTGTAAGTGTTTGTTTGGGTTACCCGTAACTTTCACGCGACATCATTATTTCCGCATATAAAAATACCCTCGCAATCTCTTACGCGTCAAACACTCCCCCAAAAGTATATGATTTTGACGAATCAAGATTATATTGATTGGAATAAATGAAATAAAGGTTAAAGTTGTAAAAATTTGAATTAAAATAAAATAAACCCACTAAAAATATAAAAACTAAAAACTCATAAAAATATATTAAAATGAATGTTGAATTAAAGAGCATAAAATTTTAGAAAATATGGTGAAATTAGATTATAATATAAATAAGTAGATAAAAAGATATTTTAATTTGAAAATAAAGATGAATTTTTAGTTGAGAAGTGACACATGTCATTTTATAATTGGAGCTACTTATCTTAATTTTTGGTGGTTAGGAGTTAGGCTTGGAGTTTGTTAGAAGAAGTTATGCTTGGATTTTGTTAAGAAGTGACACATGTCATCTCATGATTGGAGCTCATTATCTTAATTTTACATGCATTATAATATATCTTTCCATAATAAGCAAGTAAAAAAGTCTGAATTTTTAAGCCTTCTAATTTTAGAAGGCCTAAATGCATTATAAAGTAGTATAGATTTGAAGATCAATTGGATCAAACAAGTCAGAACTCATCCACAGTTTCTCAAAGGCTTCAAACAAGCCAGAACTGCCCAAAGGAGTGGTTCCAAGGTGCCCTCTTCTCACTTGGTGCATTCAATTGAAGTTGGAAACCGTTACTAGAATCCAATAATTATTTGCTGTTAAACTTTGATGGGAATGTGTTAGGTCACTAGTTTTACAACACAAGCTTACTAGAAAGAGATAGAGAGGCGGATGAACAATACACACACAAACACACACACGAAATACTATGAATGGTTAGGCGTAGAGTATGTGAAAGAAATGCATTGAACAACCAACCCTCAAATGAGGGTTTACAAGAGTTTATATAGGCAAGGAGCTAGGGCAACACTCCCTCTCCTTCCCTATTCCTTATTGGGCTTGGATCAAGCTTATGGGCCTTCTACATAAGCTTGACCTTAAACAAACATAAAGGCCATAATAAAGCTACCTATTACATATGAAATATAAATACTTGAAATACTGTTTAGGAGTGATTCCAACAATCTCCCCCTCAAGTATATATGAATGTAAACGGTGAAGGCGTTGATGTAATAGTAGCTGTGACGTCTTCTGACATTCTTCTTTCTTGTGAGAGGAATTGCCTTGATTCGAACAATCTCCCCAGTGTAGAGAGATAGTTATCTTTAAACAGTTATGCTTTGACGTCATCTTTAACTTTGTTCTTTGATCATTGTTCTTTGTGGTGAAAGTGATAGTATGTTGTTGTCTGCATCAGTCTGCCTCAGGTCTGCTTCGCTGCTCCAGTGTCTCCACGTCATTCTTCAACATGCTCACACGCTCTATGACGTTGGAATTCAATACTGATGAAGTTCTCTAAGTCTTTAACTTTGTAGATTCTTTGGTTTGACGAAGAATCATTCTGACGGTTGTGTTGCTTTTGAATAGAACTTCCATTAGTGATGATGTTGGCGTGAACATGAGAAGAATCAGCACGATCATCCCGCTCCGGAGCTTCCATAAGAAGAAAACATTTCAAACGGTTAGTAATAAGCGGTTTCCGGCACTTACAAGTTTGAACTTCGAGAGTGTTAACAGCATAGTGTGAAAACACAACTCTAATTCTTACAAAGGCCGTTCCTGAACTGGAGTCCCACAAGTGAGATAACGCGATGTACCAAAGTACATCTACAGTTCAGATGAGTCGCTGAGGTACACCGAAGCATCACCTCACGACTGTAGACCGTTTGAGACACACTCCGCGTAATCCACGGGGAGTTACCGAAGTGACCTGCTGTCAGGGCTGTTTGATGTTGACCCTGGCAGGAGTTTCCATTCAATCACTGAGGATCACAGATGTGAACCTCTCATAAATGTTCTCGACAGATTGCTAAGATCCGTGAAGGACTCGATATGAACCACTGATAATCTTATTTTTTGATCATCAAGAGATTAAATGTCAAGTGTTCCTAAGAGATCTTTTGATGAATCTCGTGGCTCTAGACTTAATAGTGCGTTTTGGTTTTCCTGAGCGGAGACTAGGGAGAGGGTCTCCTTCTTCAATACCAGCGGTCTCTAAGAGAAAGCCAATAGTTTACGTAGGGTTCCCTGTGAGAATGAAACAAGCTTCTGTTGAGAAAAACTTGAGTGGCTAAGAAGGTTTAGTGCATGCGTCACTGGGTCCATGACGACTTTTAATCTTCAATACCGGTGTCACTAAGTGTCAGCCAGTAGCATATGAATTGAACCCGGTGTCTGCCCTAAGTTGAATAATCTGGAGGGCTATTTCATTTCACCCTTTACTTTACATTTCTTTTTGATTCTTCAACTCCTTCTTTCTCCGATTCTCATTTTCTCCTTTTTATAATCATTCCTAAGGACTTCTAACACTAACTAATGGTAGTGTCCTTGGGTAGATCCCTCCGGCTCTGGCGGATCATAGGACGGTTATTCCTAACCTTAGTCACCTTATAACTCCATGACTAACCTATGTTTGCCATTTGAACCACTGTATGTGAAAAATATCTCTCAAAGGGTTTGTAAATGAAAAACAGGTTTGAACCACTGTTGAGAGATAAGTTTTTGCATAAATACTCCCCCTCCACATGTGCTAAAGAGTTTTAATGGTTTAAATGCACCGTGAGGAAAGAGTGCGCACTTTTTGAATTGATCTACTAAAGATAGACAATCTCCCGCGAGACACGATTACGTTGAATAGTTAAAGAGTTACATTGTCAGTTTTTAGGTGACAACTAGCTCTAATAACTACCTTGAAGGTGTAGACAAACCTCGAAAGGTTGTCATACCCGTCAGAGTTCATGTCTACCAAGAGTATCTCGAATGGTAGTTTCTACTTGGACAAGTCCTTTGCGAGACACGTTTACATTACTAGCGAACTAGCTTGAAATTATTACCCGTCCAGGACAAGTCTTTTCGAGTTACAAACAGTTTAGTACCGTCAATTCGTTGGTTAAGTCTGAGGTACACAGATTCATTTGCATTTTGTACAACATATTTCTTATCACACAAATTTTCTCCCCCTAAAAAATGGCATATAAAATGTTATTTTTGAACGTTTGAGAATAAATATGACCATTTTGAGTGTTGCGGGAAGAGTGACCACTATGAACAATTTGTGAACAAAGTTTTAAATCAAATACTCCCCCTCAACTAGTGATATAAACGGTTGAGGTTTTGAAAAATCTAGGGAAGTACTTGTCTTTTTGAGCAAAACCTTGAAAAATGAAAGGTTTGATAGGTTTTACTCAAAAATAAGAAGCTTTCGCTCCTTTTATAAGGATTGTGGCACTGAGGCGTACCACAGGGTCCTTTCTTGACAATTACGGGTTGTACACTGTTATGTGTGCACAAGCCATTCACATATATAATCATACATCCAAAATTATATGAAGGAAACAATTCACGGGGTACCAGGAAGTGCAGTGATGTTCCCAGGAGTGCGCACAGGGCGTTGAAAGCCGGTGATGTTTCTCCTGGGTCGCCCACCAACATAGCTCTCCAATCGTCTGAACTGATCCTTTCTGAACAACCGTTCATCAATCATGGTGATGATACGTCTCACATCCCTCCTTTCCTGAGAGTTCCAGCGCTTAGGATTCCCAACTTTCAGGCGTATATCCTTCAACCTGTACGCCAATCCATCCCTAACCAGCTTCAAGGTATGATCCCCGAATTTGTGGAGCTCACTACACGCCATTAAGCAGTTTCTTTGAAGTTCACTGCGGTAAACAAAGCCGAAAGGTTTGCTGATGAGCGTAAGTTGTGTAAGCTGGTTGATGTCGGGAAGATCAAGCTGTGGTGGAGTGAAGTTTACACGTTTCTGATATGATTCAACAGCCATCTGGATATCTTCGACACGTTCTTTGATCACGATGCGTCTAATGAAGATGAGAATTGACTTGATAAATTCACGTTGAACTTCAGTCGAGAATTGTCTCATACGACCCTGTACTTTGGCAAGGTACATATCTTCGATGTCGTTGAGGGACAAGTTCTCAAAGTCAGCTTCGGAGAATCCATAGTCCTGTTCATCTTGTCGTTTGACTATGATATTCTTCAAGAATGTGTAGTCCCACTTAGACTTGAGATCAATATGTTTGATGGCCACGATGTCCTTGGAACTATACACTGCATGTTGAGACTTCTGAACCAGGCAACTTCTGTAGTAGATTCTTCGGCATTCAGGCCAATGATGAATCCCATACAATGCATCTTGGTCGTATGCTTGCACGTTGTCAGAAAACAAGTGAGTTGCACGTTCCTCGATAGCTATGCAGTTTGAGTAAATAGCCGCTGGGAATGGAAGAGTCAATGATGTAGCGTATTTTCGCGAACCATCGCTACCGTGTAAGAGAAAATCCAGGTCTCTGTTAAAAAAGTATCGGAAGGGAATCCTTGGTTCGTCTGCTTGGCCAATGGTCGGTAGGGGTTTGGTCCAGTCGGTGTAGTATGGAGGGTTGTCCCTTTGTGTGAAGTCAATGTTTGCTTCCGGATTGAGCCAATCCATGTTGTTAGACATAGCTCGAGCGATGTTCTCAAGATGATATTCGACCTCGAGGGCGCTTTCAGAGCTGTCTTTCCACAGTTGAGAAGCTTCATTCTTGATTCGCTTCAACTCAGATTTTGTCATTTTCTTCACATGGAACTTTTCTTGCAATAGTTTTGCGTGCTCCAATGTAGAACCGACTACCAAGTCTTGACCTTCATCAGGGTAGGGAGTTTGATTGACAAGTGTGGAGAACCATTCAAACTCTTCGGTTTTATCATCATCTAGCCATGATACGACTTCACATGATACGACTTCAGGCTGAGTCGTCTTCTTCTTCTTTTTAGAAGGCCTTGATGATGATACTGGTTTCTGCACTTGTTTGGGTGAGGTGGGTTGTTGTCGGGGCTCAAGGACCTCTTCATCGTCACCACCCGTATACTCAAAGTGATCACCGGTTTTCTGAGTCAAGGGTGGTAACTCGGAATCGTCCCGAGGTTTATCAGTAGAGGACCGAGGTGGAGGAGACTTTTGTTGAGAAGAAGTCCGTGGTGGAGGAGGTGGCATAGATGTAGATTTACCAGACTGCTTCTGACGTTTAGGTGCAGAGTCCTTATCCTTATCATCGTCATCTCTTGGTCGTTTGGGTTGATCGGCTGACTCCTTACATGATGATCTGAGTTGAAAATCAAGTAGATTTTCGAAAAATTTAGCTTCTTCCGAAGTAAACGTTCCAGATCGCTTTGACATTTGCATCACAAGTTTAGCGATCAACTCAGATTCAGAGAGATCAACTTCTTTGGCCATTGTATGTTTAACCAATGCTACGATGTTAGGGGTGAGTTGTCTGGAAAATACTTCTCTAGTCACACCGGGGACAGTGTCGAGAAGAAACTTGTGGGTATGATCTCTTGCTGTCTTCTCCAGTTCCTTTTGGACTTTAGGAACGATATCCTGAAGGTACTTGTTAGTGTAACCTTCGATCATATCGTTCAGTTCCTCTTTTCGATGACTCTTCATGAACTTCTGAACAAATTCCCTTTCTTTCTCCATCTTGTCTTTCTCATCATTTAAGTACTGAATTTGGTCAGCAAACCAATTCATTTTTCTGTAAAGTATGTCCTTCTTTCTGACTTGTTGGACAGCTTTCACAATCCTTTTATGAGTCTGAGAAATCCAAGATTTAGGTGGTTTCTTCACGGATTTGGATGATGATCTGGTTGTCTTTGTTGATGGTGGTTGTGATGAATGAGACGAAGAATCCGATGATGAGGAGACATGAGGAGACTTCATGTCCTTAGGAGTTTCTGAGGTTTTCTCCTTTGAGTGTGTTGGACTGTCTAGAAGAAACTTTGTATAATCATCCTCATCATCCTTAGACTTTTCTTTCTCAGTTACCTGTTTCTCAAAATCATACACAATAGTGTCTTCCACAGGCTTTTGTAGTTGCACAAGAGTGGTGGCACCAGATCCCTTATCGGGTCGATTAACCGCATCAGGATCTGGAGAGGAGTGGACAGCACCACTTGATCCTCCGGGGCCACCCATTTGATCTTTAGCAAATTCTTCGGCCTTTTGAAGGTGTCTGACGTTGTGAAACTTCTTCCTGTATGATTGATCCAGTTGCTCTTCTTCATCTTCAGAGCTTTCATCCTGAGGCACAAGTGCAGGAGTCTTCCCTTTTCCTTTAATAGTTTGAGGACTTGGAGGTTTTGGTACTGAGGGATTTTCATCCTTTGCAGTTTCAGAGTATGTGATCTCTTCATCTGTGTCAGTAGCCTCAAAGTCCTCGTCTCTGAGCTGTCTTTGCGGTTCAAGTGAAAGGATCGGAGTGGCTTCCTGAGAAGGAACTTTCTTCTTAGGGGTGGGTTTTCTCTTTGGAATAGGTTTCTTCTTTGGAACATTCCTTTGACTATCTGCACTTGTGACACTTCCAGCACTTCCTTTTCTGGTTCTCCTTACAGGTGTTCCAGAAGATTTTTCATCGAGATGACCAACTTTGCCTTGTTTGACTGCTTCCAGATACCTTTTGTACGTGTCGAGCTTTCTGACATCTTCAGTTAGAAGGAAATCTGGCAACACAACACCTTGTTTCTTTGTAGACGTTTCCTTGATTCTGACAGAGAGAATGGGTTCCGTCAACATGTCGTGATTGTCGGGGTCATTGAGCCTCTTGGGAATGTCAGGATGAAGTCCAAGTGCTCTCTGGATCAACAATTTAGTATATCTGATGTAGGGAATCTTTGAGCCAAGTTTGTTGAGAAATGACATCATGTCATCCCAAATCAGAGCTTCGATAGCGATGTGTTTCTTGTTGACCAATGCCCAGAATATTTGCAGTTCCATGAGCTTAGGGTGCTCATAGCCGCTGTCACGACCAGAAACAGACTTGGTGATGATCATGTAGAGAGTTCTCCAGGGTTGAGGAATACTCTTAAGCTCTACGTGAGAATGCTTGGTGATTATTCCTGTAGCCTCGTCATAACCAATATTGATTAAGAATTGGAGAGTGAGCTCTTCAGCAGGTGTGGCATATAGTTTGGTCGGATCGACATCAGGAATTAGGAGAACAGCCCTTAAGTCTGCAGGTGTAATGATGACTTGTTTGTGATTCAGAGTCACCGTCACAGCAGTTTGTCCTTTGACCCTTTCCATAGTGTTCCAGAACTGTTGGATGTAGATCTCAGGAACAGTTGCAGAGTGAGTAAGCATGTTCTGATAAGGATGAGTCCTCAGAATGTCAATAGCAATTAAACACGAAGATTCAGAGCAAGTGAGGGTGTCAAAGTCAACACGGAGATTATTCTTTCCTATCTTCATTGGATAGCCATGAGGATAGATATCAGCAATGGAGAGAACTTCAGGTGCATCCACATTCATTTGTTCAGCCATGTTATGATCTGAAATAACATTAGCCAAAAGAACCAACATATCGAAAGACATAATGTTAGTCAACAGAAGGTCTTATTGTCTAGTTATTGAATGTACAGTGTTAATGATTGTTGCGAGTCCTAAGTCACTTGTATGTTCAATAGTTCAATGATGTCGTGAAATGTTTCATGAGTTAGTTAACTTTAAGTTTTAAAGTTTATTTTATCACTTATTGTTCACAACATATCAAACGATTTAAGTTTATTAGTGACATTTTTGGATTCGTGATGATATGATTAGTTTATTTACAAGTTTGTACACGTAATAATTCATAACGAAGGTATGATCTCGGCTTATGCGTAGGATTGGTAAAGTTATGCGTAGACAGGAATGATATATGCATAGGTGTAAGCTTACGCGTAGGATCCTAACTTACGCGTAAGAAATGTTACGCGTAGGAAATAGGAGACCTTATGCGTAGAGCTTATGCGTAGGCATATATTAACCTTACGCGTAAGGCTACTCGTAAGAGTTGACCTTATGCGTAGAGGTCACTGTTTACGCATATCCTTCACAGGATACGCGTAGTCCCATATGTAGAACCTTATGCGTAGATTAATAACAACCTTGATTCTGAATATTGCGTGTTGCAAGCCTGAAATAAAGCATCATTTCAACAAAGTTAAACACATAGCATTCGTTTTATGACAAATCAAAACACATTTGCACAGTTTAACAGTTACGCGTAGAACTGCATACGCGTAGTCTAAACCCTAGATCTACGCGTATGAGATCTAGCCATAGAATATGCATACAACTGATTCTGGGAGGACTAAGAAGCATATAGAGTTGTTTTGGTCAAGTTTTAACATCAAAAGTATCAAGAATCAAAAGTACCCAAACCGTATGAACACAAAACCCTAATTTCCATTTAAGAGTAATTAGTGTTTCTGGATGTAATCTGGGCCTAGATATAATCAATTCAACTTGATAACAACCTTATACAACAATCTTTTTCACCAAAAACGTTCTCATTTGGAAAGACCCAAATCCACGCATAAACCCTAGTTTTCAAATACATTCAATTCGTGTTTCTGGGCGCGTTTTGATGATTAAAAAAGTATCATTGATGTTTTAAGAACGTTTTGACACAGCCCTTTTAACCATAAACACCCTTTCATGATTTAGTGTTCTTGTGCTTACGCGTAAGATACACAAATGTTAATAACTTAAGATTAAACCGTTGGATTTTCATGAAATTTAAAACCATTGTTTAAAAACTTGTTAATAACACAAAACCACTTACAAATTGAAGATCAGATAACCGGATTTGAAGAATGATTTTTGAGCGTAGGATTTGTATGGTTATGAGTAATAAATGTGAGGATTAGGTTAGGTGGAGGTGTTTTTTATTAAAAGTAACTTTAAGCTTTTGGCAGTTTTAGTCCCTCCACCTTTTCCATTTTCATCCAAAGCTTTTTAACTTCCATTTTTTGGTTACCAAATGAAGATTTTATGAAAGAAACTTGACGACACTCCCCCTCGACTTGAGAAAATAATGAAAGGTTATTAATTAAAGTCCGAGGAGTGTCTTTGAACCAGGAAATGTACCACCATTTGTAAAAGATTCAACCGAGATAAGATAACATGCAAGTACACAGTTGTTTTGAAGCAGTTAATAGATTATTTTCTCCCCCTCAACACTTGATCGGAAAAATATTGAATTTTGAAAGATTGAAGTGTTGACGGAAGAAGTGTACTTGCCATGTTGAAAGAAATATAGATGAGGAGAATATTTTTGTTGTTTTATCGGATTTTATATTTTTGTATTTTGTTTTTGAAAAGTTTATATACAAAGGATGTTTTTGGTGTTTGACAGGTTTTTAAGACTGTTTTAAGAGGTTATCCAATTCCTCTTGAGTCAAACACCTCATACCAATTCGGTGGACCAACTCATTAAACCTAGCGGGAGGCAAGGCTTTGGTGAGCAGATCTGCCAATTGGTATTCAGTACCCACAAAGTATAATTCAACGGTACCCTGTTCCACGTGGTCCTTGATGAAATGATATCGTAGATCGATGTGCTTTGATTTCGAGTGCTGAACTGAGTTGCACGAGATTGCAATGGTACTCCGATTGTCGCAGTACATCGGGATTCTGTCAAATACGTAACCATAGTCTTTGAGTTGTGTTCTCATCCAAATGACTTGTGCACAGCACGCGGACATGGCTACATATTCTGCTTCGGTTGATGACAGCGATGTACAATCCTGCTTCTTTGATTGCCAAGACACCCGTTTATCACCAAGAAATTGTAGAGCTCCTGAAGTACTTTTTCTTGAGTCTAAGCATCCTGCGTGATCAGCGTCTGAAAAAGCGATTAGTTCAAAACCAGAATCCTTCGGATACCAGATCCCAAGTTAATGGTTCCCTTGATGTATCGGAGGATTCTTTTAGCCTCAGAGAGGTGGGTTTCAGTTGGTCGCGACTGATAACGGGAGCATAGATAAACGGCAAAGACAATATCAGGTCTGCTAGCTGTTAGATACATGAGGGACCCAATAATACTTCGGTATTTGGTAGGATCAACCAATTTCCCATGTAAATCAGCATCTAACTTCTTGGTATGAGCCATTGGTGTGGCATAAGTATCACAGGTTGTCATTCCAAATTTGTTTAACAGTTCAAGGGCATATTTGGACTGACTCAAGAAAATACCACGGGGTGATTGATGAACTTGCAGTCCTAGAAAGAACGTAAGTTCACCCATCATTGACATTTCAAAATTTTTCTTCATTAGTTTTGCAAAAGCGATTGAAAACTTTTTATGTGTTGACCCAAAAATGATGTCATCCACGTAAATTTGAACAATTAAGATGTGTGCCCCGTGATATTGTATAAAAAGAGTTGGGTCAACCGAGCCTTTGGTGAAATTATTGGCAATGAGGAAAGATGATAGCTTATCGTACCATGCCCGAGGGGCTTGTTTGAGACCATAAAGAGCTTTGTTCAGTTTGTAAACATGGTTCGGGAACTCAGGATCAACGAATCCATCTGGTTGGCTGACATAGACCGTTTCTTTAAGTTGTCCATTGAGAAACACCGTTTTGACATCCATCTGATAGACCGTCATATTCATATGAGCAGCGAACGCGAGAAATATCCGAACAGCCTCAAGACGAGCAACCGGAGCAAAAGATTCTTCAAAGTCTATTCCCTCTTCCTGATGATAACCCTTAGCAACTAGCCGTGACTTGTTTCGGATGACATTCCCTTCAGCATCCAATTTGTTTTTCCAAATCCATTTTAGACCAATGACGTAGACCCCTGTTGGTCTTTCAACCAGTTCCCATACTTCAAGACGTTTGAATTGGTTGAGTTCTTCCTGCATGGATTCAATCCAGTTGTCTTTTGTCATTGCATCTTTAATGTTTTTAGGCTCAGATTGGCAGACAGTGAGTGCATAAATGCAATGTTCACCGTCTGAGTGAAGACGTTGTCTCGTAACGACTGGTTGGTTCGGGTTGCCAATAATGTTAGCCAGAGGATGGTCTTTTGTCCATCTATGTGTAGAGGGTTGATGTTGGTATACATTGTGCAGATTTTGAGGATTCAAATGGTTTGTTGAAGATTCCGCAACATCTGGTGCAGCAGTCTCATTAGCAAACGGGTTGAAAAACGCATTTGGATCAAAATCTGCAGGTGGGGGTACTTCATTCAGAATATCATCAGCCGGTTCATCATTGTTGGAAGCGGTGTGTTCAACTGTTGTGTTGGAGTCAACTGGTGTAGGTGCATCTTCAACAGTAGTTGTTGTAGCAGGTGTATCAGGTATAGGAATATTATCAGGTTGTGCAGCGGAAACAGCGGATACACCTGGAGCACGTTCATCAATATCGTCACAGAACAGAGGAGCAAATAACCTTTCCATTTGTTGACGAGTTAGCTGAGGGCTTTCTTCAGCTGATGATGGGGGTTGAGGGAAGTTTAAACGGCTGTGACCGGGTTCTAAGCTGTTATACTCAGAAGCCATCTCCGTGAGTTCATCGAAATGAGCATGAATCGTTTCCATTACCTCCTTAGTTCGACGATTCCAGATTCGGAAACCTTTAGAATTGTCACAGTATCCAATAAAGACTCCAATATCAGCTTTGGCTTTGAGCTTTCCAAAATCATCACGATCATTATTCGGATAGCAAAGGGATCCAAATACATGAAAGTGTTTGAGGTTCGGTTTATAGTTGTGGACAAGCTCGAAAGGTGTTTTGTTGTGGCGTTTTGTGATCATAGAACGGTTTTGAGTATAGCATGCAGTAGATACAGCTTCTGCCCATAAGTAATCTGGAAGTTTAGCACTGATTAACATTGTTCTTGCAGCTTCCACTAACGTTCGGTTTCATCTTTCAACAACTCCGTTTTGTTCAGGTGTACGTGCAATAGATGTTTGATGCTGAATTCCCACTTTCTCATAGAAGTCACGAAGAGTTTTGTTAACAAATTCAGTTCCTTTGTCTGTTCTGATTATTCTGACGGTGTTGCGGAGCTGAACCCGTATTTTTGTGAGAAAGGTGATGATCATTTGTGGAGCTTGGTCTTTGCTACGAAGAAAGTAGACCCAAGTCCATCGTGAGTAGTCATCAACAATTACTAAGATGTAGCGTTTGCCGTTGATTGTTTGCACACGCATCGGGCCACACAAATCCATGTGAAGAAGATGAAGCACATGCTGAGAGCTGTGTTCCACCTTTGAAGGAAAATGAGCACGAGTGCTTTTCCCTTGTTCACAGGCTGAGCAAAGGTGATCTTTTGAATACCGGAATCGTGGGAGTCCTTCAACTAGTTTGTGTCGAGCAAGGTTGGTGATGGTTTGAAAGTTTAGATGTGAGAGACGACGGTGCCATAGCCAGGATTTTGTAGATGTTGCCTTTGAAAGTAAGCAAATGGGAGAGGAAGCAACCATGTCTTGCATAGAGATAGTGTAGAGACTAGAATTACACGAGCCAGACATAAGGTCATTTCCTTGTAGATCACGAATGAAACAAGTTTTCTCCCTGAAAGCAACCTCCAAATCTCCATCACAAAATTGACCTACTGAAAACAGATTGTGACCGAGGCCTTCCACATAGTAAACCCTGCTGATTTCAATGTTCCCATTAACATAATCTCTGTAGCCCATGATGGCTGCGAAGTGATCGTTCCCGAATCTGACAGTGCCAATGAACTTTGCAATAAAGTTTGATAACAGTTTAAGGTTGCCTGTCATGTGTCGGGAACATCCGCTATCAACAATCCAGAAAATGATCTGTATCACCTGCATTACACACAGACGACACAGATGGAATAGAAGTAGATGTGGAACCCGAAATGTTAGAGGGTTCCGAAGCAGGTATGTGAGACATACACACATTGATAATTTTAGGCATCCATTTAAATCCTAGTGTGTTATATATCCATTTCTGCCATCTATAACTACTCTTTGCTTTTGTCTTAGTGAAAACACTAGGTGGTACTACATTCTTAGGAGGTGAAGCAGGAGCTACTGTGATAGCAATGGTTGCCTTAGAATCTAAAGAAGGGGGTTTACCAAGCACAGACTTAGAATGATTAGTGGGCCTAGAGGTATTCCGATTCTTAGGATCCCGTAATCGAGAGATTATAGCTTTAGCAACACATTTGTCATGACAATCAGAATTCATACTCTTTCGACAAATAACACAAGGTGCATCAGACTGAATATCAAAAGTACTTAACGGTTTAGCATTCGTTACATCACTATTTCTATTACATTTGCCAGACGTAACATCTATAGTGGAAGCAACATGATTTTTATTCAGAGTCCTAGGGTGTTCTTCTACTTTAGCATTCCTTATTGATCTTTTCTTAGGTCGCAACTTCCTATTCGTCGATTGATTGCTCCTAGGCTGTGAAGTGCGGACGTTTGGAAAAGATGCAACTATTCCTGTTTCAGTAGAGGGAAACATATTAGCAACTTGTGATTTGGCAGTTGGAATTCTAGGTTCACAATTACTAAGTGTGACGGGTGCTAATCTCTTAATCACAGTAGGCGGAAGTTGTTCATACTTTCCTAACGTTTCCCGTAACTTAGAGATGGTGTGAATCATATCTTGATTTTCAGAACGAATATTACCAGCAAAATGCATTACTTCTCTAGTGTGAGCAAGATAGTGATCAAGTTCGTTAGATGCTTCAAGTCGAGTCTTTTTGAGTAAATCAAATATGACACCATATTCCTGTTTGACTTTTAAAATTTCTTGTTCATATTTTGAGATTTGACTTTTCAAAGACACGTTTTGATCATCCAGTTGCTCAATTTTAGAATCAGAAGATTTTTCACTCAGCTGAGCGATTTTCTTTTGAAAGCTAAGTTGATGGTTGTGAATATCTTTTTCACACCAATGAAGACGACGTTTTGCATTGTAAATATCCGTGTGTAATCTTTTATTTTCAGCTTTTAAAGACTCGATCTGAAGCACATTATCGGTGTTCTCAATAGTAACAACAATTTCAACAATATCAGTAGAGATGTAATCAGATGCAAATGGCAAGGCATGAAGTAACACAACATTATGGATATCAGCACAGATAACATCTTCCAAGAGTCGATCAACATCTTTTCTCAACAGTTTGTTTTTGCGTTTAGTGTTAGAAATAGATGTTTCTGTTTTCTCGAAAACGTTTTTCATTACCCCAAGTTCCTTATGAAAATCCTTTTCCCAGGCAATTGCACAACTTTTCAAGTTTTTAACATTAGGTAAAAGATTTTTCTGAAAAATGTCTCTTTGTTCTCGCGCCAGAGGCGATTGAAAATGTTCAACTTTGATTTCAGATCGATATTCTATCTCATGTTGTAAAATTTTGAGGTCAGCCATGAAAATGTCAAAATATCGAAGAATTTTTCGATTTTCAGGTTGTGAGTTTACTTCACTAATGGAAGGTAAAGGACCATAAGTTTGTGCAAAGTCTGTTTTGGGATTAATTATAGAAGACTCAGGTGTTTTGATGATAACCCTTGGTGTGTTAGAAGAATCTGTTGGTGTGACGAAAGTGACCGCGTTTTTATAATTAAAAGGTTTGTTGTAAACAACATTTTTTAATTTTGATTGACTCTCGTCTTCTGCATCTAATTCCTCTTGACGATGATATTCAACAACACTCATGACAGTATTATCAATTTTGTATTCTGCACTGGAAACTTCAGGAGTTGGTTTGAATGTTTTTAGTGAAAGCTTTGGTTTGTAATCAGCTAGATTTTTTCCATATCCTTTTGGATTGGGTTTTAAGGTGAACTTTTCAATAGCTGTTACGGATTCACCATGTTTGTAAACAACAGTTTTAAACTCTTTAAGTTTGTTTTGCAAGCCGAGAATTTCGTCAAGAAGGTCATCTACCCGATTCGTTGAATGCTTTTTGTATGCGGAGAACTGTTTTTGACAATTTAACAACTCAGCCTTAGCTTTTTGATTTTCCAAGGTGAGAGCGTTAATTTGCTTTTTATGTTCGTGTTTCAGTTGTTCTAATTCAGACAACAAAGCATTCTTCGAGGCGGCTAGATCACGCATTTGTCTCTCTAAATATTTTTCGTTTTGATGAGATTTTGCAAAAGCGGCTTCAAAACCTTTTTCACGGTTTTCTTGAGTTTTGAAAAAGTTGAGTTGCATTTGTAAACATTCAAAATCCTTGGTTAACAGTGCATTTTTACTTTTTAATGACTGATTTAATGCATAACATTCCTCCATTTTGATTTTATGGTCTTGAATTAACCGAGCAAAATCCGGATGAGGCAACAGATCATCTTGTTCAACGTGAGTCTCAACATGATCATTCTTTAGATCCTCAAGTACGACCACGGAGTCAATTTGATTATCAAAGGAAATCATAAGGTCATCTTGATCGTCAAATGTAACTACAGGGTTAACTTGAAAATCATCAGAAAGAGATGTAGAAGACTCATTTTGAACAGTCTGATCCGTGCCGGATTCAGATATTGGCGGAGATATTAGTTCAGATATGATGATGGTTTGTTCGGGTACCTGAGACAAGCCATCAGTGTCATACACTGGGCCTGTATCACTCATGTGCAGCTCATGCATATTAGCCATCAACATAACAGCTGCATTAGCTTGCAAGTCCTCCATATCATCATCTGAGTCTGCATCTGCCATAAAGCTCTGTTCTTTGTCTGTAAGAGATCCACCAGCTTCATCCTTAAGAGCCAAAAGTAAGGCTTCTTTGAAATAAGCACTGCCCTAGTCCTTGGCTTTGGGCATGCATTAGCCAGGTGTCCCTTCTCATTGCAGTTGTAGCATCTAAGACCATTTAACCGATTCTGAGCATTTCCCTGTTCCACCACTTGAGCTCTGTTGTTATTCCTACCCACAGCATTAAACCCTTGACCACCGCCCATCTGACGACCATAATCACGATTCTGAACTTCAACACGTCCATTGTTCACAACAGCTTGAGTTCGTGTGTTAGATGAGGAACGAATACGATTGTTGGATTTGTTTGTGTAACGGCCAAAAGCATTAGTAATCATCACAAATCCTTGTTGCAATGCTTCTAACGGATCGATTTCCTCAGTAGCTTCACTGACATATGCTTGAGCATTGTTGTTGTATGGAACCAATTGATTTTGTTGAGGTTGAGGTTGTTGCTGTGAAGGTATGTTTGAAGCAGTTGGTTGAGTTGCTGGTTGAGAGGGATAATTCTGTTGAGCATACAAGGCAAGTTGTTGATTGTCCGGTTGTGACTGTTTAGCAATTTGAGCACGGAGAATCCTTTCCCGATCAACTTCCTTTTCATGAGGCTTCAAATAATCGTACAACAATCCATAAGTAGAATGATGCATATTCTTCGCTTGACGGAGAAAAATGACATACTTCTCCCATTCTGGACCAAGACTACTCAGGAACTTAGTATTCACTGCAATTCTTGGCATGATGATGTTGTGTTTATCCAAATCATTGATGATATCTGAAAAACGATGATGATAGGACTCTAGTGTCTCTCCAGGTTCAATCATGAAGTGTTCATAAGCCAAGTAAATTTTGGATTCCAAATCCTCCTGATTGAGTACAGATCCTTCCATAAGAAGACGAATATGATCACACATTTTTTGTGCAGTCTTTTGAGCATCAACACTACGAAGAATTGGGTTTGGTAATCCTAAGAGGATGTATTCCATTGCAAGTTCATCAGCTTCATAGTGTAGAAGTTCTGTAGGATTTAAATCTGCAATAGTAGCAATGTTGGTTTGTTCATCTCTTGGTGGAACAGCAGTTGGATCTCCGGGTACAATGACAGTAGGCATCTCAAATGGACCTTCCAAGATAACCTTCTTTAAGAACTTTCCATGTGGCTTCTTTAGATCACAAAACCTAAAGAACCTTATCACCCATTGATCGTAGTTTCCTGGAGTGAGCATTGGAGGTCTATCAAGTGATCCAGCTTCATGAATTGATTGTTGGCTGCTTAAAGCTTCACACATCTTTGCAAACCAAGTGGGTTCCTTCATAGTGGTCCGTGATGGATGTTGATTGAAATCGGTTGTGTAGGGTTGAACTTGAAGGCTTGGTTGTGGAATTGCACCAAGTTGTGGAGTATGTTGCTGATTAAATTGTTGTTGATAAATAGCTTGTTGTTGATTCCATTGTTGATGTTGTGGAGTTAATTGTTGTTGTTGTTGATGATTATAAGTGTGAGGGAAATAGTTAGAGTATGGTGGTTGAGACATGATGATAAACTTGTGTGGTAAAATTGGATCTTTGTAGTCGAATGAACCTTTGTTGATGAAGTGTCCTTAGGCGTAGAAAAGACAAGAACCAAGTAGCACTTATGCGTAAAAACACCAAAAGTTACGCTTAACAATGAGGAGTTACGCGTAGGTTTTAGCTTACGCGTAAGTAGGAAAAACACTAAAGTTAAGCGTAGACAAAAGTTAGGCGTAGAAACGTAGGCGTAGGATTACCTTATGCGTAGACCGTAGTTTACTCGTAAAGTGAATCTTATGCGTAGGAATTCTACGCGTAAGCTTATGCTTATGCGTAATTTTAGGGTTTTTGCCCAAATGATCTTTTACACTTCACAGTGCAAAAGATATCCAAAGTCGACGTATTTTCAGACTTATCCAAGTAAGAAAACACGGATTAAACCAGAAAATTGAAGATCAAACCAAGGAACAATCTTACGCGTAATTTTAGGGTTTTGATACGCGTAGGATTACTCGTAACTTTGATTTTGCCCAAATGTGTTTCTAAACCAGATTTTTGTTATGGAATAGCTTCAATAGTACCAAAAGAACACAAAAGTGTGAATTTTGATGTACCAAAACTGCTAAACGGGTTACGCGTAGAACGACACCCACGAACAAAAACAAGCTTAAAAACGTAAATCCACGCGTAAAGTTTGAAACTTTTTGCCAAAAACAAGTATTTTAACATCTCAAAACATTGAAAGTACAAGAATCTTGGATTAAAAAGTGTAAAAAACGAGTTTTTAAGATAACCAAAGATTGCGTTATCTTTACGCGTAAGACCCAAAACCAAAACTTCAAAAACAAATGAGTACACCCAACTATTTGTCTCTGATACCACTGTTAGGTCACTAGTTTTACAACACAAGCTTACTAGAAAGAGATAGAGAGGCGGATGAACAATACACACACAAACACACACACGAAATACTATGAATGGTTAGGCGTAGAGTATGTGAAAGAAATGCATTGAACAACCAACCCTCAAATGAGGGTTTACAAGAGTTTATATAGGCAAGGAGCTAGGGCAACACTCCCTCTCCTTCCCTATTCCTTATTGGGCTTGGATCAAGCTTATGGGCCTTCTACATAAGCTTGACCTTAAACAAACATAAAGGCCATAATAAAGCTACCTATTACATATGAAATATAAATACTTGAAATACTGTTTAGGAGTGATTCCAACAGAATGACATAATTCAACAGGCAGCAGAATTTCATACCTCAAAATATAAGTATATTTCTATGAAGAACAATCATCTCATGGCTGAGAAAGTCTCTAAAGATATAGTTAAGCATATAATCTGAGTCTTCTTGTTAGTTTGTTAGTGTTCATTTGTATACGTAGTTTTTATGTACACTAGTACAATCGACACTTCCGCCTACGACTTTTTCAACACTTTCCCGATGACGTGGCGTAGGCATCGTTCGTTCCCGACGACAAGGCATAGCCAACGGTTAGTCGGCTGAGCCTCGTAGGGAAAGTCCTTCCCGACGACAAAAAATAAACCTTCCCGACGACAACGTGGGACCCACATCGTTTTCTGGTCAAAGTTTTTTTGTTGAAAACATATGTTGCCGACGACACGTCGTCGGCATAATACTACTAATTATGTGATTAGTTAGCAAAATTAAAACGTAATTAACTTATACCATTCATTCCCGACGACCTGTCGTTGGTAAAGTGAAAAAAAAAACATTTTGCAATATTTTCCCTACGCCATGGCGTCGGGATCGTATTAAAGTTGCATTAAGACACTTATTATCCCGACGCCATGGCGTAGGGAAAATATTGCAAAATGTTATATTTTTTCACTTTACCAACGACAGGTCGTCGGGAAAATATGTAAATATATAAAATGTTTACATATTGCCAACGACTAGTCGTCGCCAAAATGTATCACATATGCCACAATATTGCAGCATTTTAGCAATTTCCCAGAATGTATCACATATGCCACGTATAACCACAATATTGCGTAGGGAAAATATTGCAAAATGTATCATGAATGAGTCTAAGTGTTATGGTTATACGTAACATGTTAAACGACCGAGTCTAGGTGTTATGGTTATACATGACGTGTTAAACGAACGAGTCTAGGTGTTATGGTTATACGTAACATGTTAAACGACCGAGTCTAGGTGTTATGGTTATACATGACGTGTTAAACGAACGAGTCTAGGTGTTATGGTTATACGTAACATGTTAAACGACCGAGTCTAGGTGCTATGGTTATACATAACGTGTTAAACGAACGAGTCTATGTGCTATGTTTATACGTAACGTGTTAAACGATCGAGTCTAGGTGTTATGGTTATACGTAACGTGTTAAACGAACGAGTGTAGGTGCTATGGTTATATGTAACGTGTTAAACGACCGAGTCTAGGTGCTATGGTTATACATAACATGTTAAACGAATGAGTCTAGATGTTATGATTATACGTAATATGTTAAATGACCTTGTCTAGGTGTTATGGTTATACGTAACGTGTTAAACGAACAAGTCTAGGTATTATGGTTATACGTAACATGTTAAACGACCGAGTCTAGGTGCTATGGTTATACGTAACGTGTTAAACGAACGAGTCTAGGTGTTATGGTTATACGTAACGTGTTAAATGACCGAGTCTAGGTGCTATGGTTATACGTAACGTGTTAAACGAACCGGTCTAGGTGTTATGGTTATACGTAACATGTTAAACGAATGAGTCTAGGTGTTATGGTTAAACGTAAGATTTTAAATGACCGAGTCTAGGTGTTATGGTTATACGTAACGTGTTAAACGAACAAGTCTAGGTGTTATGGTTATACGTAACATGTTAAACGAATGAGTCAAGGTGTTATGGTTATACGTAATATGTTAAATGACCGAGTCTAGGTGTTATGGTTATACGTAACTTGTTAAACAAACAAGTCTAGGAGTTATGGTTATACGTAACATGTTAAACGACCGAGTCTAGGTGCTATGGTTATACGTAACGTGTTAAACGAACGAGTCTAGGTGCTATGGTTATACGTAACATGTTAAACGAATGAGTCTAGGTGTTATGGTTATACGTAACATGTTAAATGACCGAGTCTAGGTGTTATGGTTATACGTAACGTGTTAAACGAACGAGTCTAGGTGTTATGGTTATACGTAACGTGTTAAATGACCGAGTCTAGGTGCTATGGTTATACGTAACGTGTTAAACGACTGAGTCTAGTTGTTATGGTTATAGGTAACGTGTTAAACGAATGAGTCTAGGTGTTATGGTTATACGTAACATGTTAAATGACCGAGTCTAGGTGTTATGGTTATACGTAACGTGTTAAACGAACGAGTCTAGGTGTTATGGTTATACGTAACGTGTTAAATGACCGAGTCTAGGTGCTATGGTTATACGTAACGTGTTAAACGACCGAGTCTAGGTGTTATGGTTATAGGTAACGTGTTAAACGAATGAGTCTAGGTGTTATGGTCATACGTAACATGTTAAATGACCGAGTCTAGGTGTTATGGTTATACGTAACGTGTTGAACGAACGAGTCTAGGTGTTATGGTTATACGTAACGTGTTAAATGACCGAGTCTAGGTGCTATGGTTATATGTAACGTGTTAAACGACTGAGTCTAGTTGTTATGGTTATAGGTAACGTGTTAAACGAATGAGTCTAGGTGTTATGGTTATACGTAACATGTTAAATGACCGAGTCTAGGTGTTATGGTTATACGTAACGTGTTAAACGAACGAGTCTAGGTGTTATGGTTATACGTAACGTGTTAAATGACCGAGTCTAGGTGCTATGGTTATACGTAACGTTTTAAACGACCGAGTCTAGGTGTTATGGTTATAGGTAACGTGTTAAATGACCGAGTGTAGGTGCTATGGTTATATGTAACGTGTTAAACGATCGAGTCTAGGTGTTATGGTTATACGTAACGTGTTAACCGAACGAGTGTAGGTGTTATGGTTATACGTAACGTGTTAAACGACCGAGTCTAGGTGCTATGGTTATACATAACATGTTAAACGAATGAGTCTAGGTGTTATGGTTATATGTAATATGTTAAATGACGAGTCTAGGTGTTATGGTTATACGTAACGTGTTAAACGAACAAGTCTAGGTGTTATGGTTATACGTAACTGATAAGGTTTTAAAAGGTACCATTTTGAGGGGTCGTTTAAGTCCTTATTTGATCACTTTTGTATCCGTTATTGCTTAATATCGTTCCTTTTCACTTTTTAGGTCTCGTGAAGGCAAAATGCTGGAATGGCACTTATTTGGACAGAAAGGCGCGAATATATGAAGAAAATGGCCAAAGTCGAAATCAGACACTCACAGTCGCTGAATGTAGAAGGCGACGGCGTCAGGTTCTATTTGCGACGCCGTCGGAGAATTGTTGTGACGGGTCAGAACGCAAAACTCGTGTTTTCAAGAGACGGCGTCTAGTTGTGAAAGAGTAGGCCGTCGCAACTCAGACGGCCTAGATGCGATCCAGACGACGTCATAAGCTGAAGAGGACGGCGTCACGGACATAAGGTGACGCCGTCGCAAGGTTAACGTGGCCAAGACGAAACCCTAATGGCGGCGACACGACGGCGTCACTAAACATAAGGTGACGCCGTCGCAATTGTAATCTTATATATAGAATCCGAATTTTTCAGTCTTTGTGTGGAGAGTCTTTGGAGTAAAAACCTAAAACCGAACCTAAGGTGTCTTGTACAGTATTTTAGGGCTTTTAACCCTATCTTACACCAAGATAAGTCTTTGCTTCATTAATTCAATTATGTCTTTGATTATTTGTGTGTATGCTTGCATGTTCTCCATGTCCGGCTAATTTATTTGTGTGTTTGCTTAGGAAGTATGAAACTTAATTATTGAATATTGATTGGTTGTTTCTTATCTTAGTTGATTAATGATCTAGTAATGCGATAGGTCATTCGTTGTGTACTTAATGCTTGATTCATCTTTGTGAACCCTAGAGTATGATTACCTGAGTGATTGTAGTCTAAACCATCCGAAGAGTGCCTTAGAGTAGGAGTCTATAATCTCTATGTGGATTTGTAGACAAGACCCTTTGGTAAGTTCAAAGAGTTAGGGAGAAACGCATACCCTACAACTTTAGAAACACAACGCAACTAGGAATAAGACGTGACACTCAACCATCAATAGGAGATAATTAAGGAGTAATACAAACTAAGTAAACACATCTTTAAACTATCATACGAGCACACATTAATTAGACATAGACTCCCACAACCTTAGTTTAGATAATTAGATAATAGTAGAGTAATCGGTAGAAATACCAACCCCCCAAATCCAATACCCGAGATTCGTACTTTTCCATTTTCATAAAATATAAAAAGATAAAAAATAATCTTCCTCAACCTTAACCTTAGCGTAGTAACTCCCTACTAGCATTCCTATTCCCCTAGAGAACGATATCAATACCCGTGGCTTACCCTAATTACTACACTACAACGATTAGGTTCACTGCCTAGGGTGTTATAAAACTTGCTCGAAGAAAAGGAAGTTTCCTTGACCCCGAACGACGCGTGTAGCGTTATCAAGTTTTTGGCGCCGCTGCCGGGGAATAGAATAGCTAGTTAGTAGTCCACCTCGTTTAAGTTTCTTTGCTTGATTCCTATCAAGTAAACTTTTTTCTCATTTTTAGATTTCTCTTAGTCTATCCCCCTTCTTCGTGACCCTCGTTCGTAAAAACCATCACTCACCATGATCCGTATCTTCCGTCGAAGATTCTTCACTCTACCCGTTCCCAATCCCGAGATTGAGAATGCGATCCCACAAAACCCTTCACCTACTCACCATTTTGGTAATCACCTAGGGCATAATGAGATAAATTGGCAACAACAAAGTCCTTTCTACTACTCTGATTCTGATGAAGAATTTGATTATGGTGAGGCACTTGATAGCGAAGAGGTCATTAATGAAATTGAGGAAGACCCCTCCCAATGTTTTGACCCTAGGTGTAGGATTGAGAAAGATGGCCCCTTTAACATGCAATTCCCTTGCAAAATAGGACTAGAAGGGTTCGATGCTTATTTGAATTCATTCTTACCTTTAAACTTAATCTCAAGGGACCTATACAACAAAATCAAGGTCAATCAGTTAACTTATCAAGGGAACAATGTTTTCGAAGCAGTCATTTATTTGCACGTGTTTGTTGGAAGTTTTGCTTATTTGGTTGAATTCATGGTCTTAGAAGACTTAGGAGAATTTATAGATAAGGACCTCACTCAAGTAATTTTTGGAAAACCTTTCAAAAAATTGACTAGGTTGAATGAACGGATGATTGATGGTCTAATTACATTCTCAGATGAGGTTGAAGATTTCATCTACCAAATGCCACGCGCTCATCCTAGGTTTAAACATAAGGACATCGAAGTTTGTAATAGAATGACCCCTATTCCATTGCTTAGTGAAAGGGATAAGCAGAGTGGGCTTAGGTACCCATATGAGAAAACTAAGCGATATTACAAAAAATGCCTTGAATTAGGAGATGATTACAAAAAGAATGAAAGAGCGTTGGAATGGCTTAAGTATGAGCACGAGAGAATGCGTGAGAAAACGTAGGAGCACGACTACGAGTCTAGCTACAAGACTCTTTAATAAAGAAAAGCGCTTCGTCGGAGGCAACCCATGCTTAATTGTTTGCTTGTTAGTGTCATATATTTTTTTTATTAATTGTTTATCCTCATGTTTAAATTTGTAAAAATGCTTTATTTTGTTTTTAACCTCGTCTTAATTGCATAAAAAGGTATTTTACATAAGGGATAAGTGTAGGGAGGATTACACACGTTTTCAAAAGAAACGTAAACATGAGAATAACAATTAACTAAAAGATATATATATGTTTGTTTGTTCGAGTCAAATGCTTGTATCGAGTCATAATGGATGTTTTGCAGAAATTTTTCCAGATTCTAAAGATGTAAATTTTCCAGAAATTTTTCCAGAAAATCGCAGACCAGTTTTTGTCAGGATAACCAGACGGCGTCAGGATTGCAACCTGACGGCGTCAGGAAGGAGTAAAAACATCAGATTACTTTTTCTCGTTTTCTGAGCTACTTATAAATTTTTGGAATTTTCCAGGTCTTAATTTTCTTAGAAATTCTGTAAACATCCATTCCACAAGCATTATATCCTAGTTTAAATCGAGTCTTATATATATTATTACCGCCGATTTTACGCGAAGGTTTCGTTTGTTTTCTACAAGTGTGCAGGTTTAGTTTGTCAAGAAGAAGTTACATAAGATTGGAAGGAGCTTTTCACGCAATAATTCTTCTTGAAAAGAATTTAACCACCACTTTACACGGATCCTACCGAGCTAATCAGGGGAGTATTAGTTTCTTTCGTTTTTAATTACCTTCTTTTATCATAACTTTGATACTTTCGGGGAACATTGGGGACAATGTTCAGTTTAAGTGTAGGGAGGGAAAATAAAACGGGAACTTTGAAACTATGCTTATCCTTGATTATTTGCTTTGTCCAATTGTGATTGTGTAATAAACCATGAGAAATGTCGGTTAGGGTAATTTTGGCACCAAATTTAAAATTTTTCATGACATATAAGAGTGGGCCATTAGTCTTAACAAAAGCGTCTCACGGATAGGAAGTTATATGACTAGCACAAAAACCCTTTACCACCCAAATTCCACCCAAAATGTGAGGATCGCCCTTAGATTAGTAGGAATTAAAGCATTCATCTTTAATGCTTAGAGTGTGAACCGGTAGTATAATAGATTCTAGAACTTGTTTTGTGATGCATTCCGAGATCGCAAGTGAGGCTACACTTGTGTAGTTAGGAATAACTAAATGATAAGAGGCATTAGGATAAACCTTTGTTTGATACCTGTAATATAATTACTTCTTCCACATCGGTTGAGTAATTCCCCCACACCCTTTGCGTTGTACTCATTTTTAGTACACGATACCCCTAGTTAACCCCTCAGAGCCTATCCTTTTCGCGGTTCTCGTGATATTTCGGTTTTTCCGGAATATCAATGAAGAGCATTGTTTACACCCCACCCCCAAATATACACCCAAATCGCCTTAGCCTAACCCTTATGCACTCACTTTTAGTGCAATTATTTGTTATCACCCCAAACCCTTAGTTCAATTATCTAGTTGCTTGCATAAGTTGCTAAGTCGAGTCATATCCTTTGTATACAGTTTTGGGACGATTGGGATTCATGGGAAAAGTTAAAGTTTATGAAATGACGGGAAGGGAACGTTAAATTCAAATTCCCTTTGTTTACGTAATAATGTACCCCAAGTGTTTTGATCTTTTCAATTCGGGTCAAATTAGTATTAGAGTAATAAAAACTCAAGTGTAGGGATATGCTTATAAATCCCTAGTATTTTGATGTTATCTTAGAGGATGGTAGAGTAAAAGTGTATGAAAAAAAAAAAAAAAAAAAAAAAAAAAAAAATCGAAAAAAAAAAGAGAAAAAAAAAAAAAAAAAAAAAAAAAAAAAAACATACGGGCTACCATCCTACATCTATCTTTTAATTTATGTTTGTTTATTTCAGTTATCTAGAGTTTAGAGTGTCGAGTCTTGGCTTAGCAACGCCATTCTTCATATGCAGTTAACATAGAGATTTTTGACTTACCACCACTAAATAGCCTATCCCACCAAACCCTTATTTCCCTACCGTAAGCCTAACGTTACAACCCTTTAAAAGACCTCTTTGATAGTCTTTCCTAGGTGCTTACGCCAAAGCGATGGAGGTTTGATCTATTCTCAAGCCTATGGTAATCTATGTACTAGGACCGGTTAATGAGTGTTTATCTTCCATTTCCTATTTTGTTATATTTCATATACACCCGAGAGAGATGTGAGTATCCAAACACCCCATGTGAGGTGCTAGTATGTAATTTCCGTGCTTGTTATGACTTTTGCGGGGCTTATATGTGTTGTGGACCGTTTTGAATTAATACTGAATGACCCCTAACTTATAAATTAATTGGCTAAAAGCACATTTGCTTGAGGACAAGCAAATAACAAGTGTAGGGATATTTGATAAGGTTTTAAAAGGTACCATTTTGAGGGGTCGTTTAAGTCCTTATTTGATCACTTTTGTATCCGTTATTGCTTAATATCGTTCCTTTTCACTTTTTAGGTCTCGTGAAGGCAAAATGCTGGAATGGCACTTATTTGGACAGAAAGGCGCGAATATATGAAGAAAATGGCCAAAGTCGAAATCAGACACTCACAGTCGCTGAATGTAGAAGGCGACGGCGTCAGGTTCTATTTGCGACGCCGTCAGAGAATTGTTGTGACGGGTCAGAACGCAAAACTCGTGTTTTCAAGAGACGGCGTCTAGTTGTGAAAGAGTAGGCCGTCGCTACTCAGACGGCCTAGATGCGATCCAGACGACGTCAGAAGCTGAAGAGGACGGCGTCACGGACATAAGGTGACGCCGTCGCAAGGTTAACGTGGCCAAGACGAAACCCTAATGGCGGCGACACGACGGCGTCACTAAACATAAGGTGACGCCGTCGCAATTGTAATCTTATATATAGAATCCGAATTTTTCAGTCTTTGTGTGGAGAGTCTTTGGAGTAAAAACCTAAAACCGAACCTAAGGTGTCTTGTACAGTATTTTAGGGTTTTTAACCCTATCTTACACCAAGATAAGTCTTTGCTACATTAATTCAATTATGTCTTTGATTATTTGTGTGTATGCTTGCATGTTCTCCATGTCCGGCTAATTTATTTGTGTGTTTGCTTAGGAAGTATGAAACTTAATTATTGAATATTGATTGGTTGTTTCTTATCTTAGTTGATTAATGATCTAGTAATGCGATAGGTCATTCGTTGTGTACTTAATGCTTGATTCATCTTTGTGAACCCTAGAGTATGATTACCTGAGTGATTGTAGTCTAAACCATCCGAAGAGTGCCTTAGAGTAGGAGTCTATAATCTCTATGTGGATTTGTAGACAAGACCCTTTGGTAAGTTCAAAGAGTTAGGGAGAAACGCATACCCTACAACTTTAGAAACACAACGCAACTAGGAATAAGACGTGACACTCAACCATCAATAGGAGATAATTAAGGAGTAATACAAACTAAGTAAACACATCTTTAAACTATCATACGAGCACACATTAATTAGACATAGACTCCCAAAACCTTAGTTTAGATAATTAGATAATAGTAGAGTAATCGGTAGAAATACCAACCCCCCAAATCCAATACCCGAGATTCGTACTTTTCCATTTTCATAAAATATAAAAAGATAAAAAATAATCTTCCTCAACCTTAACCTTAGCGTAGTAACTCCCTACTAGCATTCCTATTCCCCTAGAGAACGATATCAATACCCGTGGCTTACCCTAATTACTACACTACAACGATTAGGTTCACTGCCTAGGGTGTTATAAAACTTGCTCGAAGAAAAGGAAGTTTCCTTGACCCCGAACGACGCGTGTAGCGTTATCAGTAACATGTTAAACGACCGAGTCTAGGTGCTATGGTTATACGTAACGTGTTAAACGAACGAGTCTAGGTGCTATGGTTATACGTAACGTGTTAAATGAACGAGTATAGGTGCTATGGTTATACGTAACGTGTTAAACGAACGAGCATAGGTGTTATGGTTATACGTAACATGTTAAACGAATGAGTCTAGGTGTTATGCTTATACGTAACATGTTAAACGAACGAGTCTAGGTGTTATGGTTGTACGTAACGTGTTAAACGAACGAGTGTAGGTGCTATGGTTAGACGTAACGTGTTAAACAACCGAGTCTAGGTGCTATGGTTACACGTAACGTGTTAAACGATCGAGTCTAGGTGCTATGGTTACACGTAACGTATAACATGTGCAAATAAAATTATATAAGTTTATTTAAAATTGAACACTTTTAAATAATTATACGTAACATGTGCAAATAAAATCAACATTAGTAAGATTATGTACGCAATCCACTCAGCAATTATATGGATTTGACTTTTATACTACTTTTAAATAATTTATGAAAACTTTAAAATAATTTATGCAGGCAACGTTGCCAACGACGTGTCGTCGGCATAATAACAAAATAAATAACTATTTATACTATTGCCGACGACTAGTCGTCGCCAAAATGTATCACATATGCCACAATATTGCAGCATTTTAGCAATTTCCCAGAATGTATCACATATGCCACGTATAACCACAATATTGCAAAATGTATCATGAATAAGTCTAAGTGTTATGGTTATACGTAACATGTTAAACGACCGAGTCTAGGTGTTATGGTTATACATGACGTGTTAAACGAACGAGTCTAGGTGTTATGGTTATACGTAACATGTTAAACGACCGAGTCTAGGTGTTATGGTTATACATGAGGTGTTAAACGAACGAGTCTAGGTGTTATGGTTATACATAACATGTTAAACGACCGAGTCTAGGTGCTATGGTTATACATAACGTGTTAAACGAACGAGTCTATGTGCTATGTTTATACGTAACGTGTTAAACGATCGAGTCTAGGTGTTATGGTTATACGTAACGTGTTAAACGAACGAGTGTAGGTGCTATGGTTATACGTAACGTGTTAAACGACCGAGTCTAGGTGCTATGGTTATACATAACATGTTAAACGAATGAGTCTAGATGTTATGATTATACGTAATATGTTAAATGACCTTGTCTAGGTGTTATGGTTATACGTAACGTGTTAAACGAACAAGTCTAGGTGTTATGGTTATACGTAACATGTTAAACGACCGAGTCTAGGTGCTATGGTTATACGTAACGTGTTAAACGAACGAGTCTAGGTGTTATGGTTATACGTAACGTGTTAAATGACCGAGTCTAGGTGCTATGGTTATACGTAACGTGTTAAACGAACCAGTCTAGGTGTTATGGTTATACGTAACATGTTAAACGAATGAGTCTAGGTGTTATGGTTATACGTAAGATGTTAAATGACCGAGTCTAGGTGTTATGGTTATACGTAACGTGTTAAACGAACAAGTCTAGGTGTTATGGTTATACGTAACATGTTAAACGAATGAGTCTAGGTGTTATGGTTATACGTAATATGTTAAATTACCGAGTCTAGGTGTTATGGTTATACGTAATTTGTTAAACGAACAAGTCTAGGTGTTATGGTTATACGTAACATGTTAAACGACCGAGTCTAGGTGCTATGGTTATACGTAACGTGTTAAACGAACGAGTCTAGGTGCTATGGTTATACGTAACATGTTAAACGAATGAGTCTAGGTGTTATGGTTATACGTAACATGTTAAATGACCGAGTCTAGGTGTTATGGTTATACGTAACGTGTTAAACGAACGAGTCTAGGTGTTATGGTTATACGTAACGTGTTAAACGAACAAGTCTAGGAGTTATGGTTATACGTAACATGTTAAACGACCGAGTCTAGGTGCTATGGTTATACGTAACGTGTTAAACGAACGAGTCTAGGTGCTATGGTTATACGTAACATGTTAAACGAATGAGTCTAGGTGTTATGGTTATACGTAACATGTTAAATGACCGAGTCTAGGTGTTATGGTTATACGTAACGTGTTAAACGAACGAGTCTAGGTGTTATGGTTTTACGTAACGTGTTAAATGACCGAGTCTAGGTGCTATGGTTATACGTAACGTGTTAAACGACCGAGTCTAGGTGTTATGGTTATAGGTAAGGTGTTAAACGAATGAGTCTAGGTGTTATGGTTATACGTAACATGTTAAATGACCGAGTCTAGGTGTTATGGCTATACGTAACGTGTTAAACGAACGAGTCTAGGTGTTATGGTTATACGTAACGTGTTAAATGACCGAGTCTAGGTGCTATGGTTATACGTAACGTGTTAAACGACCGAGTCTAGGTGTTATGGTTATAGGTAACGTGTTAAACGACCGAGTGTAGGTGTTATGGTTATATGTAACGTGTTAAACGATCGAGTCTAGGTGTTATGGTTATACGTAACGTGTTAAACGAACGAGTGTAGGTGTTATGGTTATACGTAACGTGTTAAACGACGGAGTCTAGGTGCTATGGTTATACATAACATGTTAAACGAATGAGTCTAGGTGTTATGGTTATATGTAATATGTTAAATGACGAGTCTAGGTGTTATGGTTATACGTAACGTGTTAAACGAACAAGTCTAGGTGTTATGGTTATACGTAACATGTTAAACGACCGAGTCTAGGTGCTATGGTTATACGTAACGTGTTAAACGAACGAGTCTAGGTGTTATGGTTATACATAACGTGTTAAATGAACGAGTATAGGTGCTATGGTTATACGTAACGTGTTAAACGAACGAGCATAGGTGTTATGGTTATACGTAACATGTTAAACGAATGAGTCTAGGTGTTATGCTTATACGTAACATGTTAAACGAACGAGTCTAGGTGTTATGGTTATACGTAACGTGTTAAACGAACGAGTGTAGGTGCTATGGTTAGACGTAACGTGTTAAACGACCGAGTCTAGGTGCTATGGTTACACGTAACGTGTTAAACGATCGAGTCTAGGTGCTATGGTTACACGTAACGTATAACATGTGCAAATAAAAATTATATAAATTTATTTAAAATTGAACACTTTTAAATAATTATACGTAACATGTGCAAATAAAATCAATATTAGTAAGATTATGTACGCAATCCACTCAGCAATTATATGGATTTGACTTTTATACTACTTTTAAATAATTTATGAAAACTTTAAAATAATTTATGCAGGCAACGTTGCCAACGACGTGTCGTCGGCATAATAAAAAAATAAATAACTATTTATACTATTGCCGACGACCTGGCGTCGGCATTGTTAAAACAAAAGTTCAATTGCATTAATCACACGCTAATCACCCAGTAATTATTTGGATTTATATTCCGACGACTTGGCGTAGGGAATATATGAGCGCCAAAAGATCCCGCCAAAAAATTGCCTGAAATAACAAAGTCAAATTTGGTTTTTACATTGCCGACGACGTGTCGTCGGCATTATATTAACATAAATTTTCAACGCAGCTCCGCCCCTGGTCAAGGGTTTTTTTGTCGTGTAGCGTATGTTGCCGACGCCACAGTGTCGTCGGCATTGTATTCGTCGCCTGTTCTCCTGATTCTTGTAGTGGTACCTTTGTCATGTTTATTCAAAACCATTTTGTTACCCGTAAGGTTTTTTTAAGCCTTCATATGTGTACTATAACTATTTGTATTAGCGACTTTCAAGTTCAAGTAATCAAAAAAGGCACGGAACACATGATTAATTGATGCTTTCATCCTTAAACAAGTTTCCTTAGTTCTTACCGAGTGAAGAAAAATTTGAGCTAAAGCCGTTTCATCTTGAATTCACATTTTATTTTGTTTAGTTCATTACAAACAATTATGGCTTGCAAGTTGTAGGAGCTTAAACAAAATTTCAAATATTATTATTTTTTAAATAGTAATCCTAATTTAAATTTTACATCAAACCCATTGCAGTCTTTAAGAAACAATCTCCACTTGCTCTAAAATCCATATACCCATCTTTTAAACAACAAACAAAAAAACTGAATCCTGTGACTACAAGGGACAGAAACTAAATTAGTATTACGAACTTTTATTACCAAATTCATATAACAACTAAGTTGATCTAATAAAAGGCACGGTCAAAATTTTCATCTTTGGAGTTTCTTCCAGCAATAGTATAAGTTATATATCTAGTTTTATTTATTTATTCATTTATTTATTTTGTGTGTGTGTGTATGCGTGTGTGTTAAGGGTTACGCGGCAAAATTTATTAATCACAAGAAAGTTAAGTAAAATGGAATGTGGTTGAGATACCACATTAACCTCAAGCAAATTGTTTGAACAACCACTAAATACAAAAAACTAACCAACACACCTATCCAGAGAATACCAAGCATCAATACAAATGCCTCCTAGCCAAACTAGCAGTAACATATATGGAGTATAATAAACCAAATAAGACTGCCTCTTTAAAAAACCTTTCCAAGAAAAACCAAACGGAAAAGAACCTTGGTGAAGGAAGAAAGTACAGCTCTCAAGTAGAACTTCCATCTTAGACCATACACGAACTTGATCGTAGATGAAAACCATGTATGTAAATACCATACGACCGACCTTCAAACTCCATAGTTTCTAAATGTCTTAGGCATCTTCCACATGCAATGAGTTATTTCTAGACATAGATGGGAGGTCTCGTGTAGTGAAAATAGGCAAAATACATTGCTATTTCTAGACATAGATGGTGGAGAGAATGAAAGTTTTAACTATTTGAGTATTATAATAGTAGTCCCTACGTATAAGCTAACTATGTATCTAATGTAAATCCCAACATTTGTTTTCACTTTTGAGGCTAACAATCTCCACCAAGTGATGACAAATGGAATTTACTTACATTGATGTTTACAAGTACAAATAATAAAGTCTTCAGAAGCACAACAAGATCTGAGTACAGTAGAAACTCGATAAATTAATACTCGATTATTTAATAAACTCTCTAAGATAATATTTTTTGCCGGTCCCGACTCGGGGATAGGGTGCTAAATTAATAATTCGCTAAAATTATAAGATAATACATTTTTGATAATTTCTTTAGACCCCATATAAAATATAAATTAATAATTCCTTATATATAGCATATTTTGATCTTGTATTTATATAGAAAATATTTTTAATGTCCATAAAGTGATACATTGAACACAAGAAGCATAATAAGGTGGGAGATTGAAGGTTTCTTTCAAATTGGGCCGTTCATTTGATATACATGCATTGTATACAATAATTAAGTGGAAGCTTGAAAGGTGTTTGTAAACTAAGTATTCTACTATAAATTAATAAAATATTAATTAATATATAAATTAATAATTATTAATTTATCGATTAATTAATAACTCTTTTAATTAATAAATTTTGGTGGTCCCAAGTGTATTATATTATAGAGTTTCTACTGTATGTCTTCGTAGCTCTTTTCTTCTCTTGTACCCCAACTTTTTCTTTTTCAACTTGAAGACCAATCAATGTAATGATATCTAATTGGGGTTTACTCCCCCCTCGATTGGTATGCCGTTTCTTTTTGGTATTTTATTTATTTATTTTCTTAAAGTGCTGCAAAATAGAATAAAAATGAGATGAATGTTTTGTAAAATAGGACATAAATAACATCTTATTGGTTTTTCTGAAACTGCTCCCCCCAGATTGTTACAACTTTAGCTTATTTACATTTAAATCTATAATTGCTATTACGATAATGATCTATTTTATAAGTTATTCTATGAATTAATGTTATGTCGGTCATGTAACACTATAAATAAAGTCAAAACAATTAATAAAGACTACCCTCAATGTATGATTTTGTCATGTTTCTATTCAATTATGTGTTAATTGTTGTAGTATCACTTATTTTTATTTCTTAAATGATAACTACAAGTACATGTCAATTGCTATGATTTGACTACATGTTACTCTCGAAAATGCAACACTTAATTAATCTTGTTTTTCTTAAAATATTTGCAACACTAACAATGAAATGTTGCAGTAGCTTTCCAAATGCAACACTTTTTATATAAATGTTGCTTTATTATGATTGTTATTTAAAAGGCAATCATTTTTCAATGTGTTGCTCTTAAATGGTTGCGTTAGGCTTATTTTGTTGTATTGTGGGGGAAAGTAGGATAGAGGATGAAGGATGGGAAGAGATCTACGAGTCAAGCTTTGATATCAAATTAGACTTCAAATAATAGGATTACCTTTCATAAGATCTCAAATCTTACACTCAAATATGCAGTGAGACTCGATTTTGAAAGATCATAGACCCAAAGACCTGTATGTTTTTTTTCTACTTATCTATTTATTTATTTATTATTTTTATTTATTTTATTTTTTTGCAAAGGGATAAAACTTTGATACGAAGATCAAGAAGATCCCATTGATGTCATACTTAATTTGCCAACAAAAACAAACCAACTTGAACTTGGAACTGATTGAAAATTATGTAAGTAGATGAAACCACTTTCAACCAAGATGCCAATGCTATAGTTTCAAGTTACATGTCGTGGTAGTCTTGAAGGTCAAGTTTGATTTAAGTGATGCATTTTCAAGTTTTCAAGGTTGTTTTTGAGGCAAGTTACAATAGAAACTCGATAAATTAATACTCGATTATTTAATAAACTCTCTAAGATAATATTTTTTGCCGGTCCCGACTCGGGGATAGGGTGCTAAATTAATAATTCGCTAAAATTATAAGATAATACATTTTTGATAATTTCTTTAGACCCCATATAAAATATAAATTAATAATTCCTTATATATAGCATATTTTGATCTTGTATTTATATAGAAAATATTTTTAATGTCCATAAAGTGATACATTGAACACAAGAAGCATAATAAGGTGGGAGATTGAAGGTTTCTTTCAAATTGGGCCGTTCATTTGATATACATGCATTGTATACAATAATTAAGTGGAAGCTTGAAAGGTGTTTGTAAACTAAGTATTCTACTATAAATTAATAAAATATTAATTAATATATAAATTAATAATTATTAATTTATCGATTAATTAATAACTCTTTTAATTAATAAATTTTGGTGGTCCCAAGTGTATTATATTATAGAGTTTCTACTGTATGTCTTCGTAGCTCTTTTCTTCTCTTGTACCCCAACTTTTTCTTTTTCAACTTGAAGACCAATCAATGTAATGATATCTAATTGGGGTTTACTCCCCCCTCGATTGGTATGCCGTTTCTTTTTGGTATTTTATTTATTTATTTTCTTAAAGTGCTGCAAAATAGAATAAAAATGAGATGAATGTTTTGTAAAATAGGACATAAATAACATCTTATTGGTTTTTCTGAAACTGCTCCCCCCAGATTGTTACAACTTTAGCTTATTTACATTTAAATCTATAATTGCTATTACGATAATGATCTATTTTATAAGTTATTCTATGAATTAATGTTATGTCGGTCATGTAACACTATAAATAAAGTCAAAACAATTAATAAAGACTACCCTCAATGTATGATTTTGTCATGTTTCTATTCAATTATGTGTTAATTGTTGTAGTATCACTTATTTTTATTTCTTAAATGATAACTACAAGTACATGTCAATTGCTATGATTTGACTACATGTTACTCTCGAAAATGCAACACTTAATTAATCTTGTTTTTCTTAAAATATTTGCAACACTAACAATGAAATGTTGCAGTAGCTTTCCAAATGCAACACTTTTTATATAAATGTTGCTTTATTATGATTGTTATTTAAAAGGCAATCATTTTTCAATGTGTTGCTCTTAAATGGTTGCGTTAGGCTTATTTTGTTGTATTGTGGGGGAAAGTAGGATAGAGGATGAAGGATGGGAAGAGATCTACGAGTCAAGCTTTGATATCAAATTAGACTTCAAATAATAGGATTACCTTTCATAAGATCTCAAATCTTACACTCAAATATGCAGTGAGACTCGATTTTGAAAGATCATAGACCCAAAGACCTGTATGTTTTTTTTCTACTTATCTATTTATTTATTTATTATTTTTATTTATTTTATTTTTTTGCAAAGGGATAAAACTTTGATACGAAGATCAAGAAGATCCCATTGATGTCATACTTAATTTGCCAACAAAAACAAACCAACTTGAACTTGGAACTGATTGAAAATTATGTAAGTAGATGAAACCACTTTCAACCAAGATGCCAATGCTATAGTTTCAAGTTACATGTCGTGGTAGTCTTGAAGGTCAAGTTTGATTTAAGTGATGCATTTTCAAGTTTTCAAGGTTGTTTTTGAGGCAAGTTACAATAGAAACTCGATAAATTAATACTCGATTATTTAATAAACTCTCTAAGATAATATTTTTTGCCGGTCCCGACTCGGGGATAGGGTGCTAAATTAATAATTCGCTAAAATTATAAGATAATACATTTTTGATAATTTCTTTAGACCCCATATAAAATATAAATTAATAATTCCTTATATATAGCATATTTTGATCTTGTATTTATATAGAAAATATTTTTAATGTCCATAAAGTGATACATTGAACACAAGAAGCATAATAAGGTGGGAGATTGAAGGTTTCTTTCAAATTGGGCCGTTCATTTGATATACATGCATTGTATACAATAATTAAGTGGAAGCTTGAAAGGTGTTTGTAAACTAAGTATTCTACTATAAATTAATAAAATATTAATTAATATATAAATTAATAATTATTAATTTATCGATTAATTAATAACTCTTTTAATTAATAAATTTTGGTGGTCCCAAGTGTATTATATTATAGAGTTTCTACTGTATGTCTTCGTAGCTCTTTTCTTCTCTTGTACCCCAACTTTTTCTTTTTCAACTTGAAGACCAATCAATGTAATGATATCTAATTGGGGTTTACTCCCCCCTCGATTGGTATGCCGTTTCTTTTTGGTATTTTATTTATTTATTTTCTTAAAGTGCTGCAAAATAGAATAAAAATGAGATGAATGTTTTGTAAAATAGGACATAAATAACATCTTATTGGTTTTTCTGAAACTGCTCCCCCCAGATTGTTACAACTTTAGCTTATTTACATTTAAATCTATAATTGCTATTACGATAATGATCTATTTTATAAGTTATTCTATGAATTAATGTTATGTCGGTCATGTAACACTATAAATAAAGTCAAAACAATTAATAAAGACTACCCTCAATGTATGATTTTGTCATGTTTCTATTCAATTATGTGTTAATTGTTGTAGTATCACTTATTTTTATTTCTTAAATGATAACTACAAGTACATGTCAATTGCTATGATTTGACTACATGTTACTCTCGAAAATGCAACACTTAATTAATCTTGTTTTTCTTAAAATATTTGCAACACTAACAATGAAATGTTGCAGTAGCTTTCCAAATGCAACACTTTTTATATAAATGTTGCTTTATTATGATTGTTATTTAAAAGGCAATCATTTTTCAATGTGTTGCTCTTAAATGGTTGCGTTAGGCTTATTTTGTTGTATTGTGGGGGAAAGTAGGATAGAGGATGAAGGATGGGAAGAGATCTACGAGTCAAGCTTTGATATCAAATTAGACTTCAAATAATAGGATTACCTTTCATAAGATCTCAAATCTTACACTCAAATATGCAGTGAGACTCGATTTTGAAAGATCATAGACCCAAAGACCTGTATGTTTTTTTTCTACTTATCTATTTATTTATTTATTATTTTTATTTATTTTATTTTTTTGCAAAGGGATAAAACTTTGATACGAAGATCAAGAAGATCCCATTAATGTCATACTTAATTTGCCAACAAAAACAAACCAACTTGAACTTGGAACTGATTGAAAATTATGTAAGTAGATGAAACCACTTTCAACCAAGATGCCAATGCTATAGTTTCAAGTTACATGTCGTGGTAGTCTTGAAGGTCAAGTTTGATTTAAGTGATGCATTTTCAAGTTTTCAAGGTTGTTTTTGAGGCAAGTTACAGTAGAAACTCGATAAATTAATACTCGATTATTTAATAAACTCTCTAAGATAATATTTTTTGCCGGTCCCGACTCGGGGATAAGGTGCTAAATTAATAATTCGCTAAAATTATAAGATAATACATTTTTGATAATTTCTTTAGACCCCATATAAAATATAAATTAATAATTCCTTATATATAGCATATTTTGATCTTGTATTTATATAGAAAATATTTTTAATGTCCATAAAGTGATACATTGAACACAAGAAGCATAATAAGGTGGGAGATTGAAGGTTTCTTTCAAATTGGGCCGTTCATTTGATATACATGCATTGTATACAATAATTAAGTGGAAGCTTGAAAGGTGTTTGTAAACTAAGTATTCTACTATAAATTAATAAAATATTAATTAATATATAAATTAATAATTATTAATTTATCGATTAATTAATAACTCTTTTAATTAATAAATTTTGGTGGTCCCAAGTGTATTATATTATAGAGTTTCTACTGTATGTCTTCGTAGCTCTTTTCTTCTCTTGTACCCCAACTTTTTCTTTTTCAACTTGAAGACCAATCAATGTAATGATATCTAATTGGGGTTTACTCCCCCCTCGATTGGTATGCCGTTTCTTTTTGGTATTTTATTTATTTATTTTCTTAAAGTGCTGCAAAATAGAATAAAAATGAGATGAATGTTTTGTAAAATAGGACATAAATAACATCTTATTGGTTTTTCTGAAACTGCTCCCCCCAGATTGTTACAACTTTAGCTTATTTACATTTAAATCTATAATTGCTATTACGATAATGATCTATTTTATAAGTTATTCTATGAATTAATGTTATGTCGGTCATGTAACACTATAAATAAAGTCAAAACAATTAATAAAGACTACCCTCAATGTATGATTTTGTCATGTTTCTATTCAATTATGTGTTAATTGTTGTAGTATCACTTATTTTTATTTCTTAAATGATAACTACAAGTACATGTCAATTGCTATGATTTGACTACATGTTACTCTCGAAAATGCAACACTTAATTAATCTTGTTTTTCTTAAAATATTTGCAACACTAACAATGAAATGTTGCAGTAGCTTTCCAAATGCAACACTTTTTATATAAATGTTGCTTTATTATGATTGTTATTTAAAAGGCAATCATTTTTCAATGTGTTGCTCTTAAATGGTTGCGTTAGGCTTATTTTGTTGTATTGTGGGGGAAAGTAGGATAGAGGATGAAGGATGGGAAGAGATCTACGAGTCAAGCTTTGATATCAAATTAGACTTCAAATAATAGGATTACCTTTCATAAGATCTCAAATCTTACACTCAAATATGCAGTGAGACTCGATTTTGAAAGATCATAGACCCAAAGACCTGTATGTTTTTTTTCTACTTATCTATTTATTTATTTATTATTTTTATTTATTTTATTTTTTTGCAAAGGGATAAAACTTTGATACGAAGATCAAGAAGATCCCATTGATGTCATACTTAATTTGCCAACAAAAACAAACCAACTTGAACTTGGAACTGATTGAAAATTATGTAAGTAGATGAAACCACTTTCAACCAAGATGCCAATGCTATAGTTTCAAGTTACATGTCGTGGTAGTCTTGAAGGTCAAGTTTGATTTAAGTGATGCATTTTCAAGTTTTCAAGGTTGTTTTTGAGGCAAGTTACAGTAGAAACTCGATAAATTAATACTCGATTATTTAATAAACTCTCTAAGATAATATTTTTTGCCGGTCCCGACTCGGGGATAGGGTGCTAAATTAATAATTCGCTAAAATTATAAGATAATACATTTTTGATAATTTCTTTAGACCCCATATAAAATATAAATTAATAATTCCTTATATATAGCATATTTTGATCTTGTATTTATATAGAAAATATTTTTAATGTCCATAAAGTGATACATTGAACACAAGAAGCATAATAAGGTGGGAGATTGAAGGTTTCTTTCAAATTGGGCCGTTCATTTGATATACATGCATTGTATACAATAATTAAGTGGAAGCTTGAAAGGTGTTTGTAAACTAAGTATTCTACTATAAATTAATAAAATATTAATTAATATATAAATTAATAATTATTAATTTATCGATTAATTAATAACTCTTTTAATTAATAAATTTTGGTGGTCCCAAGTGTATTATATTATAGAGTTTATACTGTATTAGGTTTCATGTGATGATGTTTGTCTCATCAATTAATTGTAATATTACGCAAATTAGTGAAAGACCGATTATAAGTGCTTCAATAAAAGCAATCAATCTACTCGTTGAAGGTTGATAACTTGTGAGGCAGTAACTCAAGTAAGGTTACAAAATTGGATTTGGTTTTCTTTATTCCCAGTTATATCAGTTATATCAAAATATTTTATGATAAAATGACGTCATTATGCGGTATACTTCATTTGCTAGTGTATTTTGCGTTATACCAACAAGAAACGAAACAATGTGCGTGTTTCTATAGATTATCACAAACTTAATAATGATACTCATAATGGTTAGCCCCCCTTTTACATATCCACTTGGTGTTTGGCCGTTGACAGGAGAATGAGTCCGACTGTATCTTAAACAGATTTTATGGTGAGTTCCAAATACCTACAGCTCCATATGTCCATCAAAAATAACATTTACATGACCATATGGTAAATTGCTTTTTACATCATAATGTTTTTAGATTATTGAATCAACTAGCTACCTTTTGTGGCATTATTTAACGAGATCTTATAGGCTCGCTCAGAAAGGCTAGTCGACGGAACCTCAATTGATGGAACACTCTAAGATGTCGCTCAGAGATGCTTGTAACCATTCTTGCACAAGTGTGTTACGTTGAAAATATTATCAAGGTCTTCATGAATAAATTTCCGATATTAAGAAGGCCACTTGCGATTTTACGTTGCTCGAGCATCCTCGAACTCTTATTTGTGACAAAGACTCAACCTTTCCCACAACCATTACTCTACACTACTAAACAAGTAGCTTCATTTAAACAACACTAGATATACAAACTCCAAACCAAACCAACTAAATACACACTAACCACATAGACAATAGCAAAATATTTACATAGATTTTACTAGATATGTCCAACAACATTATAATTTTAAGAATTCTTATAACACATCCATAATCAAAGGGTCGTTTTAAAACTTTTATGACATCTATTTAACCAGTAGTATAGTTTGTTCGGAATCCCTAAAAAATTTCTGCCCACTTCTTCCTGAAAATCGATCTGATTCCAATCATCCAGACTATTTTCCATTTAATCCATGATTCTCCAAACAAGGTAAATCGATCAACACATTTATTTACATTATTTGATTTTCTATAAGTTCAATTTAAATAATATTTGCATCAGTTATGCTTTTTGTGTTATAAGTTAGTTTCTTACATTTTTATGTTACGTATTTGTCAGATCTAAAAACTTCTGAACACAAGTTCTTGCCATGGAGTTTTAGATCTAAAATTTAACGGAATTTTGCTTTATAATGTTCATAAATTTTGTGTGTTGTGGCTTCTGACGATGGTCAAAATCATTCGGTAAACCTTTTTACACAAAAGAGGACCAGTATTAACTTACTGTTTCGATTATGACAATATTATTTACCAGGCATTTCAAGCCCGTAATATGTACAGCTCAAAGTACAAGTCGGATGAAGAACCATGCTAATGGAACTCTTCTCATGGCTCATAAAGTTTCTAAAGAATCTATGGTAAGTCTTTTATGTTTACCCATATAAGGATTCTTTCCCCAAGAATGGCACCTTTTAAATATTATGGCACCTTTTATGTTTAACCATAGACTGGGGCATTAATTTATTTAAAAAGAATCGAAGACAACCATACCTGTTTTTATTTTTTTGTTTATTTTATTAATTAATATATAGGTTGATGATAACTTTTACTTTATTCAAGTCTTGGGCTCAACTATGATTTATATAACTTTTACTTTACCTTTATTCAAGTGTTGAAATTTATTTTGTGATCAGAGGATACAATCTTGTTTAGAACCTAATAGTATGATTTGTTCTGCTCAATGTTTCAAAGACCGAACAGACGTGCTTACATCGGTGGCAGAAAGTTTTAAATCCAGAACTTGTTAAAGGCCCATGGACAAAAAAGGTGAATCATAATATATGCTACCTCTGATGAAACATGTAGCTCCTTGTTTTTCCTCACATGATATCCGGCTGTTTTCTCAACCATTGACCTTCCTTTGCAATTTTTAGGAAGATAAAGATCTCATACGACTAGTAGAGAAATATGGGGCAAAAAAATGGTCAACAATTGCACAACACTTACCTGGGCGCATTGGTAAGCAGTGTCGTGAGAGGTAAGATTCACTCCATCCCATGCTTGTAATATATGCTTGTAATATATAGGTAAGATTCACGCCCAAAACCAACTCGGGAAGTAAAGTTAGTGACATTAACAAATCTGAAATCTGAATTTGTTCTAGCCACATCTATAGATCATCCAAATATTTTGTTGGTTTTGATATTGTGTGTGGGTATGAAGATGAAGAAAGAAGATTTTTTTTTTTTTTTGAATGGATGGATGAGATTTGAGAATTATTTTGGTGTTAATTTTATAGAGAGAACCATGAAAAGAGATAACATGAGGGTGGTGGTAGTGATGATATAACTTTTTTATTAAGTGCACCGTTCGTCCCTAAGGTTGTACCACCAAAATAATCAACCAAAACGATAAAATGACCATTTTGTCCTCATATGCAAGGCACATGGGAGAAGATAAGAGACGTTGACTAACGGAAAATGGGTCAAGGGACTTATTTAGACTATAAAAACACTGTTTTGGACTCCCAGAAAAAGGCAAGGTTTGTTGGTCCCTAACGTATGAAATGAATGAGTCGATATGAAAATGCAAACAGTAAATAATCTTTGAATAACTAAATCGTCTAATCTTTGTAATGTTACATTTCACGTCTATATAAACTAAACGAAAGGGTACGAGTTAAACATTGTGTCGGTTAGCATGTAACTGCTTGTAACCGCTTGTAACCGTCCCTAAATAACTACCCATAACCGTTTTATGGTTATTTAACCGCTACCAACTGCTATTCGGTTGAAATCTTTATAACGAGCAACTTTGGTCCTTTGAGTTAGAAGCAATGTCGAGATTAGTATCTTCATTCTCCTCCTTAATCTTGATCGTTGCTTCGTCCTAAGTCTTGAACTCCGAGCATTTGTCGCATAGTCATGAACTTGAGTCTTGGTAAAGCTTTTGTTAAGATATCTGCTCTTTGTAGTTCTCCACTTAAGTGTTCTACTTTGATATGACAATTCTCTACGCATTCACGAATGAAATGATAGCGAATGTCTATGTGCTTGCTCCTTCCATGAAAAACTGGGTTCTTTACGAGTGCTATAGCTGATATGTTGTCAACTCTAAGCGTTATCTTTGTTTCTTCCAATCTAGTTAATTCACTAAGTAAACGTTTTAGCCATAGGGCTTGACATGCTGCTGCAGTAGCTTCCATGAATTCTGATTCACATGATGAGAGTGCTACTGTCGGTTGCTTCTGAGTACACCAAGTGATAGGTGACTCTCCAAAGTAAAATACTATTCCAGTAGTTTCTTTTCCTTGATCTGTATTGATTCCATAACTACTGTCGCTCCTTCTTTCTTGTATATTATTCCATGGTCCTTTGTTCCTTTGATGTATCGGATTACTTGTTTCACTGCCTTCAGGTGATGATCCTTTGGGTCTTGCATAAATCTGCTGAGTAGTCCGACTGAGTAACTAAGATATGGTCTTGTATGTAGTAAGTATCTGAGACTTCCAATTAAGCTTCGGTAGTAAGTTGAGTCAACTGGGTTTCCATCTTTCGCCTTGACCAACTTAGTGCTGGGATCCATCGGTGTCTTCGTATCATTACTATCCGTCATGCTTGTCTCTTTTAAGATCTTGTTAATGTATCCTGTTTGCTTGATCGTAATCTCTCCTCCTGTCTGTGTAACTTCTATCCCAAGGTAATATGCTAGCAACCCTAAGTCGCTCATTTCAAATTTATCTTCCATCTGAGATTTGAATAAGTCTACTTCCTTCTTTGGAGTGCCCGTGATTATCAAATCATCTACATATACTCCAACGATAAGTGTAGAAGTCTTGCTTCTCTTTGTATAATCTGCTTGTTCGAGATTACATTTCTTAAAGTCTAAGGACTTCAAGGTTTGGTCAAGCTTCACGTTCCAAGCTCTAGGTGCTTGTCTTAAGCCATACAACGCTTTAGTTAGCTTGTAGATTTTTCCTAGGTTTCCTTGTTGAATGAAACCTTCAGGTTGTGTAACATAGACTTATTCCTTCAATTCTCCATGTAAAAATGCTGCTTTTACATCTAAGTGGTGTACTTGCCATCCATGATATGCTGCTAGTGCTAATATCAATCGAACTGTCTCTATCCTAGCAACTGGTGCAAACACCTCATCGAAGTCTATTCCTTGTTCTACATAACCTTTGGTACTAATCTTGCTTTATACTTTATGATCCTTCCTTGTGCATCTCTCTTGGTTTTATAAACCCATTTGAGTCCTATTGCTTTCTGATTTTCGGGCAATGTGGTAAGAGTCCATGTGTTATTTTTGTTGATTGAATCTAATTCAATTTCCATGGCCTCAATCCACTTCTCATCTTTTGATGCTTCCTTGTAATTACGGGGTTCTTCTTCTGTGAAAAATAAGCTTGGCGCTTCAACTTCACGTGCAATTTGGTAAATTTCCGTAATATCTTTTAAACCTTGTATAGGTCTATGATCAAATCTAGGATCTGAGCTTTCTAATGAACTTATAGTAGCTCCTTCTTCATCTTCTGAGTTAGGGTTGTAAGTGTATGATGGTGGTGTGATTGATGAGGGTGTGATTGATAAGTGTATGATGTCCGATTTTCCCGCAATTGAAACATTTCAAATTCTTTTTATCCCACTCACCTTTATTCTTATTGTGAGCTGAGTTTCCTCCATTCGAGTTGTCTCTATTTCCCTTATTTTGCCAATTTCCTCATGAATAGTTTGATCTACCTCTGTATTTGGTAAACCGTTTCTTATTTCTAGAGTGTTTGCCTTGTGCGAATAATAGGTTATCTTGGCTTTCTACTTGTCCTCCCTTTCGGAGTTTTATTCTCTCCTCGAATGCCTTAAGTTTTCCAGCGATCTCATCTAACGTTATGTCATCGAGATCATTCGTCTGTTCTATGGATGCTACTATTTGAATGAACCTATCGGGTGTGGAATCTAATAGTTTTCGTACTAAAAGTGATTCATCTAATGCTTTTCCTAATTCTTTAGCCTTCGTGGCATAGCCGTTCAGTTTGGCTGTAAATGCATCCACCGTTTCATCCTCCTTCATCTGAAGGGTCTGAAATCCAATCATCAGTGATTGTAACCGTGCTTGTTGCACTTTTTCTTCTCCAACGTGTCTCTTTTTCAATGAATCCCATAATTCCTTTGCTGTTTTGCAACTTGCTACTTGTAAGCTTGATATAGGAAGGCGGTTGTTGCCTTATCCTTTTTATCATCTACTTGTGTGTTTTCCTTAGGTTCTATTGCTTCCCATAAACCTTGTGCTTCTAGTATCACCTTAATTTGTATAGTCCAAGCTGTGTAGTTTATGGTTTTGAGTTTAGGGCATTGATAGTGTGCCATTGGGTTTACAGGTTTTGGTGTAGTGTTACTGCTACTCACATCGTTACCGGGCATTTTGATAGTGCTTATGATCTTCACTTTCTACTTTGTATGGGGATTCTAACTAAGTATGATATTCTTAATACTACGGGAACAGAAATAGTTATCCGGGAATCTAATAGTACGGGATCAATATATAGTTCTCGGGATTTCCTAGTAATGTAAAATAACGATCTATACTATTTAAAGTATAAGAGAGAAATCCAAAGTTTGAATTTGTGACCTCGTTGTTGTGTTTTAAACACAGTCGTATTCCCACTTTGTCGGTACTTGAGTTTGATACCAATCACTTTCTTTCCCACTTTCACTAAACCAATTCGCGTACACCTTTTGATGTTGTCGAATTGCCTTCAATCTACTTGTCCTTCACCACGTTGTCTCTCCTTTTTTCTTTTGTGTCGATTTATAATATCTTGCCTTAGAACTCTTGGTCTCGGCCTTCTTTTCGAACACAAGTATTCCCAAAATACCTTTCGGTATTTAAAAAAAAAACAAGTCGATTACTTGTTTTCTTCTTTACCACTACGATGGTAGTATCCTTCGTTGCTTGTCCGCGTTCCACAACACCTTCCTTTTCTTTCTTTGTTCCACACCGAGTATGACACACTAAAATACCTTTCGGTATTTTCCAACAAAAAGCACAATTGACCAGGTCGTGTTTCTTGTTAATATCTTTGTGTTGCTAGAGTCTTCCTTCCAAAACAATCCCAGATTGCTTTCCTCTTAACCGGTACAATTTTCTCTCCAAGCAACTTCCTTTTCTTCTTGTATACGTCGTGTATACAAGGTATCCTTTTGACGTCTTTTCTTCTCTTCTTGTCACGTTAATAATTGTAACAAGGTATCCTTTCTTTCTTCTTGTTGTCGTGTGCAAGACACCAACAAGGTACTCTTTTTCTTTCTCTTCTGCTGCGTACAAAGACTTGCAACAGGTATCCGACACCAATAGGTTTGATGTCCTCTCGTTTGCAGTTTCGACACAAAGATAAATCGTATACTATTTATCTTATGTCCTAGTTATCCAAACAACGTCTCTAGGTTTGAAACCTCGCGTTTTTCTTTTCCTGAAACAAAAGTTTCAGCGTGTTTTCTTCTTCCTGAACCAAAGCCCAACGCTTCTGTTTCTGGTTTTTGGTTCCCTTCTTCTTCGTTGAGATTTCTGTTTTTTTTTGTCTCGTTATCAGGGATTTGGTGATGTTTGATTCGTGTAACGAGATGTATAACTAAGGCTCTTGATGCCAAATGTTGGTCCCTAACGTATGAAATGAATGAGTCGATATGAAAATGCAAACAGTAAATAATATTTGAATAACTAAATCGTATAATCATTGTAATGTTACATTTCACGTCTATATAAACTAAACGAAAGGGTACGAGTTAAACATTGTGTCGGTTAGCATGTAACTGCTTGTAACCGCTTGTAACCGTCCCTAAATAACTACCCATAACCGTTTTATGTTTATTTAACCGCTACCAATCGCTATTCGGTTGAAATCTTTATAACGAGCAACTTTGGTTCTTTGAGTTAGAAGCAATGTCGAGATTAGTATCTTCAAGGTTTGTCCTAATGTGATGCCCAGGTACAAGTTTAGGAACGAACCGTGTATTTTACTCTTCTTTTTTTCAGAGAGTGAATTTTTATGTTTGATTTTGCTTATCTCAGTTGCTAGAATGTGTTGTACGTAACGTATTTGGTAAACCAATTAATAAAGAAAGCAATGCTTTATCTACAGGTATAGAAGATGGAACTGTTCCTGAGTGGGTCACAGCTCTTAAGCCCGTAATTATTCTTCCAACAAATGTTGGATCCCGCATTCGGTTTTGTGTCCACGAGGCTCTGAAAAAGACCCATCCGAATGGGCAAAAATGAAACTGGAAAATTCGATTGCCAAATATCTCTACAAAGGCATAATGCCTCTGGACCAGCTAAGGTGAAGTTTCACTATACTGTTTCTTTGCACTGCTGCTTATTCTACATTTACTTTCATGTATGTCATCCACATGTTTTAGATCTTTAGATCTCACATTCTAAGACACGATAATCTTGTCAGCTTGTGTACGGATTTGTCTTGTCAAGTTTTATTGCAGTAAGCTACATGACTGTTTATTCAATGTCTAAATTCCTATATATTTTTCTATTTTGTACCATATATTATTGGATATCATATGATGAACTTTTTCTTGTTCGAAACAGATAGCTGTGAAAAAAGTTATAAAAAGAGCAAAAAAAAAAGAAGAACAAAGAGCATTTGCTGTACCACGAAGGCTGTCACCACCACCTGCCACAGACGCAAGAACAAAATCTGAACTGATATCCAAAGTAATAATGAAAAAGTGACATAGCATGCATACTATGTCATATAGCTAAGGATACCGAGAAGGTCTTGTCCGATCTGGTGGGAAGGAACTTCAACTCTGAATATAAGGATCCAAGCTAGGGTCATTTTTGAATCTGAATCAACACGTCCTCTGTATTTACAGACCATCGAATCTAGATTTCTTCATGGCACATATGGTGATTCACATGAAGCTTTTCTTGTGGATGTTAGGGAGGTTAAATATTCGCTTCTGGTAAGCTATTTTATACGGTTTCTTTTCCATGGTTTTTCATGTTTCAGCCTTTTGATTATTAATTATAGTGTGGAAGCTCTCAAATTTACAAAGTTTCATATATCACAGCTGTGGATTAACATAGTGAAGAATCCAAAAGATAGGCCTTCTCTTGAAATGTTGGCAGATGATCCTCGTGTGACTCTGTGACATATATCATTTGTGTGGGAATCTGAAACACATTGGTGGTAGTGATTCTTTTAGGGAGAGAAATGAATACGATGTTGGTTGTTTGGTGGTGCTGATTGTGTAGTGGTAGAGGGAGGTGGTGGTGCAAATTAAAACGAAAATAAAAGTGGGGAAGAAGAAGAGGGTATATTAGTCATTTCACTTGCATTTTGACCTTGAGTAACGATGGTACTAACAATCGTTAGCTCTGAGTGGCATAAACTGTGTGCCACGTCTGCTTCGGTGGCAAATTTGCAAATTTTTTTGTGTATGTCTTGCAATTTTCGGAAACATTAGGACAAAATTTTCAATGTACCGTAAATTTGCAGGACATTGGTAAACCATTTAGTTACCATTACTCTCACCAGCCCCAACCATTTTGTTACATTGGTAAGCCCTGAAGATGATTCTGACGTGTTTACTATGGAGGCACATCGAAGAAAGTCCAAAGGTAAGAGATTGCACCAAATAGAAAGTGTGCTAAAAGAGAGTTGCCTTTGTCTAAAGGCTTCGTGGAAAAAGGTTACAGGATCCAAATTTAACTTGGGTAATCATGATACAAAGTCTTTGTCTTCTGTAAGCGGTGAAGCAGGGCTTGGATATTCCACTTTTTGTTGGGACAGAAGGTAGCTCACTACTCTGCCTGTGGCTGGGCTTGGTTATAAAGGTTTTGATCTTTTGAGTTTTCTTGTCTGCTGAATCCTTGTTTGCGGTTGAAGGGTATTGTGGTCGTGTTTGTTATGGTCCTTAGACGTCCACTTGCCCTTATCTATTCTACTGCTTTTAGTCCTTACTTTGACATTCTGAAATTTCGTTTGCTGCCCAAAGGAGCGCTTCCAAGGTACCTTTTTTTCCATCTGGCCAAAATTCCCCACAACCATCTAATGCTTGTCGGTGAATACCAGATGCCTGATTCTCGGTGCATTCAATTGAAGTTGGAAACCGTTACTCGAATCTAATAATCATTTGCAGTTAAACTTTGATCGGAATGACATACATAATTCAACAGGCAGCAGAATTTCATACCTCAAAATATAAGTATAATTTTATGAAGAACAATCATCTCATGGCTATGAAAGTCTCTAAAGATATAGCTAAGCATAAAATCTAACTCTTGTTAGTTTGTTAGTGTTGAAATATGTACATAGTTTTTATTTAACTTTGTCATGTTTATTCTAAACCATTTTGTTACCGGTATGGTGTTTTTGAGCCTTCATATGTTTACTATAGAGACTTTCAAGTTCGAGTAATAAGAAAAGGCACACCAACACATGATTGATGCTTCTATCCTGATAACAAGCTTCCTTAGTTCTTAGTCTTACTGAGTGAAGAAAAACCCGAGCAAGTTAAAAGTTGATTGTCATATAAGCAGATTTTCATATGCTCACTAAATATTCTTGATGGGTCTAATTGCGTATTTGGAAGAAAATGCAATAATATAACAATTACCCAACGGGTCTAGGCGGGTCAAATTTTTTTTGTTACTTTATTTTTTCTTCACCTTTTTCATCTTTTACTAAAAAAAATATATATATATCTTGTCAACTCGCTTAAAACCCATCTAGACCCGGACCCAACCCACTTAGACCCAGACCTATTTAGACTCATGTTTCTAGAAGACCCATCTAGACCCAGACCAGTCTAAACCGAAACCCATACCTATTTAGACCCGTGACCTGAAAACTTCCCAGTTATTTTTTTTAAAGGTTAAGTCTATAAATTAAAAACGAACTTACCAACTTTTACAATATTTAGAAACATGGTCCGAAAATGTTTTCATAATTGGTATTGAAACTTGTTGTTTGGTGTAAATAGCACAAAGTTAACCGGTTGAGTTTTCATGTCACATAAATTAATTTAATGTATTTGTTTTTTATTTTTCACCTCATTTACTAGTTTTCCACCTAGATCTAACTTTTTATCTTTCTTTCTTGGACTAAAATGCCCTCCTTTTAATCTCCTTTTAGTCCGTACCTTTTTTTAAATCATCTTCCGCAGATTCATCAATCTTCATCCCCAAATGTTTACCTCACCTACTAATCTCAAATATCATAATTGCAAAAGCTTAATTTGTGCATAGAATCGGGTTTTACAATTGCAAAAGCTTCATCAATGGTATTTATGTACAACACTAAAAACAAATTTTACTAGTTCTCAACTATTCCAGTTACTCCCTTTTTTGTGTCATTTAGTCATCAACTATAACAAAGGCACTATGATTGAACCTCTCCCTCTAGTGTCGTCTCTTTCCCCATTAGTTCTCTCCTTCCTTGACAGCGAATTACACACTATTGATGATCTTCAACATGCTCCTAAACTTGTCTCTGAGTTGCAGAGTGATTGTCATATCTTGGAACATAGTCTCACATATTTGAACCAAAGGCTTGGTACATGTTGGCTTGCTTACTCGACATACTCAGATCAAGTGGGAGTCCCCTTTAACAGCATACATGCCAAGATAAGCAATTTTCAATCTTCTATACAGGCCAGTTTTCCTTTATTTGAATCAAATCCCTAACACCAATACTATCAGGAAGAATGCGTTGGCCGCAGCGGCGATGGACGAAGGCACTGTCAGTTCTTTGATTTTGGTATTAGTGTGGCAATAAGAATATTGAATTATGTTTTTAATTGATGAGGATGATCGTATTGTTGTCATTTTTTCCCCATTTTTGATGAAGGATTTGTTTTATTATTGTGCGTGATGGTGTAATCGGATGATGGTGTAATAAGAATATTGATTTTGTTTCTTCCCATTTATTGTATGATGTTTTTTTTATGAACAGTGAGTCTGACCTAAAAAAAGGAAATATTCAACAATAGTTATAAGGTTGAAGACGAAGGGAAAATGACATAATGACATATGTACCCTCGTGTAAGGTTGAAGATGAAGGACTAAACTTCAAAATGATCAAACTACAAGGATGGTATTTAGCAACACTAATATGCAACACTTACTAAACATGTTGCATTTTCTTATAATATTAGCATAATTATTTATAAAATGCTGCAGTAACTTTCCAAATGCAACACTTTTTATATAAATATTGCTTTATTATGATTGTTATTATATAAAAGGCAAACATTTTTCAAAGTGTTGCTCTTAAATGGTTGCGTTAGGCTTGTTTTGTTGTAGTGTGGGGAAAAGTAGGATAGAGGATGAAGGATGGGAAGAGATCCATGAGTCAAGCTTTGATATAAATTTAGACTTTAAATTTTAGGATTACCTTTCATAAGATCGCAAATCTTACGCTCAAATATGCAGTGAAACTCGACTTTGAAAGATCATGGACCCAAACACTTGTGTTTTTTTTCAACTTTTTATTTATTTATTGTTTTTTTATTTATTTTTTTATTTTATGCAAAGGGATAACACTTGAAGATCAAGAAGATCCCACTAATGTCACACAAAATTTGACGACAAAAACAAACCAACTTGAACTTTGAACTGATTGGAAACTATGTAAGCAGATGAAACCACTTTCAATCAAGATACCAATGCTATAGTTTCAAGTTATATGTCCTGGTAGTCTTCAAGGTCGGTCAAGTTCAATTTAAGTGATGCATTTTCAAGTATTCAAGGTTGTTTTGAGGCAAGTTATTAGGTTTCATGTGATGATGTTTGTCTCATCAATTAATTGTAATATTACGCAAAATTGTCTCATCAATTAATTGTAATATTACGCAAAATTAGTGAAAGACCGATCATAAGTGCTTCAATAAAAGCAATGAATCTACTCATTGAAGGTTGATAACTTGTGAGGCGGTAACTCAAGTAAGGTTACAAAATTGGATTTGGTTTTCTTTATTACAAGTTATATCAGTTTTACCAAAATCTTTTATGATAAAATGACGTCATTATGCGGTATGCCTCATTTGCTATATTATTTTGCGTTATACCAACAAGAAACGAAACAATGTGCGTGTTTCTATAGATTATCACAAACTTAATAATGACACTCATAATGATTAGCCCCCTAGCTTTTACATATCCACTTGGTGTTCGGCCCGTTGACAGGAGAATGAGTCCGACTATATCTTAAACAAATTTTATGGTGACTTCCATATATGTCCATTAGAAATAACATTTACATGACCATATGGTAAATTGCTTTTTACATCATAATGTTTTAAGATTACTAAATGAACTAGGTACCTTTTGTGGCATTATTTAACGAGATCTTATAGGCTCGCTCAAAAAGGCTATTCGATGGAACCTCAATTGATGGAACACTCCAAGATGTCGCTCAGAGATGCTTGTAACCATTCTTACACAAGTGTGTTACGTTGAAACTATTATCAAGTTCTTCATGAAAAAATTTCCGATATTAAGAAGGCCACTTGCGATTTTACAATGCTCGAGCATCCTCGAAATCTTATTTGTGACAAAGACTCGACCTTTCCTACAACCATTACTCTACACTACTAAACAAGTAGCTTCATTTAACCAACCCTAGATATACAAACTCCAAACCAATTAACCAACTAAATACACACTAACCACATAGACAATAGCAAAATATTTACATAGATTTTACTAGATATGTCCAACAACATTATAATTTTAAGAATTCTTATAACACATCCATAATCAAAGGGTCTTTTTAAAACTTTTATGACATCTATTTAACCAGTCGTATAGTACAGTTTGTTCGGAATCCCTTAAAAATTTCTGCCCACTTCTTCCAGAAAATCTGATTCCAATCATCCAGACTATTTTTCATTTAATCCATGATTCTCCAAACAAGGTAAATCGATCAACACATTTATTTACATTATTTGATTTTCTATAAGTTCATTTTTTTTTAATAATATTTGCATCAGTTATGCTTTTTGTGTTATAAGTTAGTTTCTTACATTTTTATGTTACGTATTTGTGAGATCTAAAAACTTCTGAACGCAAGTTCTTGCCATGGAGTTTTAGATCTAAAATTTAACCTAATTTTGCTTTAAAATATTCATAAATTTTGTGTGTTGTGGCTTCTGACGATGGTCAAAATCATTTGGTAAACCTTTTTACACAAAAGTGGACCAATATTAACTTACCGTTTCGATTATGACAATGTTATTTACCAGGCATTTCAAGCCCGGAATATGTACACCTCAAAGTACAAGTTGGATGAAGAACCATGCTAATGGAACTCTTCTCATGGCTCATAAAGTTTTTAAAGAATCTATGGTAAGTCTTTTATGTTTACCCATATAAGGATTCTTTCCCCATGAATGGCACGTTTTAAATTGCAAGAAATACACAGAAAAAAATTGCAAAATTGCTATCCACGTGGGACTCATTTTATGTCACTGAGAGCTAATGATCATTGGAAGAGGATCCTCTCAAGTTGGTGGGACAACTTGACTCAAGTTAGAGGATTCTCAACCATTGGATTACAATCAAAGGCCAAGATTAAAAGTGACACTTTTAATCTTGGCCTTTGATTGTAATCCAATGGTTGAGAATCCTCTAACTTGAGTCAAGTTACTTGAGAGGATCCTCTCAGAGTCAAGTCCCATGATCATTAGTACCCTCGTTAGTCAAAGTCAAAACCCATATATAATGACTAATTTACCCTCGTCTTCTTCCCAATTTCATTTTCCTCCGAATTTGAAGCTTAATTGTTGTCCCACCACATTAGAAACACATCCACCACCACCACCCTCAACGCACCCTGTTTTGGGTTGTTTCTTATACTTATGTATATATAACTAATACCAAGTTTAGTTTCTGTGCAGATAAATCAATTACCACAATGATAATTTTTTTTTCAGAGAGTGAATTTTTATGTTTGATTTTTCTTATCTCAGTTGCTAGAATGTGCTGTACATAACATATTTGGCAAACCAAATAAAGAAAGCAATGCTTTATCTACGGGCATAGAAGATGGAACTGTTCCTGAGTGGGTCACACCTATTAAGCCCCTAATAATTCTTCCAACAAATGTTGGATCCCGCATTCGGTTTTGTGTCCACGAGGCTCTGAAAAAAGACCCATCCGAATGGGCAAAAATGAAACTAGAAAATTCGATTGCCAAATATGTCTACAAAGGCAATGCCTCTGGACCAACTAAGGTGAAGTTTCACTATACTGTTTCTTTGCACTGCTGCTTATTCTACATTTACTTTCATGTATGTCATCCACATGTTTTAGATCTCACATTCTAATACACGATAATCTTGTCATATGGCTTGTGTACGGATTTGTCTTGTCAAGTTTTATTGCAGTAAGCTACACGACTGTTTATTCAATGTCTTAGCGCCCGTTTGGTTGACATATATGAGTATCAAGGTATAGGTGTGAAAGTGTTAAACAATGTTTGGTATTGATATGTGGGTTTCAGTATACCCACACATGTGGGTCTGTTCATTCCCTAGCTTTCTTGAAATTGACGAATATTTTTTGTCCTTATCTATTTTTATGTTGTGGCTTTTATGGGTCCTACATTTTTATTCTATCAAAACTAGTATACCAAACATTTGTTTTTAATCTATCAAAACTATACATTAACCATTAATATCCATTGTCATTGTAGCATATATCAAATCCGATACCCATTGTGATTCATAGCAATAAACCAAACGCCTCCTAAATTCCTATATTTTTTTCAATTTTCTACCATATATTATTGGATATCATATGATAAACTTTTTTTTGTTCGAAACAGATAGCTGTGAAAAAAGTTATAAATATAGCAAAAAAAAATGAACAAAGAGCATTTGCTGTACCACGAAGGCTGTCACCACCACCTGCCACAGACGCAAGAAGAAAATCCGAACTAATATCCAAAGTAATAATGAAAAAGTGCCATAGCATACCATGTCATGTAGCTGCTAAGGATACCGAGAAGGTCTTGTCCGACATGGTGGGAAGGAACTTCAACTCTTAATATAAGCATCTAAAGGTCATTTTTGAATCTGAATCAACATGTCCTCTGTATTTACAGAACATTGAATCTAGATTTCTTCATGGCATATATGGTGATTCACATGAAGCTTTTCTTGTGGATGTTAGGGAGGTTAAATATTCGCTTCTGGTAAGCTATTTTATACAAGTTTCTGTTCCATGGTTTTTCATGTTTCAGCCTTTTGATTATTAATTATAGTGTGGAAGCTCTCAAATTTACAAAGTTTCATATATCACAGCTGTGGATTAACATCGTGAAGAAACCAAAAGATAGGCCTTCTCTTGAAATGTTGGCAGATGATCATCTCGTGTGACTCTGTGACATATATCATTTGCGTGGAATCTGAAACACATTGGTGGTAGTGATTCTTTTAAGGAAAGAAATGAATACGATGGTGGTTATTTGGTGGTGCTGATTGTGTGGTGGTAGAGGAGGGTGGTGGTGCTAATTAAAACGAAAATAAAAGTGGGAAGGAAGAAGAGGGTATATTAATGCATTTCACTTGCATTTTGACGTTGACTAACGATCGTTAGCTCTCAGTGGCATAAAATGACTGCCACGTCAGCTTCGGTGGCAAATTTGCAATTTTTTTTCTGTGTATATCTTGCAATTTTCGGAAACATTTGGGACGAAATTTGCAATGTACCGTAAATTTGCTGTAAACCATTTAGTTACCATTACTCTCACCAGCCCCAACCATTTTGTTACATTGGTAAGCCCTGAAGATGATTATGACGTGTTTACTATGGAGACACATCGAAGAATGTCCAAAGGAAAGAGAGTTTCACCTAATAGAAAGTGTGCTAAAAGAGAGTTGCCTTTGTCTAAAGGCTTCGTGGAAAAAGGTTACAGGATCCAAATTTAACTTCGGTAATCATGATACAAAGTCTTTGTCTTCTGTAAACGGTGAAGCAAGGCTTGGATATTCCACTTTTTTGTTGGGACAGAAGGTAGCTCACTACTCTGCCTGTGGCTGGGCTTGGTTATAAAGGTTTTGATCTTATGAGTTTTCTTGTCTGCTGAATCCTTGTTTGCGGTTGAAGGGTAGTGTTGCCGTGTTTGTTATGGCCCTTAGACGTTTACTTGCCCTTATCTATTTTACTGCTTTTAGTCCTTACTTTGACATTCTGTAATTTCGTATGCTGCCCAAAGGAGCGCTTCCAAGGTACCCTTTTTTCCATCTGGCCAAAATTCCACATAACCATCTAATGCTTGTCGGTGAATACCCGATGCCTGATTCTTGGTGCATTCAATTGAAGTTGGAAATCGTTGCTCGAATCTAATGATCATTTGCAGTTAAACTTTGATCGGAATGACATACATAATTCAACAGGCAGCAGAATACAAGTATAATTTTATGAAGAACAGTCATCTCATGGCTAAGAAAGTCTCTAAAGATATAGCTAAGCATAAAACCTGACTCTTGTTAGTTTGTTAGTTTTGGAATGTATACATAGTTTTTATTTAACTTTGTCGTGTTTATTCTAAACCATTTTGTTACCGGTATGGTGATTTTGAGCCTTCATATGTTTACTATAGACTTTAAAGTTAGAGTAATAAGAAAAGGCACACCAACACATGATTGATGCTTCCATCCTGATAACAGGCTTCCTTAGTTCTTAGTCTTACTGAGTGAAGAAAAACCAGAGCAAGTTAAAAGTTGTTTGTCATACATGCATATTTTCGTATGCTCGCTAAACATTCTTGATGGGTCTAATTGCGTATTTTGAAGAAAATGTAATAAGAAAAGGCACACCAACACATGATTGATGCTTCCATCCTCATAACAGGCTTCCTTAGTTCTTAGTCTTACTGAGTGAAGAAAAACCACAGCAAGTTAAAAGTTGTTTGTCATACATGCAGATTTTCGTATGCTCACTAAACATTGTTGATGGGTCTAATTGCGTCTTTAGAAGAAAATGCAATAATATAACAATTACCTAACGGGTCTGGGCGGGTCAAAATTTTTTTGTTACTTTATTTTTTCTTCACTTTTTTCATCTTTTACTTTTTTTTGAGCGGCAATTGTGGCTACATGGCCCCTAGCCCATAAGGCGTAGCGAGCCCACACAACCAGGTTGGGTCCAGCCCAGAAGGTAATGACACCATTCCCTTTACGCACGCGGGAGGAAACACCTATCGCCCTAGACAAGACTCGAACTTGAGACCTTGCCTAGGAGGCACTACAACAATCGGATGGATGGGCGAGGAGCCTTTCGCCGGGGTCAAAAAGTCCCCGGCGAAAGTGATTAAACGACAAAATTGAAGCTGACGTGCCACATGAATTCGCTGACTTGTTATAAAAAATTCAACACAACCTTTCTCCCGGGACATGTCCCCGGCGAAAGTAACCTGGATTTTGACCGGATAGTCAAAATTCAACGCAATCTTTCCCCGAGGACGAGTCCCCGCTGTAAGTAGATTTTACGTTCACCAAAACTTTGACCAAAAGTCCAAAGCATGGTAATTGTACGCGGGAAAATTCCCGCCAACTCTTTCCCCGGGGACATGTCCCTGGTAAAAATTATATTTAAAAAAAATAAACTTTATTGTGGATATAATACAATGGCTAATTATACGCCGGAAAAAATAAACTTTATTGTCGATACACGGTCGTTTAACATGATACGTATATCATAGCACCTATACTCGGTCGTTTAACATGATACGTATACCATAGCACCTATACTCGGTCGTTTAACATGATACGTATACCATAGCACCTATACTCGGTCGTTTAACATGATACGTATACCATAGCACCTAGACACGGTCGTTTAACATGATACGTATACCATAGTACCGATAGTCGGTTGTTTAACATGATACGTATACCATAGCACCTATACTCGGTCGTTTAACATGATACGTATACCATAGCACCTATACTCGGTCGTTTAACATGATACGTATACCATAGCACCTAGACACGGTCGTTTAACATGATACGTATACCATAGTACCGATAGTCGGTTGTTTAACATGATACGTATACCATAGCACCTATACTCGGTCGTTTAACATGATACGTATACCATAGCACCTATACTCGGTCGTTTAACATGATACGTATACCATAGCACCTATAATCGGTCGTTTAACATGATACGTATACCATAGCACCTAGACACGGTCGTTTAACATGATACGTATACCATAGCACCTAGACACGGTCGTTTAACATGATACGTATACCATAGCACCTATAGTCGGTTGTTTAACATGATACGTACACCATAGCACCTATAATCGATCGTTTAACATGATACGTATACCATAGCACCTATACTCGGTCGTTTAACATGATACGTATACCATAGCACCTAGACACGGTCGTTTAACATGATACGTATACCATAGCACCTATATTCGGTCGTTTAACATGATACGTATACCATAGCACCTATACTCGGTCGTTTAACATGATACGTATACCATAGCACCTAGACACGGCCATTTAACATGATACGTATACCATAGCACCTAGACACGGTCGTTTAACATGATACGTATACCATAGCACCTATAGTCGGTCGTTTAACATGATACGTATACCATAGCACCTATACTCGGTCGTTTAACATGATACGTATACCATAGCACCTATACTCGGTTGTTTAACATGATACCCATACCATAACAAATATACCCGGTCGTTTAACATTATACGTATACCATAGCACCTATACTCGGTCGTTTAAAATGATACGTATACCATAGCACCTATAGTCGGTCGTTTAACATGATACGTATACCATAGCACCTATACTCGGTCTTTTAACATGATACGTATACCATAGCACCTAAACACGGTCGTTTAACATGATACGTATACCATAGCACCTAGACACGGTCGTTTAACATGATACGTATACCATAGCACCTATAGTCGGTCGTTTAACATGATACATATACCATAGCACCTATACTCGGTCGTTTAACATGATACGTATACCATAGCACCTATACTCGGTCGTTTAACATGATACGTATACCATAGCACCTATACTCGGTCGTTTAACATGATACGTATACCATAGCACCTATACTCGGTCGTTTAACATGATACGTATACCATAGCACCTAGACACGGCCGTTTAACATGATACTTATACCATAGCACCTACACACGGTCGTTTAACATGATACGTATACCATAGCACCTATAGTCGGTCGTTTAACATGATACGTATACCATAGCACCTAGACACGTTCGTTTAACATGATACGTATACCATAGCACCTATAGTCGGTCGTTTAACATGATACGTATACCATAGCACCTATGCTCGGTCGTTTAACATGATACGTATACCATAGCACCTAGACACAGTCGTTTAACATGATACGTATACCATAGCACCTAGACACGGTCGTTTAACATAATACGTATACCATAGCACCTAGACACTGTCGTTTAACATGATACCTATACCATAGCACCGATAGTCGGTCGTTTAACATGATACGTATACCATAGCACCTATACTCGGTTGTTTAACATGATACGTATACCATAGCACCTATACTCGGTCGTTTAACATGATACGTATACCATAGCACCTATACTCGGTCGTTTAACATGATACGTATACCATAGCACCTAGACACGGTCGTTTAACATGATACATATACCATAGCACCTAGACACGGTCGTTTAACATGATACGTATACCATAGCACCTAGACACGGTCGTTTAACATGATACGTATACCATAGCACCTAGACACGGTTGTTTAACATGATACGTATACCATAGCACCTATAGTCGGTCGTTTAACATGATACGTATACTATAGCACCTAGACACGGTCGTTTAACATGATACGTATACCAAACGTTTTGTGGTTTACCGAGTACAACATTTGATCGTATAACAGAGGGCATTCATGGCGTCCAAGGTAACAACAATGTTCGTTTAACATGATACGTATACCATAGAACCTATAGTCGGTCGTTTGATGGGTTATTAATTTTAGTTATTGTCAATGATAATAAAGATTTTTTTCAATAATTTTAGTTAAAGTACGTTTTGCCGGGGACATGTCCCCGGCAAAAGTTTTCGCGATTTTTTTATTTTCCCTCCCACGTTTTTACTTTATCCCGCCATTAACTTCGCCGGGGACATGTCCACGGTAAAAGTCTTGCTAAAAGACAAACATAATCTTCCCCGGGGAGTTGTCCCCGGCGAAAATGAATCGTAAAAATGACCTCAATTATTAATCTCATCTGTTTCACAAATGAGATGAAAAAAAAAACCCACCTGCAGCTCCTCCTTCATCTTCATCAATTATTAATCTCAGCTCCTTCATCTTCACCACCGGACCACCTGCACCACCACTTCATCATCGCGCCGCCTCCATCACCACTACATAACGGTTCATTCATTTTCTCTTCTTACTATATATTGAACATTGGCTGTGCAATATTACTCCATATATGTATTTTTTCTTTGACTAGGTTTGAGGGGAGGGGTTATGTTTCTGGCGTGATATAACTCCATATATGTATTTTTTTTTCTTATTATGTTTTTTTTGAATCCCGTGAATGATTAATATTTGGCTGCGCAATTTAGCTTATTTTGTTGGTAATATTTTGTTAGGCGTGATATTACTCCATATATGTATTTTTTTTTTTCAGTTGGTAATATTTTGTTAGGACCAGTTTTTGTGTTGCTAGTTTGGTTAAGCTTTGTGCCTGCTAGTTTGGTTAAGCTTTGTGACTGCTAGTTTGGTTTTCGCATTCATGGAAGTAGGCTGCTGAGATGGAAGTTAGTTGCTAGTTTGGTTAAGCTTTGTGTAACTACATGTATAAAAAAAAAGTAAAAGTGAAAAGTTGTCGAGTTATAATAACTTTCAGTTTTAGTTGCATATTTTTATTATATAATAAGTAATTAAACAGTTTTAATAACACCTCTAATTCAGCTTTTATTTGCTTGCACGTTGATATAAGTAGCGGTTTCCGCCAGAACTTGTAGGTGGTCAATGCACACGGGTAAAAGAGTACATGAATTCTAGTGTTTTGTTAACGTTCAATAATATAGTTTTAATATGTGCTTTGCTTTTTTACTTGTAGGAATATAGTGTCTACTGTCAGTCTGGAGTGCAAACCGCGACCACAGCCGAGACCAAAAGGTAAGATATGTCGTTACGTATTTTAAATAGTTTAAGGTTTTAGGTAATGAGAACTATCCAAGCATCGGGTATCAAAAAGACCCTTTAAACCATTAGGGTTGAATTGGTCATTTTAACAATTAGGGTAGGAGAGTAGGATGGTGGATTTTGGGACCTAAACCAAGATCTTGGCAAGGTGTTGGGGTCCACCCCCTTTCATGTGCAATAGCACTTTAACTATGTTAATGAGATCATGTTGTTTCATCTGCTCGTGATACAAAAGATTTGATCATGTTTGCTTAAGACTTTTTGAACAATGTGTCTAGGGTTGAGGGTTGCTGAAAACAAAGGAATGATGTTAGTGTGTCTAGTTAAAGTGCTATTACTACCTTGAGCATAGAGTTTCCATTGATGTCTAGTTCTTTTTCCAACAGGCAAGTTAAAAAAATCCATTATGATCAAACAATGTTATTTAAGAATTTGAATTTCTTAAACAACATTGTTTGATCATAATGGATTTTTTTAACTTGCCTGTTGGAAAAAGAACTAGACATCAATGGCAACTCTATGCTCAAGGTAGTATAATCAGCCATTGTATTAGATTACCAAATTAAATGGATTATACGTATAGTTTTGGACCATATGCGTATAGATAGCTTATGTATAGTTTTGGACCATTGGCGATTTTAGGTTATTGATTGTGTTGCAGCGAATTTGGACCATTTGGTTATATATGATATTATGTTTAGCGATTTTGTGTTGTTGTAGCATAAAATAGGTTGAAAATAGGTTCTTACATTGTAGATTTTTTCGGAGAAATTCCGGAAAAAAATCTGGAAATTACCCATTTTGCAGCAATTTTCTGCAAAATGGGTCAAGGTCTTTCACCGGGGACATGTCCCCGGCGAACGTGACATAGATTTTAGTTAGTTTCCATTTCCCCCGAGGACATGTCACCGGAGAAGAGGTTACAGATAAACTTTAGTTGCCATTTTCTGCGGGAACGAGTCCCCGGCAAAACCACGTGCCACGTCAGACATGTTTGACCGGTGACAATCGGCTGTGGGACCCACAACTCCCCGGTAAAAGTTGTAAACTGTCCCCGGGAAAAGTATCCCCGTGAAGGTATTGCCGGGGGCTTTTCGGCGGGGACATGTCCTCGGGGAATGGTATAACAGGGGACATGTCCCCGGCGAAAGGCCTGAAAGGTCGCCTGCGAAAGCGACGAATGTTGTAGTGAGGGTAAAACCTCAATACCGCTGTACTAGAGGCCCGTTGGTATCGTTTATAAAAAAAAGAACTTGTTAACTCGACTAAAACCCATCTAGATCCGGACCCAACCCATTTAGACCCGGACCTATTTAGAATCATGTTTCTAGAAGACACATCTAGACCCAGACCCGTTTAAACCCAACCCATACCTATTTAGACCCTATTTAGACCCGTGACCTGAAAACTTCCCAGTTAATTTTTTTAAAGAGTAAGTCTATAAATTAAAAACGAACTTACCAAGTTTTACAATATTTAGAAACATGGTCGGAAATGTTTTCTTAATTGTCATTGAAACTTGTTGTTTGGTGTAAAAAGCACAAAGTTAACCGGTTGAGTTTTCATGTCACTAACAAAATTTAATGTATTTGTTTTTATTTTTCACATCATTTATTAGTTTTCCACCTAGATCTAACTTTTTATCTTTCTTTCTCAGACTAAAATGCGCTCCTTTTAATCTCCTTTTAGTCCGTACCTTTTTCTTAATGGGTTTTTCTAACTTGTGCCCTAGGGGTATAAGTTAAGCACACCATAAGTACACCGGGGCGCACGAAAAAATATATAGGGATCCACATAAAAGTACAGACAAATATAAATTTATATGGGTCCCGATGTACTTTTTGTGTACTTTTATTGTGCTTAACTTGTGCCCCTAAGGCACAAGTTAGAAAAACCCTTTTTGAAATCATCTTCCCCATCCCCAGATTCATCAATCTTCTTCCCGAAATGTTTACCTCACCTACTAATCTCAAATATCATAATTGCAAAAGCTTAATTTGTGCATAGAATCGGGTTTTACAATTGCAAAAGCTTCATCAATGGTATTTATGTACAACACTAAAAACAAATTTTATTAGTTGTCGAATATTCCAGTTACTCCCTTTTTTGTGTCATTTAGTCATCAACTATAACAGAGGCACTATGATTGAACCTCTCCCTCTAGTGTCGTCTCTTTCCCCATTAGTTCTCTCCTTCATTGACAGCGAATTACACACTATTGATGATCTTCAACATGCTCCTAAACTTGTCTCTGAGTTGCAGAGTGATTGTCATATCTTGGAACATAGTCTCACAGATTTGAACCAAAGGCTTGGTACGTGTTTGCTTGCTTACTCGACATACTCATATCAAGTGGGAGTCCCCTTTAACAGCATAAATGCCAAGATAAGCAATTTTCAATCTTCTATATCAGGCCAGTTTTCCTTGATTTGAGTCAAATCCCTAACACCAATACTATCAGGAATAATGCGTTGGCGGCAGCGGCGATGGACAAAGGCATTGTCAGTTCTTATCAATGTGGTGTGTGTGGCCATATATTGTTAAATCTTGCTTTGATTTTGGTATTAGTGTGGGAATAAGAATATTGAATTATGTTTTTAATTGATGAGAATGATGGTGTAATGAAATGATGGTATTGTTGTCACTTTTTTTCCCATTATTTCTAAATGATTAGTTTTATTATTTGTGCGCTGATGGTTTAATCGGATGATGGTGTAATAAGAATATTGGTTTTTTTTCTTCGCGTTTATTGTATGATGTTTTTTTTTTATGAACAGTGATTCTTACCAAAAAGAAAAAGGAAAAATTCAACAATAGTTGTAAGGTTGAAGACGAAGGTAAAATGACATAATGACATACGTACCCTTGTGTAAGGTTGAATATGAAGGAAAAGTAGGATATAGGATGATGGATGGGAAGAGATCCACGAGTAGGATATAGGATGATGGATGGGAAGAGATCCACGAGTCAAGCTTTGATATCAAATTAGACTTTAAAATTTAGGATTACCTTTCATAAGATCGCAAATCTTACACTCAAATATGCAGTGAGACTAGACTTTGAAAGATCATGGACCCAAACACTTGTGTTTTTTTTTCTACCTTTTATTTATTTATATTTTATTTTATTATTTTATTTATTTATTTATTTATTTTTTGCAAAGGGATAACACTTGAAGATCAAGAAGATCCCACTAATGTCACACAAATTTTGCCAACAAAAAACAAACCAACTTGAACTTGGAACTGATTGGAAACTATGTTAGCTGATGAAACCACTTTCAATCAAGATACCAATGCTATAGTTCAAGTTATATGTCCTGGTAGTCTTCAAGGTCAAGTTCAATTTAAGTGATGCAATTTCAAGTATTCAAGGTTGTTTTGAGGCAAGTTATTAGGTTTCATGTGATGATGTTTGTCTCATCAATTAATTGTAATATTACGCAAAATTAGTGAAAGACCAATCATAAGTGCTTCAATAAAAGCAATGAATCTACTCGTTGAAGGTTGATAACTTGTGAGGCGGTAACTCAAGTAAGGTTACAAAATTGGATTTGGTTTTCTTTATTAAGAGTTATATCAGTTTTATCAAAATCTTTTGTGATAAAATGACGTCATTATGTCGTTTACCTCATTTGCTAGTTTATTTTACGTTATACCAACAAGAAACGAAACAATGTTCGTGTTTCTATAGATTATCACAAACATAATAATGATACTCATAATGATTAGCCCCGTTTTACATATCCACTTGGTGTTTGGCCGTTGACAGGAGAATGAGTCCGACTATATGTTAAACAAATGTTATGGTGAGTTCCAATACCCATAGCTCCATATGTCCATAAAAAATAACATTTACATGACCATATCGTAAATTGCTTTTTACATCATAATGTTTTTAGATTACTGAATGAATTAGGTACCTTTTGTGGCATTATTTAATTAGATCTTATAGGCTCGCTCAGAAAGGCTAGTCGACAGAACCTCAATTGATGGAACACTCTAAGATGTCGCTCAGAGATGCATGTAACCACTCTTCCACAAGTGTGTTACGTTGAAAATATTATCAAGGTCTTCATGAATAAATTTCTGATATTAAGAAGGCCACTTGCGATTTTACGATGCTCGAGCATTCTCGAACTCTTTTTTGTGACAAGGACTCGACCTTTCCCACAACCATTACTCTACAATACTAAACAAGTAGCTTCATTTAAACAACCCTAGATATACAAACTCCAAACCAAACCAACTAAATACACACTAACTGTTGGAAATGTATATATTTATAAATACGTGAATGTCCGGATTCGAATTCGTGACCACGGGATTGCACACATTAGCGAATGAGAATTCAAGTTAGATAATTAATGTTAATGATTACGATTAATTATTACACATAAAGTCCGTCTAACGATCGTTAAGTATTTAACGAAAAAATGACTAACGACCGTTAATTGTAAAGAGAAGGACTAGTAATGAAAAATCTTAAAATGGAAAAGATTTGGGGTCCCTTGGGCTTGCATATGGCCGGCCATAGGGGGGTTCTCACAACCCAAATCCCTAACTTTTCCTCTAAGATATTTGATCACTACATAAACAAAGGCTAGGGTTTAGGGTTTTTTATACTTTGTGCATTGAATTAACCCTAGATCTCTCCCTCTCCCTCTCTTGCTTAACTTCGGCCGAACCCCCCTCCAAAGGGTGTTTTGGTTTTGTTTTTTCATAAAACAAGGACTTGTGTTAGATCTAGCAATCGCTTAATTCGTTGGTTAATTCGTGTGTACAAAACTGTGGTTGTAAGACACTATTCTTACACCTATTGGTTTGAGTTGTAAAACAGTAAGGGAGAACTCTTTAAACCACTTCATTTGCTTTGTTCAAGAGATCTGACATTTGCAAGAGGTATGTTACGTAATCAATTCCGTTAATTATTTATTTGTTATGATTTTAAGTCTTCCGCTGTGTACTCTGTGGTGTCTACATGTTTTATTGTATGTCATGTATCTTAAACTCAACAGTGGCATCACGAGCCTTGTATAACAAGTAATTAATTACTGAAACAAATAAATAAAATAAACATGATTGTGTTATTATTTGTATGCCTAGATCTAGGGTTTGCAAAACCTAAACCCTAATTTTTTAGCGGGGCGTTTTTTTGGTGCCCTAATTAGGGTTTTGTAAACTTGAGTTTTAATTGGATTAGAAACCCTAGGTTGCATGCAATTTTATGTGTATTGCGTAACTCTGTTTAATTGCATTAATTGTTAAGTGTGATTTATATCCATGATAATTACATGCATGTTTTATCATGGATCTGTTTTTATTGTATGTTTTACTTGGTTAAGTGATATACACTAAATATTATGATAGATCTAAAATTGGGGAAGACCTCAATCATTATTATTTAATCAATTATGTGCTATGTGGTATATGTTTTAATTTTGACTTACGCAATCGATGAATCGATGCATGTGGCTCACCTTGTACATAGCTGAAAACGGGTGAAAGTCTTAATTAAATATATACATATTGACAGATCTAGAATTGATTATTAATAGGATTTATCAAAAAGGTTTGCATGTGGCTATTTGATATGCATGACTTATTATTATGTTATGCATTCATTGTTTATTTGTTTATTTTTAAATACTTGCTTGTTTGTTATGTGTAACAAGGGTATTTTTACAAGAAAAATAAACTGACCTAAACAATGGTGAAACATGTATTTTTAAGCATATTAATCATAATCTTTTAATTGATTGATTTTTTGCACAAAATAGTTAGAACGGCTCACCCATTAATGACAAACTGTGTGATGGGTACAAGGAGGGTACGCATTAAATTGTGACCCTAAAGATGAGGGTTTTTAATATGCTTCGCGCTGACCTGATTCTTCGCTCGTTTGTGCTTCTTAATGGAGCTACCAAGTATTCCTATATGTGTGCATAAAGTCTTAAGGGTGAATTACTTTAATTTCTACGCGCCACTTTTGTGGTAATTATCCGAATAACTTGGGTCTTATGACTCATGCAGTAGTAGGATATAGTGTTAATTAAGGTGATTCTTTAATTGGTTATCCAATACCTCGATTAAAGTTTGATGATGAAAAGCTTAAATCATTAAAACAAGGATATAAATGTTTTAATAAAACCTATGCTACGAAGATGAATGCATGACATCTTTGTACATATTTGATTTGACATCAAAATTATTACCCTTTAATTTGAGTTATATGCCATCCAGCGAAACGGAAACACCTAAGATTACCTTTTATTTACGTGAGAACGTGACTTAAATCGTAATCAAAGGGTAAAATGTCCACGTGTCATGAGAACGGGCATGGACGATTTTGCTGTTTCTTAAGTTGGACAACTTAATTGAGTTAGGCGGTGAGAACTGGCAACTCAAGGCATAAGATGGGATAAAACATGTTTACATGGCAATTGAAATTGGCTATATGTAAATCCCATAAATCTAGGAATTGCAATTGAAATTGTCAATTGAGTAAAAGCTCTACCATTTTGTATAAGGTTCATTACTAGCAGATCAACTGACGTGATGAGATTATGACAATTTGGATCCTAGTTTTCAATAATAATTAATTTGTTATATGAATATGAACCTTGGGTATTTAATTGTTTATTGAAAAGAAAAATTATCAAAATACTAATTATGGTTTTTTGAACTTTTTCTATAGATGGCTCATCAACCTGAAAACACTATGAGCTTAATGAGTTCTGCATTCAAAGATATGATAGGAAGAGACAAGCTGACTGACCCTAATTTCAATGATTAGCATCGTGCACTTAGGATCATCCTTCGTGTTGCCAAAACACTTAATATTTTGACTACACCTCTGCCTAATGCTCCTCTCGACACGACTACTGCTCAAGAACAAGAGGAGTATCGTGTTGAATATGAGAAGCATAATGATGTGGCGTGTCTAATGCTCTCGGGGATGTCTTCTCAATTGCAAAAACAATTTGAGCACTATCCGCCTATGAGCATGCTAGATGAACTCAAATGTATGTTTGAGAAGCCACCTGCAGTTGAACTGTATGAATTGATTGAAAAGGTTCATAGCTGCAAGCAGGAGGTTGGTAAATCTGTCTCCGACCACGTCCTCGAGATGAAACATCACTTGGACCAATTGGAGAAGCTCGGCTGTGGTTACTCCAACGATGTATGTGTCGGCCTCATCAATTACTCCCTTAATCAGGAACGATTTGGTGATTTTGTGCGAAATTTTAACATGCATTGCACGGGGAAGACAGTGAATGAGTTACATTCAATGCTTGTAGACTTCGAGAAGAGATTGCCAAAGAAGGCTCCTACACCTGCTGTACTAGCAATCCAAGGTGGTAGGGTGAATAAGCCAAAGCCGCAAGTAGATAATAAAGGGAAAGGAAAAGGAAAGGGGAAACAAGTTGTCATCCCACCAGCTCCTAAGAAGAACCATGCAAAGAAAAAAGGAGAATCCTAAGAAGAATTTAACCTGCCACCACTGCAACTCACCAGGTCACTGGAAGCGGAACTGTCCAGTTTATCTAAATGAGTGCCTTCAGAATAAAAATAAGATGGTGCCTAGCTCATCAGGTATTTGTATGTTTGAATTATTTTCTTTTCTTCATAAGCAAAATTCCTGGATATATGATACAATATGTGGTACTCACATTTGTAATACATCGCAGGGACTTAGAGGAGCGAGGAAGCTGACCTGTGGAGAGAGATACTTGTACGTTAGAAATAGAAAGCGTGCAGTTGTCGAAGCCATAGGTACTTTTGATTTAGTGTTGCATTTGGGCTTAATTTTGGAACTAAATAATTGCCATTATGCACCCTCCATTGTTATGGGTGTTATTTCAGTTTCTTTGTTAAAAGATATTGGTTTTGTGCACACTTTTACCAGTTATGGAATATCAGTTTCTTTAAATAATGTTTTTTATTTTTATGCAATTCCTATTCTTGGTGTGTTTGAAATTGATATGGATGGTTGTGTATCCAATGGAAATAATTCATTGTATAGCATTAGCAATAAGAAGAGCAAGTTGAACTGTGACTCTTCTTATCTTTCGCATTGTGGCCTTGCCCATATAGGCAAGAAAAGCATGGAAAAGCTGCAACACGATGGGCTTTTACAAACGGTCAATGATGAATCATTTGACAAATGCGAGTCTTGCATAGCTGGGAAGATGACAAGGAAACCTTTTTCACCACAAGTGGAAAGGGCTTCTGATCTACTTGGATTAATACACACTGATGTGTGTGGTCCACTTAGACATGTGTCAAAACGTGGTGCTACCTACTTCTTAACCTTTACGGATGATTTCAGTCGTTATGGTTAGGTTTATTTACTTAAACATAAACATGAAGTCTTTGAAACATTTAAGGTTTTCAAAAGTGAAGTAGAATTACAACTCGGTAAGAAGACTAAAGCTCTTCGATCCGATAGAGGTGGTGAGTATATAAGTCAAGAGTTCAAAGATTACTTAGCTGAGTGTGGAATTATCCAGCAACTCACATCTCCTTATACTCCACAACAAAATGGTGTATCTGAAAGGAGAAATCGTACTTTACTTGACATGGTACGATCAATGTTTGAACTTATGACTCTTACTTTTACTTTTTGGGTATATGCCCTTGAAACTGCTATTCGCATTTTGAATATGGTTCCAACTAAGAAGGTTGTTAAAACTCCATATGAAATATGGACAGGAAAAGCTCCCAACTTTTCTTACTTAAAAGTCTGGGGATGTGAGGCGTTTGTTAAACGTGACTCACCAGATAAGCTCCAACCCAAATCTGTTAAGTGTATCTTTGTAGGATACCATAAGGAAACTATGGGTTACTACTTTTACTACCAAGCTGAGAACAAAGTCATCGTGGCTAGGTATGGAGATTTCTTTGAAAGGAATATCATATCTCAAGAACTCAGTGGGAGAGTATATGATCTGGAATATGATCAAGAAGATACAACACCTTCTGAAACTACTAGCCAACTTCAAGAAGAGCCTGAAAGCTTAGGCGCTCCTCCTGAAGTTGTTCCCATTCGTAGGTCTGAAAGGACTATACGTGCACCTGACCGTCTATGTCTTAACGTAGAGGTAGAGGAAAATATGGTTGGGGATCTTAATGAACCTGCCAACTATAAGGCTGCCATGGCTGATCCTGAAAAGGATAAATGGCAGATTGCTATGAATGGGGAAATGCAATCCATGAAAGATAATGATGTCTGGATTGAAGTTGACCTTCCTCCCAATGCTAAAATCGTTGGAAGTAAGTGGATCTTCAGAAAGAAAACTGACATGGATGGCAATGTACACACCTACAAGGCTCTTCTAGTGGCTAAAGGTTTTACTCAAACCTATGGCATTGATTACGAGGAGACATTCTCTCATGTAGCGGACATAAGAGCTATTAGGTTTCTCATAGCTATAGCTGCACACTATGACTATGAGATTTGGCAGATGGATGTCAAAACCGCCTTTCTGAATGGTCGTCTAGATGAAGACATCTATATGGCACAGCCTGAGGGGTTTGTGAATCCATTATTTCCTAACGATGTATGCAAGCTTAAAAGGTCCATTTATGGACTGAAGCAAGCATCAAGGCAATGGAATAAAAGATTTGATGGAGAAATCAAAAGTTTTGGATTTACTCAGAATCTTGATGAGCCATGTGTATATCACAAAGCTAGTGGGAGTCATGTTACTTTCCTTGTTCTATATGTCGATGACATATTAATCGTGGGAAATCATATACCAAGTCTGAATGAGGTGAAAGCCTATCTTGGTAAATGTTTTTCGATGAAGGACTTAGGGGAAGCAGCATACATACTCGGAATCAAGATCTACAGGGATAGATCAAGGAGGCTAATTGGTTTAAGCCAAAGTGCTTACATTAACAAAATATTGAAGAGATTCAATATGCAAAATTCCAAGAAGGGATTTTTGCCAATGCAAGTAAATCATGGTTTGAGCAGCCAAGGCTGTGCTTCAACACCTACAGTGGTGGCGCGTATGAAGAAAGTTCCTTATGCTTCGGCTGTAGGATCTATCATGTACGCGGTACGATGCACAAGGCCTGATGTGACGTTTGCTCAAAACTTGACCAGTCGGTATCAACAGAATCCGGGTGAAATTCACTGGACTGCTGTTAAACATATTCTCAAGTACCTTAGGGCTACAAGAGATATGTTCATAGTGTATGGGGGAAATCCAGAAGCAGAACTGTCTGTTACAGGTTACTGCGATGCATCCTGGAAGTGTGACAAAGATGATACGAAGTCTCAGACGGGTTACATATTTGTCATCAATGGAGGTGCTGTGGATTGGAAGTGCAAGAAACAGACAACACTTGCGATGTTTGCTACAGAAAGTGAGTACATAGCGGCGTCTGAGGCTGCCATGGAAGCTGTTTGGATAAGGAAGTTTGTTTCGGTGCTTGGTGTTATGCCGTCGATTGAAAATCCTATTAAAGTATATTGTGATAATTCTGTTGCAATAACTTTTGCACATGAACCTGGAGTCATGAAGGGCACCAGACACTATCCTAGACAATATCACTATGTTCGGGAACAAGTCGAGATAGGTGAAATTGAGTTGCTCAAAGTTCACACAGATGATAACCTAGCAGATCCTTTAACGAAGGCCTTACCTGGTGAAAAACTTAATCATTTGTCTGTTAAGTTTGGATTTCGTTTAGCTAGTAGTTTCATGCCCATAGGTGACTAAGTATTTTAGATAAAAGGATATTGTAAACATTATTATTGAAATGAAATAAAGTATTTTGTTATGTTTATTATTCATTTATTATGATGTTATCCTATATTTGCATGTTTAAATCCTTGAATAACTTAAGTTATTCTAAATAGTCCGTTGTCAATCAATAACATGGGAATGATATTGAATTAAGACAAATCTGAGTATTAGTTAGAATATACTTGAAAGTATATTGATGCGTAGCATGACTAATTTTAGATGATATTCAATGAATTGAGTATAAGACTTATCCCACCCACATGATGATACTTTATGGATCTTTGTCATTAAGTATATCATGGGTATTTATCCTCTGACTTGAGATACCAGAGATATGTCATGGATGTAGTGCATTTTTGTGAAGCAATCTAACGCTATACATAACTGGTAGTTATAAAGGTTGTTTTCAGAAGTGTTGCGAAATCTATGAATCCTGCTTGTAGTCAAAATAGGATTTGTTTCATTCAAATTTATTTTGAAGTATAATACTGTTGGGCCCCTCGTAGGGTTGTTAAGATGTTTGCATGGCCATGCCCAAGGTCTTCTGGAATATGTTCAGAAGAATTGGTAATCTTGATCAATCACATAAAGCGAGAAACAGAATAGTTAATTAAGAAATGAGTGAGATCCATATTCTTATTAACATAATATTAGAAACAAAAGGATGAATATGATGATGAATCATCGAAACTTGGTTTTTCTCCAGAAAACCATACACGAGTTGTACCGGGGGCATTGGCGTGTTGCTAGACGCTAACCAATGTCATTTCACGTTTTGTAAACATATCCAAGTAGGAGCTGTTGGAAATGTATATATTTATAAATACGTGAATGTCCGGATTCGAACCCGTGACCACGGGATTGCACACATTAGCGAATGAGAATTCAAGTTAAATAACTAATGTTAATGATTACGATTAATTATTACACATAAAGTCCGTCTAACGATCGTTAAGTATTTAATGGAAAAATGACTAACGATCGTTAAATGTAAAGAGAAGGACTAGTAATGAAAAATATTAAAATGGAAAAGATTTGGGGTCCCTTGGGCTTGCATATGGCCGGCCATAGGGGGGTTCTCACAACCCAAATCCCTAACTTTTCCTCCAAGATATTTGATCACTATACAAACAAAGGCTAGGGTTTAGGGTTTTTTATACTTTGTGCATTGAATTAACCCTAGATCTCTCCCTCTCCCTCTCTTGCTTAACTTTGGCCGAACCCCCCCTCCAAAGGGTGTTTTGGTTTTGTTTTTTCATAAAACAAGGACTTGTGTTAGATCTAGCAATCGCTTGATTCGTTGGTTAATTCGTGTGTACGAAAGTGTGGTTGTAAGACACTATTCTTACACCTATTGGTTCGAGTTGTAAAACGGTAAGGGACAACTCTTTAAACCACTTCATCTGCTTTGTTCAAGAGATCTGACATTTGCAAGAGGTATGTTATGTAATAAATTCAGTTAATTATTTATTTGTTATGATCTTAAGTCTTCCGTTGTGTACTCTGTGGTGTCTACATGTTTTATTGTATGTCATGTATCTTAAACTCAACACTAACCACATAGACAATAGCCAAATATTTACATAGATTTTACTAGATATGCCCAACAACATTATAATTTTAAGAATTCTTATAACACATCCATAATCAAAGGGTCTTTTTAAAACGTTTATGACATAATCTAGACTATTTTTCATTTAATCCATGATTCTCCAAACAAGGTAAATCAATCAACACATTTATTTACATTACCATGTCATGTAGCTGCTAAGGATACCGGGAAGGTCTTGTCCGACCTGGTGGGAAGGAACTTCAACTCTGAATATAAGGATCTAAGGGTCATTTTTGAATCTGAATCAACACGTCCTCTGGATTTACAGACCATCGAATCTAGATTTTTTCATGGCACATATGGGGATTCACATGAAGCTTTTCTTGAGGATGTTAGGGAGGTTAAATATTCGCTTCTGGTAAGCTATTTTATACAAGTTTCCTTTCCATGGTTTTTCATATTTCAGCCTTTTGATTATTAATTCTAGTGTGGAAGCTCTCACATTTACAAAGTTTCATATATCACAGATGTGGATTAACATAATGAAGAAACCAAAAGATAGGCCTTCTCATGAAATGTTGGCAGATGATCATCTCGTGTTACTCTATGGCATATATCGTTTGCATGGGAATATGAAACACATTGGTGGTAGTGATTCTTTTAAAGAGAGAAATGAATATTATTGTGGTTGTTTGATGGTGCTGGTTGTGTGGTGGTAGAGTGTGGTGGTGGTGCAAATTAAAAAGAATATAAAAGTTGGGAAGAAGAAGAGGGTATATTAGTCATTTCACTTGCATTTTGACCTTGACTAACAAGGGTACTAACGATCGTTAGCTCTCAGTGGCATAAAATGGGTGCCACGTCAGCTTCGGTGGCAAATTTGTAATTTTTTTCTGTGTATTCGGAAACATTAGGGACGAAATTTGAAATGTACCATAAATTTGCACGACATTGGTAAACCATTTAGTTACCACTACTCACACCAGCCCCAACCATTTTGTTACATTGGTAAGTCCTGAAGATGATTTTGACGTGTTTACTATGGAGACACATCGAAGAAAGTCCAAAGGTAAGAGAGTTGCACCGAATAGAAAGTGTGCTAAAAGAGAGTTGCCTTTGTCTAAAGGCTTAGTGGAAAAATGTTAGAGGATCCAAATTTAACTTGGGTAATCATGATACAAAGTCTTTGTCTTCTGTAAGCGGTGAAGCAAGGCTTGGATATTCCACTTTTTTGTTGGGACAAAAGGTAGCTCACTACTCTGCCTGTGGCTGGGCTTGGTTATAAAGGTTTTGATCTTATGAGGTTTCTTGTCTGCTAAATCCTTGTTTGCGGTTGAAGGGTAGTGTTGCCGTGTTTGTTATGGCCCTTAGAAGTTTACTTGCCCTTATCTATTCTACTGCTTTTAGTCCTTACTTTGACATTCTGTAATGTCGTATGCTGCCCAAAGGGCTTCCAAGGTAACCTTTTTTCCATCTGGCCATAATTCCTCACAACCATCTAATGCTTGTCGGTGAATATCAGATGCCTGATTCTAGGTGCATTCAATTGAAGTTGGAAATCGTTACTCGAATCTAATGATCATTTGCAGTTAAACTTTGATCATCTTGTTGAATTATATAACATGACTAATCATAAATATAAGTAATAAACATCAAGTAAGTGCGGAAGCGTATTGGAATATATAATGAATAATTAATTAACTAAAGAATAAAGTATGCGTACCTTTCTTGATTCTAGCCGAACAAGAATCAAATCCACGAACTAGCAATTGAGATTAACCCTAATTAGAGCTTATAGGATTATAAGAATTACCCCTTACCGTTTTGTAATTCAATCCAAGATACCAACAATAATGTGTTACTAGTGTTAGTACCACGTTCTTGTACACACGTACTAAATCAAATTAAAGTAATGCTAGTTTTAATTACACAAAATAATTTGTTTTGGAAAAACAAAGTATTCGACAACCCTGGGAGGTAGTCGACCGAATATAAGCAAAAACACACACAAACACTTTTTAGGTTTTAGCTTATGAGTACAAGAGATAGAAAACAAAGACCCTAAGCCTTGTATTTATACCCAATATAACTTGGTGACCAAGTTAGATATGGATTGGGTTTGGAAACCCTTAGGCCGATCGGTTTAGGACTCCAAAAGGGATTCTAGAACCTTCTTGATCTTTAATTTCTCATGTAGTCCTTCCAATTAACATTTAACGATCGTTAGTCCATTACACTTAATTAACTTAACGTCCGATATATTATTTCGTGTGATTAATAAATAAATATAACAATTTACATTTAATTATTAACTTTAATTTTCATACGTAAAGTGTGCAATCCCGTGGTCTCGAGTTCGATCCGAAACACACGTCTATTAATTATTGTCCATTAAACCAACACATCTCATGGCTAAGAAAGCCTCTAAAGATATAGCTAAGCATAAAATCTGACTCTTGTTAGTTTGTTAGTGTTGAATTGTATACATAGTTTTTATTTAACTTTGTCATGTTTATTCTAAACCATTTTGTTACCGGTATGGTGTTTTTGAGCCATCATATGTTTATTATAGAGACTTTCAAGTTCGAGTAATAAGAAAAGGCACACCAACACATGATTGATGCTTCCATCCTGATAACAAGCTTCCTTAGTTCTTAGTCTTACTGAGTGAAGAAAAACCAGAGCAAGTTAAAATTTGTTTGTCATACATGCAGTTTTTCGTATGCTCACTAAATATTCTTGATGGGTCTAATTGCGTATTTGGAAGAAAATGCAATAATAATACAATTACCCAACGGGTCTAGGCGGGTAAATTTTTTTTGTTACTTTTATTTTTCTACACTTCTTTCATTCTTTACTAATAAAAAAGAAGGATCTTGTCAACTCGAATTAAACCCATCTAGACCCGGACCCAACCCACTTAGACCCACCTATTTAGACTCATGTTTCTAGAAGCCCCATTTAGACCCAGACCCGTTTAAACCCAAACCCATAATATTTAGAAACGTGGTCGGAAATGTTTTCATAATTGGTATTGAAACTTGTTGTTTGGTGTAAATAGCAAAAAATTAACCGGTTGAGTTTTCATGTCACATAAAAGAAATTGAATGTATTTGTTTTTTATTTTTCACCTCATTTATTAGTTTTCCACCTAGATCTAACTTTTTATCTTTCTTTCTTTGACTAAAATGCCCTCCTTTTAATCTCCTTTTAGTCCGTACCTTTTTTTAAAATCAAATTCCCCAGATTCATCAATCTTCATCCCCAAATGTTTATCTCACCTACTAATCTCAAATATCATAATTGCAAAAGCTTAATTTGTGCATAGAATCTGGATTTACAATTGCAAAAGCTTCATCAGTGGTATTTATGTACAACACTATAAACAAATTTTACTAGTTCTCGACTATTCCAGTTACTCCCTTTTTTGTGTCATTTAGTCATCAACTATAACAGAGGCACTATGATTGAACCTCTCCCTCTAGTGTCGTCTCTTTCCCCATTAGTTTTGTCCTTCCTTGACAACGAATTAAACACTATTGATGATCTTCAACATGCTCCTAAACTTGTCTCTGAGTTGCAGAGTGATTGTCATATCTTGGAACATAGTCTCACAGATTTGAACCAAAGGCTTGGTACATGTTTGCTTGCTTACTCGACATACTCAGATCAAGTGGGAGTCCCCTTTAACAGCATAAATGCCAAGATAAGCAATTTTCAATCTTCTATATCAGGTCAGTTTTCCTTTATTTGAATCAAATCCCTAACATTTATTTGAATCAAATCCCTAACACCAATAATATCAGGAAGAATGCGTTGGCCGCAGCGGCGATGGACGAAGGCACTGTTATCAATGTGGATGTGTGTGGCCATATATTGTTAAATCTTGCTTTGATTTTGGTATTAGTGTGGCAATAAGAATATTGAATTATGTTTTTAATTGATGAGGATGATGGTGTAATCAAATGATGGTATTGTTGTCATTTTTTTCCCCATTTTTGATGAAGAATTTGTTTTATTATTGTGCGGTGATGATGTAATCGGATGATGGTGTAATAAGAATATTGATTTTTTTTCTTCCCATTTATTGAACAGTGATTCTGACCTAAAAAAAAGGAAAAATTCAACAATAGTTGTAAGGTTGAAGACGAAGAGAAAATGACATAATGACATATGTACCCACGTGTAAGGTTGAAGATGAAGGACTAAAATTGCAAAATGATCAAACTACAAGGATGGTATTTAGCAACACTAAAATGCAACACTTACTAAACATGTTGCATTTTCTTATAATATTAGCAACATTATTAATAAAATGTTGCAGTAACTTTCCAAATGTAACACTCTTTATATAAATATTGCTTTATTATGATTGTTATATAAAAGGCAAACATTTTTCAAAGTGTTGCTCTTAAATGGTTGCGTTAGGCTTGTTTTGTTGTAGTGGGAGGAAAAGTAGGATAGAGGATGAAGGATGCGAAGAGATCCATGAGTCAACCTTTGATATTAAATTAGACTTTAAATTTTAGGATTACCTTTCATAAGATCACAAATCTTACACTCATATATGCAGTGAGACTCGACTTTCAAAGATCATGACCTAAACACTTGTGTTTTTTTTCTACTTTTTATTTATTTATTGTTTTTATTTATTATATTTTTGCAAAGGGATAACACTTGAAGATCAAGAAGATCCCACTAATGTCACACACAATTTGCCAATAAAAACAAAACAACTTGAACTTGGAACTGATTGGAAACTATGTAAGCAGATGAAACCACTTTCAATCAAGATACCAATGTTATAGTTTCAAGTTATATGTCCTGGTAGTCTTCAAGGTCAAGTTCAATTTAAGTGATGCATTTTCAAGTATTCAAGGTTGTTTTGAGGCAATTTATTAGGTTTCATGTGATGATGTTTTTCTCATCAATTAATTGTAATATTACGCAAAATTAGTGAAAGACCGATCATAAGTGCTTCAATAAAAGCAATGAATCTACTCGTTGAAGGTTGATAACTTGTGAGGCGGTAACTCAAGTAAGGTTACAAAATTGGATTTGGTTTTCTTTATTACCAGTTATATCAGTTTTATCAAAATCTTTTATGAAAAAATGACGTCATTATGCGGTATACCTCATTTGCTAGTTTATTTTGCGTTATACCAACAAGAAACGAAACAATGTGCGTGTTTCTATAGATTATCACAAACTTAATAATGATACTCATAATGATTAGCCCCATTTTACATATCCACATGGTGTTCGGCCATTGACAGGAGAATGAGTCCGACTTTACCTTAAACAAATTTTATGGTGAGTTCCATATACCCATAGCTCCATATGTCCATAAAAAATAACATTTACATGACCATATGGTAAATTGCTTTTTACATCATAATTTTTTTAGATTACTGAATGAACTAGGTACCTTTTGTGGCATTATTTAATGAGATCTTATAGGCTCACTCAGAAAGGCTAGTCGACAGAACCTCAATTGATGGAACACCATAAGATGTCGCTCAGAGATGCTTGTAACCATTCTTGCACAAGTGGGCTACGTTGAAAATATTATCAAGGTCTTCTTGAATAAATTTCTGATATTAAGAAGGCCACTTGCGATTTAACGATGCTCGAGCATCCTCTAACTCTTATTTGTGACACGGACTTGACCTTTCCCACAACCATTACTTTACACTGCTGAACAGTAGCTTCATTTAAACAACCCTAGATATACAAACTCTAAACCAAACCAACTAAATACACACTAACCACGTAAAAAGTAACTCCCAATACCGTCTTCCACGGTGTATGGGGGAGGTTGAGACGTAGACAGCCTTACCCCTACCTAAGGTAGAGAGGCTGCTTCCGGTTCTACTAAAGGTAGAAAAGGACCTCCGGCCTTGCAAGGGGTGAGGATCGAACCCTTGACCCCTGTCTCCAGAGGCAATAGTGATTTTCTGGCAATGTAGTAAGACTCCATGTATTATTCTTGTTGATTGAATCCAATTCAATCTCCATGGCCTCAATCCATTTCTTATCTGTTGATGCTTCCTTGTAATTACGGGGTTTTTCTTCCGTAAACAACAAACTTTGTGGTTCAACTCTACGTGTATGCCTGTATATATCCGACATGTTTCTGTATTCATGTACGGGTGTATCATCAAATCTATCTCTTGAGTTCTCTACGGAACTAGTACTAGCTTCTTCTTCCTCATCTTTGGGTCGTAAATGTATGTCGGTGGTGTGATTGGTGAAACTGGATCAGGAATCTGATCTTGTTCATGATACGTGATGTCATCGTTTTCTGTGTTGACTGGTGTAAGGTTTTCATTGTCAACCCCGTCTACCACAAAACTAGCCCAAAATGTGTCTTGTGTGTTCGTATCTTCTTCATCTTTGTTCCAATCCCACGGTTTTGTTTCCATAAACTTTACGTCCCTACTAACATGTTTCTTCTTGGTTATAGGGTCATATAACCTACATGCTTTTGATCCTTCCTCTACTCCTAAGTAAACCAATGGTATGCTTCTGTCGTCCAGCTTCTTTAAGTGAGGTAGTTATCTTTGCATAAGCTGTGCATTCGAATATTCTTAGGTTTTCCAGGTTTTCTGTCGTAGAGTACCTCATATGGGGTTTTATCTATCAGGGCCCTCGTAGGTACCCTATTGAGTATGTAAATTGCATGTTTAACTGCTTCCGCCCAAAAAGTTAAAGGTAACTTCATCGCTTTCATCATACTCCTTGTAGTTGATAACACTGTCCTATTCCTTCTCTCCACTACTCCATTTTGCTGTGGGGAGTACGGTGCTGTCAACTGTCGTGCTATTCCGTTTTCCTTACAGTACCTTGTGAATTCATTTGATGTGAATTCACCACCTCTATCCGTTCTTAGCATCCTTATTTTCAATTTCATCTCCATTTCTATCTTCTGTCTAAATTCCTTGAATGTACTAAACGCCTCATCTTTCGATGTCAGAAAGTAGGCCCACATAAAATGTGTACAATCGTCCACTAACAAGAAAATGAGTTTCTTGCCTGAGTGCGTTGCTGGACTTATAGGACCGCAAAGGTCTCCGTATACTAAGTCCAACGGGTTATTTGATCTGAATTTAGCTTTGTTTGAAAATGGTGTTCTACTGTGTTTTCCTAATAAACACGCGTCACAAATCTGCCCTACATGATTTATCCTTGGAATTCCTTCTACTAGACCTTTCCTAGTCATCTTGTTTATATCGTCAAAGTTCAGATGACCTAATCTAGCATGCCATAACCATGCCTGGTTATCTATATTTGCTAAGAGACATATAGGTGCTTCTATATGTAACTGTATCTTGTAGAGTCGATTCTTAGATCTTTCTACCTTCATCAACAACTTCTTATTCTTATCATACAAAGTCAATTTGTTTCCTTCCATAATGACTTTACAACCTATTTCCGTAAGTTGTCCTAGACTAAGTATGTTGCTCTTGAGGTTTGGTATGTAGTATACTTCTGATACTACCTTCTGTTCCTGGTTCTTACAACCTAACAGTATAGACCCTCTACCCATTATCTGTACAAAACGTATTCGTCTTGTTACGCTTTCATCAATATCCCTAAAATGACTTTTTACTCCCGTCATATGGTTACTTGCACCATTATCTAAATACCATATGCTTGTATCCGCTGTAGCATATTTCTTTGGTTGAATTTGTTCTTCATTCAACAACACTTCCTTGTGTTCAGTTTCGTGCATAGTCATTAATAGTGATGGTTCATCGTCTTCTAAGATAAGGTTTGATTGTTCCTGAGTTGCTGGTTTTCCTCTACAATTCCTTTTAAGATGTCCGATTTTATGACACCTGTAGCATTTTACCTTGCTTACATCCCACTTATCTTTATTCTTATCCGAACTCTCTTTATAACTAGAGTTCCCTCCTTGTGAGTTGTTTCTATTTTTATTCTGCCAGTTCCCTCGTGAGAAATTTGATTTTCCTCCACGTTTGTAAAAATGTTTCTTATTTCCTGAGTGTTCGCCATGTGCGAATAATAGGTTTTCCTGGCTTTCTACCTGTCCTCCTTTCCGGAGTTTTATCCTTTCCTCAAATGCCTAGAGTCTTCCAATGATCTCATCTAAAGTGATGTCGTCGTGATCAGTTGTTTGTTCTATGGATGCTACTATCTGAATGAACCTATCTGGTGTGGAGTCTAATAGTTTTTGAACTAAAAGTGATTCATCCAAAGTTTTCCCTAATTCTTTTTCCTTCGTGGCATAGCCGTTTAGTTTAGCCACAAATGCATCCACCGTCTCATCTTCTTTCATCTGAAGTGAGTTAAACCCAATCATCAATGATTGTAACCGTGCTTTCTGCACTCTATCTTCTCCAACGTGTCTTTTCTTCAGCGAATCCCATAAATCCTTTGCCATCTTACAACCCGCTACTTGTAAGATCACATCTTCCGTCAACGCTTGATATAGGAAGGCAGTCGTTGCCTTATCCTTCTTATCATCAACTTGTGTATCTAACTTTGGTTCTATTACTTCCCATAAGCCATGTGCCTCTAGTATAACCTTAATTTGTATAGCCCAAACTGTGTAGTTTGTGGTTTTCAACTTAGGCATTGATATTGTGCAATAGGTGTTACGGGTTTTGTTACAGTTGATGTGCTTGTTATATCGTCGGTTGTCATCTTGAAAGTGTTTAAAATCTTCACTTTCTAGTTTAATGGGATTTATCCTTCCTAGTGTGGTTTTTCTATAAAGTATGAAAATTTCTAATCTTCCGGAAATCCTAGTAATACGGGATCAATAAATAGTTTTCGGGATTTCCTAATAGTATGAAATAAGATATTCTATACTATTCTATACTATGTAAAAGTAATGAAATCCAGAGAGAGTTTAACTTGTGACCTCGTATATGCGATGAATACTTAGAGTATTCTCTTTGATTCGTTAGTAATTATCGTCTACCAACGTTTGAAGTTATTTCCCGGTTCGGTTCTTTTCGAATTTTGCCTCGTACCCTTGATGTTTTTGCTTCGTTGTGCTTTTTTTTTTTTTTTTTTTTTTTTTTTTTTTTTTTTTTTTTTTTTTTTTTGCCTTCGAACACAAAACACCAAAACTCCTTGTCGAATTCCTTTTTTTGGTCCGACTAGTACAAGAACACTTCACGTATTGTTTTGAATTTCCTGTTTGCCTCCAAAGTTTCAGATTTCTTTTCTTTGAAACTTTTGAGTTTCCAAGTTTCAAATGAAACTTTTGTCGAGATGTATCTTCTCCAACAAGTCCGAAAAAACAAGTTGTTTTCTTTCTTGTTCCTCCACACTACACGTTCTTTTTTTTTGTACGTTATTTGAAATCTGATTCAAACTTCCCACGCACAATTTTGGTACCAAGATGGTATAAAAAAAAACTCCGAACAAAAGTGTTTCTGATCTCCTTTTTCGTTGTTGTTTTCCTTGTGTCGTTTGACACTACTCCACACAATCTTGAGAGCTCCTACTTCTATCACGTACGTATCTTTTCCACAACAACGTTTCCCCGCGTATTACCCGCGTGTTCCTCTCCCTTTGTGTCTTGTTTAACCCGGTTTCACAAAGTTTTATCCCACTTGTTTCTTTTACCAAAACGAAGTGTATGAACTTACTTCCTTCCCTATGTTGTTGCCAACAAGGTTTCCCCACCAATCCGTTTGGTGTAAACATTTGCAATCCCCTACGTAAACGATCGTGCACTATCTTCTACGTATCCTTATTCACGTTTGTTTCTGTTGGAAGTATAGAGAAAAACAAAATCTTGTCGACAAAACAGAATGAAAAATTCTGTTTTCAAAGCGTATGAAAACAAGTTGTTTTCTGCGCGTGTTCCTTGGGCTTTCTTTTGTATTGTGTGTTTTGTAATAAAAAACGAAGTGTAATCCTATGCTCTTGATGCCAATTGTTGTCCCAACTCTAGATCAATGTTATGTAGATTGCAAATATGTAAAGTAAATGAATAAGTAAAATTGTCTATTAACTTCTAAAATGATTCGGTACATATGTATATATACAAACTAATCGGTATGTTCCAACCATTGTAATGGTTCAGTTGGAAACTCCCTGTAACCGCCACTTCAATAACTGTTTTTCAGTTATTATGTTTCTAGTTGGCGTATTTGGTCCTTCGTCTAATAATAGTTACATAAGAAGCATAAATATTAAGATTATTGGTTCACACTAACCACATAGACAATAGCAAAATATTTACATAGATTTTACTAGATATGTCCAACAACATTGTAATTTTTAAGAATTCTTATAACACATCCATAATCAATGGGTCTTTTAAAAACTTTTATGAAATCTATTTAACGAGTCGTATAGTATAGTTTTTTCGGAATCCCTAAAAAATTCTGCCCACTTCTTCCTGAAAATCGATCTGATTCCAATCATCCAGACTATTTTTCATTTAATCCATGATTCTCCAAACAAGGTAAATCAATCAACACATTTATTTACATTATTTGATTTTCTATAAGTTCATTTTTTAAATAATATTTACATCAGTTATGCTTTTTGTGTTATAAGTTAGTTTCTTACATTTTTATGTTAAGTATTTGTCAGATCTAAAAACTTCTGAACACAATAAAGTTTACTTAACAAATACTAACAAGTTAAACATTTACTTTCATGTATGTTATCCATATGTTTTAGCTCTCACATTCTAATACACGATAATCTTGTCATATGGCTTGTGTACGGATTTGTTTTGTCAAGTTTTATTGCAGTAAGCTACATGATTGTTTATTCGATGTCTAAATTCCTACATTTTTTTTCAATTTTCTACCATATATTATTGGATATCATATGATGAACTTTTTCTTGTTCGAAACAGATAGCTGTGAAAAATGTTATAAAAAGAACAGAAAAAATGAACAAAGAGCATCTGATGTACCACGAAGGCTGTCACCACCACCTGCCACAGACGCAAGAAGAAAATCTGAACTGATATCCAAAGTAATAATAAAAAAGTGCCATAGCATACTATGTCATGTAGCTGCTAAGGATACCGAGAAGGTCTTGTCCGACCTGGTGGGAAGGAACTTCAACTCTGAATATAAGGATCTAAGGGTCATTTTTGAATCTGAGTCAACAAGTCCTCTGGATTTACAGACCATCGAATCTAGATTTTTTCATGGCACATATGGTGATTCACATGAAGCTTTTCTTGAGGATGTTAGGGAGGTTAAATATTCGCTTCTGGTAAGCTATTTTATACAAGTTTCCTTTCCATGGTTTTTCATATTTCAGCCTTTTGATTATTAATTATAGTGTACGTGGAAGCTCTCACATTTACAAAGTTTCATATATCACAGCTGTGGATTAACATAATGAAGAAACGAAAAGATAGGCCTTCTCGTGAAATGTTGGCAGATGATCATCTCGTGTTACTATGTTTCATATATCGTTTGCGTGGGAATATGAAACACATTGGTGGTAGTGATTCTTTTAAGGAGAGAAATGAATATTATGGTGGTTGTTTGGTGGTGCTGGTTGTGTGGTGGTAGAGCTTGGTGGTGGTTCAAATTAAAAAGGAAATAAAAGTGGGGAAGAAGAAGAGGGTATATTAGCCATTTACTTGCATTTTGACCTTGACTAACGAGGGTACTAACGATCGTTAGCTATTAGTGGCATAAAATGAGTGCCACGTCAGCTTCGGAGGCAAATTTGCAATTTTTTTTCTGTGTATTTCTTGCAATTTTCGGAAACATTAGGGACGAAATTTGCAATGTACCGTATATTTGCAGGACATTGGTAAACCATTTAGTTACCACTATTCTCACCAGCCCCAACCATTTTGTTACATTGGTAAGCCCTGAAGATGATTCTGACGTGTTTACTATGGAGACACATCGAAGTAAGTCCAAAGGTAAGAGAGTTGCACCTAATAGAAAGTATGCTAAAAGAGAGTTGCCTTTGTCTAAAGGCTTCGTGGAAAAATGTTACAGGATCCAAATTTAACTTGAGTAATCATGATACAAAGTCTTTGTCTTCTGTAAGCGGTGAAGCAAGGTTTGGATATTCCACTTTTTTGTTGGGACAGAAGGTAGCTCACTACTCTGCCTGTGGCTGGGCTTGGTTATAAAGGTCTTATGAGTTTTCTTGTCTGCTGAATCCTTGTTTGCGGTTGAAGGGTAGTGTTGCCGTGTTTGTTATGGCCCTTAGACGTTTACTTGCCCTTATCTAGTCTACTGCTTTTAGTCCTTACTTTGACATTCTGTAATGTCGTATGCTGCCCAAAGGAGCGCTTCCAAGGTACCCTTTTTTCCATCTGGCCAAAATTCCACACAACCATCTAACGCTTGTCGGTGAATATCAGATGCCTGATTCTTGGCGCATTCAATGAAGTTGGAAACAGTTACTCGAATCTAATGATCATTTGCAGTTAAACTTTTGATCATCTCATGGCTAAGAAAGTCTCTAAAGATATAGCTAAGCATAAAATCTGACTCTTGTTAGTTTGTTAGTGTTGAAATGTATACATAGTTTTTATTTAACTTTGTCATGTTTATTCTAAACCATTTTGTTACCGGTATGGTGTTTTTGAGCCATCATATGTTTACTATAGAGACTTTCAAGTTCGAGTAATAAGAAAAGGCACACCAACACATGATTGATGCTTTCATCCTGATAACAAGCTTCCTTAGTTCGTAGTCTTACTGAGTGAAGAAAAACCAGAGCAAGTTAAATTTTGTTTGTCATACATGCAGTTTTTCGTATGCTCACTAAATATATCTATACTACTTTATAATGCATTTAGGCCTTCTAAAATTAGAAGGCTTAAAAATTCAGACTTTTTTACTTGCTTATTATGGAAAGAATTGCTTAAGATAAGGAGCTCCAATCATTGAGTGACATGTGTCACTTCTCTAACTAAAAAATAACAAAAAGGGAGGAGCTCTAACAAACTAAAATAAAGAGCTCCATAACTAATTAATCACCTTTATTTTTAAACTAGTTATAATACCTGTGCAAGCACAGGGTTTGACAAAAAAATTTATTTTGTATCAATGCTGAATATTGTATCTTTAAAGGTAATTACATATAATTATATACTTATGCATGAGTTTTTTCATTATCCATTAATATCCATTACAATTTTATATAATCAAATTTTGTAAAAAAGCTTTGTTAGACAACTCAAGATTCAACTATATTTAGCTGGTATAGATGTTGATGTTCCTATTTAAATTTCACTATTGATATTATGATTACAAAAGATGCGAGTTTAGTTGCACATAATAAACGTTGACGAAGTTAAAATATACTTCTTAAAGTTTTTTATAATGTTTTTCTACATATCCTTATATAAATAAATAAAAATTACATGATTAGTTGTTATAAGTACAATCACGTTTTTTTTCATATTACAGTAGCTCGTACTTACAATTTGATAATTATATTCTCGTTTTCAATAATTTAGTCGTATTTAATATTCAAATTCGTGTCCACATCTGTCATACTTTCAATATGAAATAAATGAGTCCTTAGTAAAAATAAATAGTAAAAAAAAAAAAAAAAATGATATTTATAAGGGGGTACTTGTTTAATTTCCAAAGTTACTAAAAAACATGGAAAGTATAAGGGGGTACTTGTTTAATTTTCAAAGTTACTAAAAAACATGGAAACTTATAATATTACACTTAACTCTACAACTTTTAAAAATTTAACCACTAAAGTTTTGTTAATTACCCCATCTTTTTTTAAGTTTTTGTTTTCACAAATTTGACACCTATGTTTTTATGTGTTTTTCTTCTCAACCAAATTTCTCCACCAAATTAATTAAAGGTTGACCAAAATCAATTTAATTTTGACTTTTATTAACCAATCACATCACACGATTTTGTTTACATGGCAAAATCAAGCTCTTCTATTGGCCTAATTTTTTTCCAATAAGAATGAATTGACAAATTCACTCCGAAATGATGTAATTCCTTTATTATATAAAAGATTTAAATATCTTTTAACCCGTTTAATTTTTTTATGATCTAATGTCACTATATTTTTTAAAATTTTGTGCTCTTTAATTCAACATCTATTTTGATATATTTTTATGACTTTTTAGTTTTTACATTTTTAGTAGGTTTATTTTATTTTGATTCTAATTTTTATAACTTTAACCTTTATTTCAATCAATACAAACTTTATTTATCAAAATCATTTACTTTTGGGAAAGTGTTTGACGGGAAAGAGATTGTGAAGGTTGATCTTTTTATATGCGGGAATAATGATGTCCCGGAAAAGATACAGAAAACCAAACAAACACATACAACTAACACATATACATTTGGAGTGTTGTGAAATGAATTCACTAAGCGGGTAGGGAATTGCGAGGAGAGTTGGGTTAGCAATTCATTTACTATATTTATAGCCGCCGCTGTGCGCGGGTATCTTACTAGTGTACATATATATATATATATATATATATATATATATATATATATATATATATATATATATATATATATATATATATATATATATATATATATATATATATATATATTGGAAAGGGGAACAATCAGCCTCGGCAAATATATTAAGAACAAAAAATATTTACAGTCAACTTATATGGACAAATCCCATATAAGCAAAGTCCCTAGACATTCATGCTTTGGAAACATGACTAGAAAAGAAATAAAGCTACCTCTAATAGAGCGATACAAAATAAAACCACTACTATGACAATAAACAATAAACTTGTTACAACTTGTTGGCACATCTTCAATATAAATCTTCAAACAATCAGCATCTTTGATTTCATATATGGACCTTCTTTGCTCATTAATAACCACAACCCAATAACACTTCACAAAATATATAACCCAATCCACCTTATGACTCCCATAGTCCCATTCACATTACGCATCTTACTACTGATAACCATCCCAAACTCCTAAATACTACACCACCAATACTAAATAAACCCAAACAGTCCTTCAATAACGCAATACTCCAATCAAAACAGCCTAACCGCAGATTAACTCCCATTTTTATCACAAAACATTACCTTCTTATTACTCTGCAACAAATGAAAGTCCCACATCCTAGCAACATCACAAGCTTGCTTATAATTCCTTATACTTAAACTCATCATTCTCAATCTAACAGTTTCCTTAATCAAACTACATAACATCTCCACAGATCTATTCTTACCTTGAAAACACCTCAAGTTCCGTTCTTGCCAAACATAATACACCACAGATCCAATAACAAGTCTTTGAATAATACTCCAAACTGACTTATTAACAGGTCTATTCCCAACATAAGATATAACCTGATATAAATCATTAGGAGCATTTTCCAATCTAGTAAGGACCTTAAAAAAATCCCAAATTTTCAAAGAAAACTCACATTCAAAAAACAAATGGCTGTGTCAATCTTGAACATTATTACATAAAAAGCACTTCACATCCCAAATATCTTGCCATTTAGAAATTCTATCCTGAGTATTGAGCCTTTGCTTGATGGCCAACCAAAAAATAAATGAATCCCTTGGAATATTTTGACTGAACCATATTTGCTTACACCAAGGAACCACATTCCTAACTTCAGATAAATCATTCCAAGCATTCTTAACAGAAAATAAACCAGTTTAATCCAGCCTTGATTTCTACAAGACCTTATCTTTTCTATTCATAAACAATGAAGGAGGAGGCAAATGAGCTAGAAAAGGAAATTTAACATACCATTGGGAGGGTAATTTCCAAGTTCCATTTTCCACAATGTCACAAACCTTGCAAGAGAGAGACATGCCAGCTTCATAAATATCTCTCTTGGATATAAAATTGCACAAAGGACCAATGAATATCCAATTATCAAACCAAGAAGATGTACAAGAACCATCACCTAGTCTATGAACAATATGACTTCTGAGAAAATTCCTTGATTGCAAAATCTTCTTCCATCCCCAACACACATCATTAAGCTCAGGAACATCCCAAAAACTTCTCTCAATCCCATTTCGACCTCTCAACCTATAAGCAAAAACCCATTTAACCCAAAGAGAATCTTTCTTAGACACTATATTCCAAACATGCTTGGACATTAAAGCCACATTCCAAGTATGCAAAGATTTAATTCCTAGACCACCTTCAATATTTAGACAACAAACATCAGCCCACTTCACCTTAGCACTTCCTCTTTGAAGCTCACCATGAGACCATAGAAAACCTCTCATTAATTTATCAATCTCATAAGCCACAAATTTAGGCAGAATGAAGACAGATGACCAATAAACATGAATAGAACCAATAACAAACTTTAACAATTGAAGCCTTCCAGCAAATGACAGTGACTTGTTTTTCCAGTTCAACAATCTCTTCTTAATATTATCAATCAAGCTAGAACAATGCCCTTTATATAATCTAGAAGATATTAATGGAACACCTAAATATCTAACAGTGAGAGATCCCACCTCAAAAGGCATTATACTAGAAATAGCAGCTTTAACATATTCCTTAACATTTCCATAAAAAGTAGTACTCTTGCTCATTAGGGATTAAACCAGAAACACTACTAAACTCATTTAATGCATCCCTCAAAATAGAAACAGAGTGACAATCTGCATGAGAGAACAAAATTAAATCGTCCGCGAAACAAAGATGAGTTAATTTTACCGTATCACATCTCCAATGATACTTGAATCTTCCATCCTCACAAATTCTTCTTTTAATCATTAAAGACAACACCTCCATAACAAGAGTGAAAAGATATGGTGACAAAGGGTCACCCTGCCTCAACCCTCCTTGACCCTTAAAATACCCATGATGCTCACCATTAACATTGATCATAAAAGATGAGGATGTGAGACAATTAATAATCCAAGTTATCATACTACTATGGAAGCCAAAATATACAAGGCATTCCTTCATAAAACTCCATTCCACTGAATCATAGGCTCTTTGCAAATCTATTTTAAAATGTCCATAAGTTTCTTATTTGTACCTTTTTCCATTTTTTCTCTCTCTAGGCTCTTAACATTCCCATAAAAAAGATAGAGAGAGAAAATCACAGTTGTGTTGGAAAATGTATGACAGTTTTTTCATAATTGTCAGGTATTTCAATCCACAAATATGTACACCACAAAATACAATTTCTATGAAGAACCATGCTAATGGAACTCTTCCCATGGCTCAGAAAGTCTCTAAAGAATATATGGTAATTCTTTTATGTTTAACTTGTTAGTATCTACTTGGTAAACAAATATTTTAATGATACAAGATTGTATCACCAAGTAGCACTTTCTAAATATTAAAATCACATGCCTTATTAATGCAGGACCTTGGTTGACCATTTTGCCAAAAGAAGAGGGAATTGAAATATGAAAATTAGTATTTTTTTTAGTAAGCATTAATGGCTAAATGTGAAATTTGTGATATATAATAACATAGACTAGAGAGAGTAAAGGTGATAAAAACCATAGCCGGAGTAACCTAGGTTAATCTGAAATCGTGATTTCTGTTTTCTTTCCTGGGAAAAAGGAAGGTTGGTTTCTTTCTACTAGAAACTAGACCAGATATTTATTTGTCTTTGTACATTGCAAGATCGGTGCCGATTCTTGATTTTTCTTTATGTTTCTTGGTTATACAATGCTTATATCACAGTCACTTATTATAGTACGCTGTTTTTTTATATGCAACAGATAGTCATGTCTTGACTCTTTTTACAATCAACAGCGCAAAAAATACTATTTGAAGACACTATTAGATTTGCCTTTTAAATGCTCTATCTAATACTTGACTTGGTCAGCACTTTTCGTATTCAGCATAAGTTTAATTCTCTTAGAATGTTTATTTGTTACTCTTTTGGATAGAATTTTGACGGAGCACTGTTTTGTGAATCATCTCCAAATACAAACCCTTTATTGTAGCAATATTTATAATTGAAGATGAAAATGAGTATTTTGTGTAAAGAATCTAATTACGGTGTTAATCAAGCAATCTCATATGAGTTTTAAGTGAAGTCAAAAAGTCAACACAACACATTATCATAACTGATTTTCATATATCCGTTTTGGCGGGAAAATCAGTTAAACCATTCTTTGTATAAAATCATTCTCTTGTAATCATTTAGATCATCTCTTTGAATTGTAAACAATATTCTCTCTGTAACAAATTCACTATCCTAATTACAAATCACCAATTTGTCCAATACTCTTTTCTAGTTGAGTATTCACATTTTGTTGAAGATCTTTATCATTTCTATTATTAGAGATCTAAAGATCATATTAATTGGTATCAAGAGCCTGTTGAGTTTATAATACATGACATACAATAAAGCATGTAGACATCAAGAGTACACAACGGAAACTTCAGATCATAACAAATAAATAATTAACTGAAAGTATGCGTAACGTACCTCTTGCGAATGTCAGATCTCTTGAACAAAACAGAGAAGTGGTTTGAAGAGTTGTCCCTTACCGTTTTACAACTCAAACCAATATGGTGTAAGAATAGTGTCTTACTACCACGTTCTTATACACACGAATTAACCAACGAATCAAGCGATTGCTAGATCTAACACAAGTCCTCGTTTTTAAGAAAAACGAAACCAAACTCCCTAACAAGGGGGTGTTCAGCCGAATAGGGACAAGAGAGAGGAAAGGAGAGATCTAGGGTTAATTCAATGCACAAAGTTATGAAAAACCCTAGAACCTAGCCTTGTTTATATAGTGAATGGAAAACTTTGGGAACAAGTTAGGGCTTGGTTTGAGAACCCATTCCCTTGGCCGGCCACTAGACAAGCCCAAGAGAAACCCATAACTTTTCCTTTTCAAGATTTTTCATTACTAGTCCTTTCTCTTTTCATTTAACGGTCGTTAGTCATTTTTCCGTTAAATACTTAACTATCGTTAACCGGACTTAATGTGCAATAATTAATTGTAAACATTAACATTAATTATTTAACTTTAATTCTCATTCGCTAATGTGTGCAATCCTGTGGTCACGAGTTCGAATCCGGACATTTACGTGTTTGTAAATATATACATTTGCAACAGCTCCCACTTGGATATGTTTACAAAACGTGAAATGACATTGGTTAGCGTGTAGCAACACGCCAATGCCCCCTGTACAACTCGTGTATGGTTTTCTGGAGAAAAACCAAGTTTGATGATTCATCATCATATTCATCCTTTTGTTTCTAATACCATGTTAATAAGAATATAGATCTTACTCATTTCTCAATTAACTGTTCTGTTTCTCGCTTTAAGTGATTGATCAAGATTACCAATTCTTCTGAACATATTCCAGAAGACCTTGGGCATGGCCATGCAAACATCTTAACAACCCTACGAGGGGCCCAGCAGTATTATACTTCAAAATAAATTTGAAGGAAACAAATCCCATTTTGACTACATGCAGAAATCATAAATTTCGCAACACTTCTGAAAACAACCCTTATAACTACCAGTTACGTATAGCGTTAAATTGCTTCACCAAAATGCACTACATCCATGACATATCTCTGGTATCTCAAGTCAGAGAATAAATGTCCATGGTATACTTAATGACAAAGATCCATAAAGTATCATCATGTGGGTGGGATAAGTCCTGTACTCAATTCATTGAATATCATCTGAAATTAGTCATGCTACGCATCAATATACTTTCAAGTATATTTTAACTAATACTCAGATTTGTCTTAATTCAATATCATTCCCATGTTATTGATTGACAACGGACTATTTAGAATAACTTAAGTTATTCAAGGATTTAAACATGCAAATACAGGACACAATATTATAAATGAAATTAAACGTATATCGTACTTTAACTCATTATAAATAATAATTGTTTAACATCCTTTATCCAAATACTAAATAGATCAATGCATGATAATACTAGTTAATGAAATTTGCCACAAGTCATGAGAATCATACTTGTTGACAAGGCATAATTTCAATTAACTTTGATCTATAGGAATTTTGAGAATACTTATTTCAAGAATTCAATAAGTGAATTTCTTGTATATGTTTACACATATCTTGATATTGTCATATCATTCCATAAGGTGCGTGATAACCTGAACCACCCTTTTATGACAATCATCTTTCAAAACTATAAAGTTTTAAAGTATTCTTTATTCTTTAATGTATAATGCAACTATGCTCTTAGTTGAGCATAACTAGTCAACATGGTCATCATCAAGGATACCATGACTAGAATTGAGTGTCATCCCAATTATACCAGCATCATTGTGTACAAAAATATGCTCTTTAAACATCCGTAAACTTCGAACAGTTATAGTGTAATGTTGGTGCCTACCAAAACTCAAGTTTGTTGGCAATGACAATTATGAAATAATTGCCATATTTTCATCCATAGAATTTAGGAGCATCTCCAGATTGTGGAATGTGATTCTAAATATATTCCTTTTAAAATATTTATTACACTAACAACTTTCAATGTTGTCAAATCATTTTGTAATCAAGCATGACACAACAATCTTACAACATGATGTACATGATGAATCTTCAAGTTAGACTTTAAGATCTCATTATATATCCAAGGTTATATATCGTATTTCCAAATCTTACAAACGAAGTTTCATTCCCAACTAAAACTTAATTTTTTTTGTGGAATGTAGTTGCCCATACAACATATAAGATTTAAAATAACACTCTCACTAGCTTTCAGGAATACTTATGAGCTATCTTATTTTAATTATTAAATCAAACATGGATTTAATATTAAACATAAGAATCATCTCCTAGATGCATGCATATATCCATTCATGGATTCTTGCAGTTTGTACATGTTCAAAGATTATTTGAATTCATAAACTACTTTGTATTACTTATCGTCCTCGCAAAAGTAATTCCACAACAAAGAGTTTTGATATTCATTGTCAAAATTTCATATCAATGAAACTAAGTATGACAATTATAATCTTTATAATTCTATTTAATGTATCTAGGAAAGAATATTCAATCATAGTTAATTGCTTAAATATGATTAATATTATTATCACTATACATGCATTAAATATGTGTACAATATTGTCCATATGATTTCTACACAAAGATTTAAACCACTAGGGTTTCCATTCTTTGAAGAAACTCATTTTCATTATTAAGATAAACCAAGTATCTAAATTTGATTATCTTTATGGACAGCATCTCAACATTCATAGTATGATTGATTTACCACAATTCAACATTTGGTAAATTCATCATTATGATTATCAGGCTTATCATTGTCACACCCCCAAATTACCTGTTTTGCAGCGGAATGGAATTCCTGGGGATTGACTGTCATAGCATCACAATCACAGTTATATTGAACGACCTAAAGTGTCGTTTGGAAAATACATCGTTTGATTTAATAAAATAATCAGAGTTACAACATAGGTCCCAAAAGTTTACAAAGTTTGCGGAAATATAAATATATTACAAGTCCAAACGATGGTTTTAAAAGAAAGTGCCATAATGTACAATGATGTAAGTCGACGCCACGACTCAAAAGGTGGTTCCTTAACCATGCCATGATGATAATGCCTTAGATACCTGAGAATAAACATGCTAAAAAGGTCAACACAAAGGTTGAGTGAAATCCATAGGTTTAAGTAATTCGTTTGAACACAATAATCGTAGTGTGAGTTATATGGTTTCACACTCATCGTTAAAAACAAAATCGTATTTATTTCACTAAGTTCATGACACCAAAGCGTAAACATCGCACCAATAAAAATTGGTAATCATCGTTTCATCGCCGCCCTAATAGGTAAACTTGCCAATTTACCTTAATGATTCAAATATAGTGCGCTTGATTTCCCCTAACTGGGTCAATAAGAGCGGGAGTGTTAATTCCAATAGGCCTATTCACAATATTCGCGCTCACTCGCAAGTGACTAATGGTTCATGATGTAGGGACTTCGAACATGGCAAATACTTAGTGACAATAAAACATTCGGTTATAGCATACAGTTCAAAGCAGTTGTGTTCGATTAAAAATGTAGCATGTATCTCCCCCAAGAGTTTGTAAAACAGTTAAAAGAGTAAAAGTGGGGCTATGAACTCACTTGGTAGACTGGTGTGATGACAAGAGTGAGTACACTGAGGTATAATGTGATGCGTCAACCGTGACCTATTACGAATGATATGATATGTAATGAGTTGCAATGTAATGTTATGCATGCATTTCGTATGTTATTTATACCATTTGCGAGTTTTGAAAATATTAATTATCGTCGAAAAATACTCTTTTGACGTCTTGACTCTTCAAAAATCACTTTACAAGTTTTTACGTCAAAATGTCATCCTACAATGGTTTTATAATGATTTACGGTGAAATTTTCACTTTTCGTCGCAAAACAATGTCGTCGGAAAATTCTTGAAATTAACAAAAATGGCTCCGAAAAACTAGTCGTAAAATGGTGTACGTCGATCGTTAGAGAACGAACTCGACGGTTTTGGAAAGTTTGCATCGATATCTAGAAGTTTCAGTTCAGGAGTTTTCGTCCAAAAGGTCTCGATCATAAAGATATCAAGGGTTAAAGATAGTGGTTTTGTTGAATTGTTGTGCAGAAAATGAGTTTCGGCCAAGTTTGAACATCCGTAATTAATTTACTATAACTCCGCTTTACAAACAGCTTGTCGTTTTGAAAAATATGCCCGGTGAACTTGATTTTACTAGAAGACAATTCGTTCCAAAAAGTTTCACATCATGGTTAAAAACTGCCGCAAACATGGTCGTTACAGCTAATGTAACACTTGTAACGTAAAATAATATAGTTTTTCAGAAAATAATAGTTACGGCAACTTTATGAAAACGGGCATATCTTTGTCGTTTCAAATCCGTTTTCTACGTATAATACGTCCTTAGCTTCGTATCAAAGTATACTAATATATTTTTGATAAGTCAAAATAATTTGTGAAGCTTAAGGCTCGTTTTTGACCCGAACAAACTAAAAATATGTTGCTGAAATTTCAGAAATAATATATTTCGTCGTCAAACTTGTAAAATCCATAACTTCTTCGTTATAACTCCGTTTTTATCCGTTCAAGCGGCCACGGATTCGTTTTAAAGTATATTTTCTAAATATCAAGGCCAAAGTTTCGTACCAACTGTCGGATTTTCCAGAAAAATGAAACAAGGACAGAACATAAATTATAGTTATCGAAAATAGTTTTTCTCGGACAAAACCTATTCTAATCCCTTCAAATCAACTCCAAAGCTAATCTAATCCTACCATACACCTTCTTAGGGTGTCATGGGTTCCTAATCACCATCAAGACCAAGAATACCATGGGGATAATTATAGGATGACCATAAATATATATAAAACTTCTTAAAATCATGAAAAATGGTATAAATCACATATCATGCATACTTGCTCCAAAAATGAAAGGATGAATATGAAATGATAAGAAAACATGAAAATGAAAGAAATATGCTTACAAATGAATATGATGAGGTGCTAGTAACAAGGATTAAACTTAAATACTCTTTGTTTTTATTTCAAAACCTTATAAAGAGTATACACTAGATTGTTTATACACTTGATCTTGAGAAAATATTTGATCCCTATGGAGCTCTTGTTGGAACCGGTTTTGAAGGAGAACCAAAGAGAGGAAATGATTTTTGTTACTAGGTGAATAATTTGTTTTAGAATGAATGAGATAGAAAGTCAAGTAAGACTTTTATGCTTGAGTAAACTTCTAAGAAATCACAAGACCTTGCATCATTTAATGACCACCCTTCTAAAGGCCGGTTTTTAGGGATCTTGCTTCCCATGTATATATTTTTTTTTTTATAAATTGTATTATGTAATTACTTGTAGCAATTTGTAATAAAAAGTGTAAGTAAATGTGTAGGAAAATGTACAAGTAAAGGTAAATGAAAATTTTAGGTACAAGTAAAATTTTAATAGATCAAAATAGAATGTAATGAGATAATAAAAATTGTAAAAACACATTCCTTGTAAAATTTGAGTGATATAAAATTTATCGAGAAATTTTTTAAGAAAAACGTCGTAATAATATAACTTTAATGATTTGTATACAAAATAAATTTAAAACACTAGGTAAACTCAAAATGTAGTTTTTATAAACTAAATGTAAGTTTAAAAATACATCGGGATCATTTTTGAAAGTAACGGATTAAATATTCAAAATAATAACTCACGCGATAGCGTTTATTTAATATAAAAATTACGCGATAAATGTGAAATGAAATGTCATGAATGAATTAATGTGTTGCAAATGATGTTAATGAAATGTAGACTAAACTTAGTCCATATGAAATGTACGTGATGATATGATCATGAATTCGCCGCTAAACCACAAAGGTTACGCGAATATGGAACAAGTAACCCAAGTTTACGATAAATGTTGAAATAGTGAAGCATAAATTGTGTCAAGAAATGACCTGAAAGTACGGGTTGTCACAATCATGATCCTGTAACTCATATTTCTCAGCATATTAAATATCTGAGATATCCTTACAGATCTATGAATGACAATTCCATCATATTGAGGTCTATCATTTACATGTTTAACCTCATCATGATATTTGCTAGTGTATTTTAGAAGATTATGTATTTTGTAATTTAATCTTTCAAGATCTAAACAAAACCCCCACTTGCCTTTAACAATTTAAAGATTACCTTTAAATAGTTTAGCAAGTAGAGCAACAATACATTGTTCTCTTTTTGGGATATTACAAAAAAATATTTACAGTTCCTGACATTGGTTTGTTACAACCCACTTTACAAGTAGTTTAACAAATTCAGAACTTCATTGTAAGACTTAATGTGATTCATCACTTTCCATAAAAATGGTGTCTTATTAATATTCTAGGTTGGAGTCTTATTGAGTATATTAATCTATACTCAATCTACTAACCTTGATAACTTTTGGAAGAAACTATAGTTATCTTGAATCAAACAATGCCAATAAATTTTGATTCTTCTAACTGAACATACCATAAGACTATGGTATTTCATTAGAATTAATATTGTAAGATTAATCTAACAATATTTAAGATAACCATCTACTCTTTGGTTTTATCCTATTTACCAACAAAGTAAAACTTAATGGTACAATAGAATTACCAAATCAATTGCATGCATTATAACTCAAGTAGTTTTGACCAAGTCAAAAGACATAATAGTTATAATCCCACTATACGTTATAAGTCATTGATCAACTCATTGACTTCATGCATATGTCTTAAAACATAGCAAGTTAACGTCTTACTTTATATTGTAAGTCTCGTATCAAAAGACTTCATGTTTGTAACTTTACAAAGAAGTCATAAACATGTATAGTTAAAGTAATTATGAACACCACCTCGAGTTTCAATTAATATTTCAAGTTAATATTTACTACATATATTTAAGTCGTTCAACGAATACTTAAATCCAAAGTAGTATTAGATTACTTTATTTAATTATGTCATTCCATGAAATGTTCAACGTAAGAAACTGCAAAATCATCCATGCTCGTTGTCACGACACGTGGATATTATATCTTGGGCTACAATCTAGTTCACGTTTTCACGTAACATAAATTGTAACTATAAGTGTTTCTTAAATATTGAATGACATAAATATTTAAAGTAGCATTTGTTATCATCTTGACACATGTTCTTAATGGGGCAATCATACACATTTAAATGTATAACTCCTATTGGAACGTTACTCTCTTACCTTGCGGTCAAGAGAATCCATTTAAATCATATTTATATGTGTTTTACCTTGCACACAATAAAGATTTCTCCCACTTGTGCATGGAACAACATCATGTAGCAGATAAACAACACGATACACGTTCGTTTATTTGATTAATATGATTTGTGTCATAGATATAACAAGTAGATGTAGAACTATATTGTTTAGTAAGGAAACGTACACGACTATCCTTAAAACATAAGTGTCTACAATTGGAAAGTAATTATCTTTTGAAGATAATCTGGGTTACTACACAGGAAATAAAGCTTGTAGCTCCCACTGAATTAAAAATCAATAAAATAACTTCTTATTCAGTAACGCAACACAAATGCTCCCACTGAATCTGACAACATTGTAAGTGTTGCATAATCAGTGAAAACAACTTGCTTGCTTTTTACTTTCCTACACCTTTGAAGAACCATACGTAATCATTACTTAGGTACTAAAAGGTGTATTCTACTCTGTGAATGATGGGTTATCCATCAATGTTATTAACTTGAAAAATTGGGTATGCAATTTCTTCCTTAACAGGCCTACCATGCCCATAATGGTATGTAGCACCTTTAAAGGTTAAAGCAAAACAACTAGATAAATAAAGCTAGTTTGCCTTTTACCAATTTTCGCGGTAATTAGTCTAAGTTCTAATTTAGTAACTCATATACATGTTTTCCACTTAACCAACATTCATGTTTGTTACACAAGGATTCATTCAACAAATGAGGGTAATGAAATCTTTATGGAAAATATGATGTGCAATTCATTGCTATGAGTTACATTAGAATTTAGACAATTCAAACGTTCCTATTATACCTTTCTCATTCATGAAAAGGAATAGGATTGAGTCTCATGCTTCTCCCATGGAAAAGAGACTTCGTTTGTCTTTTCGGTAAATTATTCTCGATCAAACATTTGTTTGAAAGCAGAATGGATCAATTTACTGATCAAAGACTAAACCTCGTTTACGGTTAAATGTTGCATTTATACATTCAAAAGAATTACAAAATTCAATTTTAGTACTTTCGATAATTAACCTTTTCAAGAAAATTAAATACCCATGGTTCATAATCATATAACCATTTAATTTTCACAGAAAAACTAGGATCCAAATTGACATAGTTTCATCACATCAGTTGATCTGCTAGTAATGAAATTATTCAAGATGGTACGAGTCGAACCTCAATTGCCAATTTTCAAATTGCAATTCCTAGATTTATGGGATTTACATTTAGCCAATTTCAATTGCCAAGTAAACATGTTTTATCCCCATCTTATGCCTTGAGTTGTCAGTTCTCACTACAAAGCTCAATTAAGTTGTCCAACTTAAGAAACTGCAAAATCATCCATGCCCGTTCTCACGTCACGTGGATATTTTACCCGTTGATTACGATCTAAATCACGTTCTCACGCAAATAAAAGGTAATCTCAAGTGTTTTCGTTTCGTTGGATGGCATACAACTTAAATTAAGGGTAATATTTTGATGTCAAATCAAATATGTACAAAGATGTCATGCATTCATCTTCGTAGCATAGGTTTTATTAAAACATTTATATCTTGTTTTAATGTATAAGATTTTCATCATCAAACTTTAATTGAGGTATTGGATTCACCAATCAAGGAATTTAGTGTTAATTATCATCCATTATACCGTACTTTTGCATAAGTGTAAACACTTAGTGTTTCGGGTAATTACCACCGAAGGGGCGCATGGAATTAAAACTAATTCGCCCTTAAGATGAGCTTGCACATTTAATGGCTTACTAAGTAGCTCCATTCAAACTTACAGGGGCAGAGGACCAGGTAAGCGCTAAAGCATAACCTTAGACATCCTTTCAGTGTGACTGTGCGCAGTTCTTTATTAACCCCTTTATAGTTCATTCTAGTGGGTGAGCCGTTCAGACCATTTGTACCAAAGTCACCAATCAATTAAACGATTATGATTACTATGCTTAAAAATACATGTTTCACCATTGTTTAGGTCAGTTTATTTTTCTTGTAAAAATACCCTTGTTTCACATAACAAACAAGCAAGTATTTAAAATAAACATATCAACAATGAATGCATAACAAAAAAATAATAATAAGTCATGCATATCAAATAGCCACATGCAAACCTTTTGATAAATCTTATTAATAATCAATTCTAGATCTGTCAATATGTACATGTTTAATTAAGACTTTCACCCGTTTGACATAATGTACAAAGTGAGGCACATGCATTGATTCATCGATTGCGTAAGTCAAAATTAAACACATACCACATAGCACATAATTGATTAAATTAATAACGATTGAGGTATTCCCCAATTTTAGATCTATCATAATTTAGTGTATATCACTTAAACAAGTAGAACATACAATAAAAGCATATCCATGATAAAACATGCAGATAATTATCATGGACATAAATTTACACTTAACAATTAATGCAATTAAACAGAGTTACGCGCAATACACATAAAATTGCATGCATCCTAGGGTTTCTAATCCAATTAAAACTTAAGTTTACAAAACCCTAATTAGGGCACCAAAAAATTCCCCCCCTAAAAAATTAGGGTTTAGGTTTTGCAAAACCCTAGATCTACGCATACAAATAATAACACAATCAAGTTTATTATATTTATGTGTTTCAGTAATTAATTACTTGTTATACAAGGCTCGTGATGCCACTGTTGAGTTTATAATACATGACATACAATAAAATATGTAGACATCAAGAGTACACAGCGGAAGACTTAAGATTATAACAAATAAATAATTAACTGAAAGTATGCGTAACGTACCTCTTGCGAATGTCAGATCTCTTGAACAAAAAAGAGAAGTGGTTTGAAGAGTTGTCCCTTACCGTTTTACAACTCAAACCAATATGGTGTAAGAATAGTGTCTTACTACCACGTTCTTGTACACACGAATTAACCAACGAATCAAGCGATTGCTAGATCTAACACAAGTCCTCGTTTTTAAGAAAAACGAAACCAAACTCTTTAACAAGGGGGTGTTCGGCCGAATAGGGACAAGAGAGAGGAGAGGAGAGATCTAGGGTTAATTCAATGCACAAAGTTATGAAAAACCCTAGAACCTAGCCTTGTTTATATAGTGAATGGAAAACTTTGGGAACAAGTTAGGGCTTGGGTTGAGAACCCATTCCCTTGGCCAGCCACTAGACAAGCCCAAGAGAAACCCATAACTTTTCCTTTTCAAGATTTTTCATTACTAGTCCTTTCTCTTTTCATTTAACGGTCGTTAGTCATTTTTCCGTTAAATACTTAACGATCATTAACCGGACTTAATGTGCAATAATTAATCGTAAACATTAACATTAATTATTTAACTTTAATTCTCATTCGCTAATGTGTGCAATCCCGTGGTCACGAGTTCGAATCCGGACATTTATGTGTTTGTAAATATATACATTTCCAACAGAGCCTACAATCCTGCACCTATCCACCATATCCAACTGAATTCTGTTAGAATTCAGTTATTCCATCATAATCAGTTACATAACCAGTTCTTGAATTATGTTCTTTTGTAAACAATAATCATGGTGGGTACAAGATCCACTGAGAATGCTAGAAGTGAACTAGATAGGCCGGTTACAATGGAGGATCTCATGCGTACTATCACTGAAATGGGTGCTACAATCAGAACCTTGGAGAATAGATTGAATAATGGAGAAGGTACCAGTCAAAGAAATGGAAATCTTGGGAGTCAAGGTGGTAATCAGCAGATGCAGTTTAGTAGAGTCACCAAGATTGAGTTTCCAAAATTTGGTGGAGGGGATGATGTTAGAGGGTGGTTATTCAAGTGTGAACAATTCTTTAAAGTGGACAACATTCAAGATGACTGTAAGGTATATCTTGTTTCAATCCATTTACATGATTTAGCTTTAATGTGGCATAGACAATTTGTGAGGTATCTTGGGGAAGATGTGTCTTGGAATGTGTTAGGGAAGCAATTTAGAAAAGATTTGGATCTGTTTATGATGATCCTTTGGGTGAAATCAAGAAACTCAAACAAGTAGGCAATATTCAAGATTAAATTGATGCTTATGACAGATTCTTGTGTAGAGTAGATTTGCCTGATGAACAATGTATGAGTTTCTTTATGGCTGGGTTACAAAGTGAGATTGAGTTAGCTGTGAGAATGTTTAGGCCAAGATCTCTTGCAGATTTGTATGGGTTGTGTAAACTAGAAGAAGCTAAGTTGAATGTGCTAAAACAGAAGCATAGGCCATCACTTTTACCAACACCAAGATTCTAAAACTCAATTCCAAATACTGGCCCAAAACCTTTATCTTTACCAGCACCTAATCCAAATTGGTGAAATAAGGCTGTGACTGTGCCAAAAACCTCATTCAGGAAACAATTAACATAGAAAGAGTTAGATGAGAAAAGACAAAAGAACCAATGTTTTTATTGTGATCAAAGATATACTCCAGGGCATAAATGTGGGGGACAAGTGTTTTCTCTTGAAGTTTTAGGGGAGAACGATGAAGAGGTGTTGGAAGAAGTGGGTACTGGTGGTGAAATGGAAATTGAAACATAGGAAACAGGGGAATTGATTGACTATGTGCCACAAATATCTCTAAATGCTATCAATGGTACCACTACTTACAAGACTTAGAGAGTTTATGGTAATGTAGGGAATCATAAGCTTCATATCTTAATTGACTGTGGCAGTACTCACAATTTCATGGATGTCAATACTGTTAAGAGAATAGGCTGCAAACTTAGTAGTACTTGTCCATTTCAAGTGGATATAGCTGGTGGGGGCAAATTGTCTAGTCAATGGGTCTGCAAAGAGTTTAAATGGAAGTTACAAGGTGATGAGTTTGAAACTGATGTGATGCTTTTGCCTTTAGGAGGATGTGAAATGGTACTTGGAATTCAGTGGTTATCTACATTATGTAACATACTAGCTAATTTCAAGGAATTAAGGATGAAGTTTAAGCATAAGGGAAAGACTGTGTTGTTGAGAGGGACACAAAAGACTGGAGTGCAATGGAAACAAGGGAAGAAAATGCAAATTTAAACACCCCAAGCTGAATTGTCTTCTATGATGTTATGTATTTATCCAACCACCTCACTGAACATGATTGCAGCAACCAACAATGGGTCAGATGAGTCACCAAAAGAAGTTACTGAGTTAGTTAAGGAATTCACTGATGTTTTTGCATTACCTACTAACCTTCCACCCATTAGACCTTTTAACCATAAAATTCCACTCAAAGAAGGAACTTTACCCATTAATGTTAGACTTTACAGACACCCACCCACACAGAAAGATGCAATTGAAATCATGGTGAAGGAGTTACTTGACACTGGAGCAATCAGGGATAGCCAAAGTCCATTTTCCTCTCCAATTTATGGTTAAAAAGAAAGATGGATCTTGGAGGATGTGTGTGGATTATAGACAACTGAATAGTGCTACCATCAAAGACAAGTTTCCAATACCAGTAGAGGAATTGATTGATGAGTTGCAGGGTTCTATGTACTTCACCAAGTTGGATTTAAGGTCTGGCTATCATCAAATCAGGATGTTCCCTCCTGAGATAGAGAAAACAGCATTCAAAACACATGAAGGACACTATGAATTTCTGGTAATGCCCTTTGGTCTCACCAATGCTCCTTCTACCTTCCAAGCTTTAATGAATTCTGTCTTTAAAAGGTATTTGAGGAAGTTTGTGTTGGTATTCTTTGATGATATATGTTAATACAAATAAGCCGTAAAAACGTTTATTTATATTTTACGATCTTCTAAATGTTTTGTCTATAACAAATGTAAAATCATTTTAATGAAACTAATAGAGTATGTAAATAGTTTGAGTTAATAGTTTTCTAACACACTTAAGTTGTCACATAAAACACTAAAACAAGTATAAGTGATTTTATGATTTAGATACATATGTACAACAACTAGTGTTTACATATTGGGTTAAACATATACTTAAACTAAGTATACTAAAATAGGTAAAAACTAAGTGTATGCTAAAATGGGTAAATACAAGTATATACTAAATGGGTAAATACTTGCAAATGGTTTTGACCCATAACCCATGGTTTTATATATACCACTTAACCAAGTTCATTGTATCTAGAAAGAAAACCATGGATCAACCCATAACCCATGCCCATGACCCATAACCAAAAATACCCATGGGCAAAGAGGAGCGGACCACGGATCCCTAGCGTTGTGCTAGCCGGATCCCTTGTGGTAGGGATCCGTGGGATCCGGGAAACAGAAGAGAATTTCCTCTATAAATAGAGAGCCATTTCTTCCTCTCTAGGTGTGCTTTCACACACATACTTCCCCAAAGTATTCTAACCCTCTAACCTCATATCTAAGTGATCTATGTAGTTTGTCTTTTGTTTTTGTGTGATCTACTAGGTTCCTCTTAAAGGAGAGATCACCACCTCTTGAAGACGTGCAAGCTCAAAGTCCATGAGTTGCCACGCTTCGTCATCATCAAGACTACTAAGGTTCTCTTGTTGATAGTTCTTCCTTTCTCCATAGATGTTGGGTTGAAGGCATTAGTGAAGAATGTCGAAAGTGTCAAGATGAAAGCATTAGTGAAAGGGTGCTCATCATCCGTGTCAAAGCATTAGTGAAGGGTGCCAAGCGTTGTGTCAAAGGCATTAGTGAAGGATGCCAAAGAATCAAATCAAGTAGCATTTGGGAAGAATGCCTAGGTCGTATAATCGATGAGGTGCATCGTTATACATATATGTATTTGTTTATATACAAGGATGGTGATATCCTTGATGGTGTTGTAACAAGGAGTAGATCTCCTTGAGATTAGGTGTTGTGTCGTGAAGGTGTAGTTCACCTAAGGTGTGAAAGAACTAGGTGCTTAGCCTAGTACCTAATAAAGGGTAGGCGACGTTGTGAAGGATTAGTTCTCCTAAGGTGTGAAAGAACTCAGTGGTTAGCCTAGCACCGTATAAAGGGTAGGCGACGTTGTGTTAGGTGTGGTTCGCCTTGGTGTGAAAGAACTCGGTATTTAGCTTTGTACCGGAAAAAGGTTAAGCGACGTTGTGAAGGCTTCTCCGCCACAAGGAGTTGGTGTAGTGCTTACTAACTCTCGAGTAGGTGACTCGGGGAGTGGAGTAGGGCAAGGAAGGTGTCCTTGTAGCCGAACCACTATCAATAACTTGTGTTGTGGTGATGTGCTTCTTACTCTTTATATTTCATTTCACGTTTATATATCCATCTATCAATGTTCAACATAAACAATCAAATAGATTGACATAAGTCAATCTAAATATTTAAAAGGAAGTTTTAAATTGGTAAAACTATTCAACCCCCCGTTCTAGTTTTCCACAATTGGCATCAGAGCTTCGTTACCAAGTTTCTTAAAGTATGCTGTACTATAAAGACTTGATACGATCCGTGTATGTTTGAAAACTATAAAGAAGGATTTTTTTGGGGCATATTTTCTTTTAAAATCATTTTGTTGAACATTGATAGATGATTCTAACCACTTTTGCTTTTAAGAAATTTTCATGCTAGAATCTCTCAAAAATCTTCATTCAAAGAATAATGAAGTCAACATTCAAGGAAGGATCTAAAAGGTGATCACAACTTACGTACACCAAGTACAAAGGATTACTTCTAAAGCCCATGAAGTATTTTTGGTATTATACCAAATCAAGATACATAGAGGTATGTTCTACTCTTCATTAGATAGGTTACAAGAGTTCCATTTATTGTCATAAGTTATTTTTTCTTAACTAATCACTAACATCATTAGAAGTCTCTTCCGTCACCTTCTCGTCTTTTTCAACATAAGGAATGATATTATTTTTTTTGTCAAACTAACGCCGTCATCACATATGACTCGATATGTGATTCATCAAAAATCATCATTCAAAAATAATCCTTATCTAATACCTCCATTTTTTTTGTTGGGTAAGCTAATTTATAAGCCTACTACAAAAATAATACCAAACAACTCCTTTTCTGTCCACAGTAGCCGAATCCCTCTAGTTGTACTAGCCGGATCCCAAATGCAAAGGATCCGGGGGAACAGTGGAACAGAACTCAGCTATACGCTTTCAAAAATTCACCACTGATCTTTTTCCCTCTACTCAAATAACACTAAAACGACCAAGCTACTGAATCCATCCTCATTGGCCTGCATACTCTCAAGTATTCCTTCCTAGAACATCATTGCAAGTAATTACATTAACTTGTTCTAATATTCAACATCCTCATCCTAGGGTTTATGGTCTCTTAATTTCTAATCAGTTAATTTAATTAGGGCTTTTTTAATTAATCATGAAAAGGGGCTTTTTAAACAAAATCACATTGTGTTCACAACATTGTTAATACAAATCAAAACCATAAACCCATCCCAACTAATTTTACCTAATTGGAAAATTTGTATTTTTAGGACCAACCATGCCCAAAGCTACTCAACAAGATCATCATGACACCGTCCACTACCTTACTCATTACTATCGTAAAAAGGGGTTGACCAAAACCGACCGTAAAATTTTCAAAAGCCTTGTAAAATGACTTATCCACGAAGGTCGTGTAGTCAAGGAATGTTTCCTTGAAGATACCGACATTCGTCAAGTTTTCTCGACAATCAACTTTGATTGTCTCCTTGACATAGATGAACAAATTTGTCTGGTTTTCATTTTTGAATTTTACAAAAGCTTTAGGATCATTCGAAACGTCAATGATAGCATTTCAATCGCTTTCATCATCAATAAACAAAACTTCACTCTCCCTCTCAACACCTTTGCTCAAATTCTTCGCATTCCTTGTGAAGGAATTTGTATGTACTCTCAAGATTGGGCAATTAATGCTCAAAACCTTGCACTTGATCCTAAGCCTCTCTATAACACTCCTATTGATGAACTCGAAACCATCCGAGACACTATTTTCAAAATAAGAATCGACCAATCCCGTTTCGACCGAAACAAGAAGCTCATTCACCGTAATCCCTTTCAAATGGAACTTTTCGAAATGCACCCCATGTTTAGAAAATGGGAAGAAATCCTTAGGGAAAACGTCATTAGCCTAGTTGGAAACAAAGATCATCCAAACGCATGTCTTGTGCAAATGATCTATTGTCTTTTCCATCAAAGGTCATTTAATCTTGCCTATTACATGGTCAGGAGAATGGCTGGGGTATTCAAAGTTTCCAACATGGTACTTCCATATGGTATGCTTCTAACACGACTTTCTAAGTATGTTAGTACATTGCAACCATCTCCTATCAACGATGATCATTATCTTTCCGATCACGTCATGGTACCTCTTACCAAACGACCCTCTAAACGGTTCATTGTCAATGGAGAGCAACCGGAAGCTCTCTCGGACTCCTCGGCCGGCGAAGAAGAAGAAGATGTCGACCCCGTAGCCAACATCAAATTGGAAATCCTTGAATACCACAAACAACTTCCGACCATTCCAAACGAAACCGCGGAATTTAAGCAATTGAGGGGCATGATTCAAAACCTCGCATACAACCTCACTAAGCTGTCAAAAAGAAAGGATTGACGAAAGAGACAATAGGATTGTGCTTGTTTTCTTTATCTTATGTTTGGATGATTACATTTTAGCATTTTCGGTTTATGATTATTTGGATATTGTCTTTAACTAGTGTTTTGTGATAAACATGTTTGTTTCTACTGTCTATCTGTGGATTTACTCGTGTGCATAAACTGCGCATCATTTCTGTGTAGGTTCTGTGTTGGTTCTGATCTGCAGATGCCGGATCCCTAGGATTAGCCTAGCCGGATCCTTTCCTTGAGGGAACCATGGGATCCGTGACATCAGATCAGCAATACAGCATTCAGTACATCAAAAATGCTTTCTAGATAACATCACATTAGCTTAGCATATGATTTTAGAACCCAACTAAGTCCACTTCAAGGATGACAAAGGCTTAGACTCACTAAAGGCTTACTTAAGATCTTAGCCTGATTTTATCAACACATCTAAACTCACCATATTTCCGCTTCAACTACTCACAAACTATTTCTCACCTCTCAAAACACTTTAAGAAGACAAACTAAGCAATTTTAGGAAATTGCTTCTAGTCATTTATATCTCAAGGTAAGACAAAAATTAGTTTTTTAATTCTTGAAATTTTTAAGAATTTTTCTTAATATCACCTCAAGCTAAAATCTGATCACTAGGATCATTTATTATGACTTGACACCTTCATAACTCTTAGTGTTATCCTTGGACATCCATTGGTAGTCATCTTGTCCCATCCCTCTTTCATAAAAAGCAATCATTTGCTATAACACTTATTACCTCTAATCATTCAAGTACCCTTTCATCCTAAACCCTTAGGAGAACTGAAACATTCAAAATGAGATAGGCTTTAGCTCCTAGAAACCTCATTTCAAACCTGTCATAACTGCTGAGAGCCGGATCCCTAGGATTAGCCTAGCCGGATCCCTTCAAGGAGGGAACCGTGGGATTCGGGTGACAGTTTATGTCAAACATAGCTAAAACAATCATTTCAACTCATCTTCCTAACTCAAACACTCCATCTCATCTTAAATGAGTTCCTAGATCAGTGAAACTATGAATCTCAACCCTGTGCATATTAATCATCACATTTCCAAGAACATTAGTGGATTAAGTCTTAAATATAATTGCAAAGTTCTTCCCTTTATAACTCACATTGCCAAGAATACTTTAGTCATCAAACATATAGTTAGACTACCCAAGGTCAAATTTTCTTGGTCAAAACCATGATTAGGAACAATTACTTATTAGGATTAAGGATTTGAGATATCCAACAGCTAAAGACTTCAAAATTAAGTCAATCCATGATTAAACAAACCTTACAACAGCATAATGATTTCACCTAGTCCTTGTCTGACAGTCGGATCCCTGGTCTTTAACCAGGCGGATCCCTACTGAGAGGGATCCGTGGGATCCGTAGATGCAGAGAGCATAAACCAGCTCCATATTTGAATTCAAGTCACCTTTTGGGTCTCCAACCACCTTTAGCATTCATTAATTATCCTCATAGAACTGATCAAAACCCCAAAAGCATGCTTAGCCCTTCAAATGGCCAAGAATTTAATTTCTTAATTCAAATTACCCTTTATAAACCAAACAACCTTAGAATTAAGGTACCACTCTCAAATCACATCTCAAAATCAGCAACTAAAAGAGTTCTTACTAGCACCATCACTATGACTAAGGCTCTTAGTGCTAACTCATCCACTCAAGAACCACCCAAGAAACTTGCTAGAATGATGCATGAAGTTTCCTCAACCAAATCACCTTCGGGTAAGTCCACCAAAGCTAGGATCTCTCCCACACTAAGAAAACCAATCAAACTAATTCACAAGAAGAGTGCTTCCACTAGGATTTCATCATATAATTCTACTATACCTTCCACAACTCAACCTACTTCATTAGTACCTAGAGCCACCTCACAATCATTTGAAGATCCTCAACCCACTTCACTTGAACCTCCACTTCAAGAAACTCAAAGCCATGACAAAGAGTGCGATCATTGCACACATGTTGAAAGATTGAAACATGAACTAGATATATTAATACGTGAACTACAAGCTCAAACTGAGAATGTTTAGGATAACTCATCTCATCATTAAAGATTTTAGTTGAATCTAAAATTTGGGGTAATTCATTAGCATTAGTAGTGCTTATATGGCTAAAGTTCATTCTCTTAGTTTTTAGAGATTTGGTTGTGTATCTCTTGTTTTATTGAATGAATACTTATATGCTATGATTATCTTTGTTGTGCTTGATATATTGTACATATATCTCATTTTCTCAAAATAGCATTCCTTGACATTTCTTCACTGCTGAAGATACTGTCAACAGATAGCCGGATCCCTTCCAGATAACTAGACGGATCCCTCCTTAAAGGGAACCGTGGGATCCGTGGTATAGGAGCACAAATTTATACTAACTTGAGTCTCTTTTGCAGGAAATTATGCATTATACTCTTGTTTTTCTAACATTTATTTTGTAGTTATTCAAAATACACATGAAGATATTGACACCATAAAGCTAGGGGGAGCTTTGTGTTAAACGACATTGCAAAATCATTTGCAACTTAATCCAATTTTGGGTTACACTTCATGACACCCCATTGCAACATTGCAATATTAAAGGGGGAGCACGTTCTCATCACTTAGACGAACCATTTGCAAACTTAATTGCAAACACAATTAGTTTATTTTACGTTATGTCCTTGACGCCCTTACATAGGGATGGACTCGTCAAGGGGGAGTTAAGACGAGTACCATTCCCGTCACTTGCTCTCTTTACATTTTTACATTTTTTCTTATAAAAATTGTGTTAGTTTCTTTTAACACTTTTTGTTTCGACAAAAAGGGGGAGAAGAAAGTAAAAACTACAAATTCAAATTTTTACGAATTTTAGCCTTTTCCTTAAAATAATTTTATGTTTTGTCATCAACAAAAAGGGGGAGATTGTTAATACAAATAAGCCGTAAAAACGTTTATTTATATTTTACGATCTTCTAAATGTTTTGTCGATAACAAATGTAAAATCATTTTAACGAAACTAATAGAGTACGTAAATAGTTTGAGTTAATAGTTTTCTAACACACTTAAGTTGTCACATAAAACACTAAAACAAGTATAAGTGATTTTATGATTTAGATACATATGTACAACAACTAGTGTTTACATATTGGGTTAAACATATACTTAAACTAAGTATACTAAAATGGGTAAAAACTAAGTGTATGCTAAAATGGGTAAATACAAGTATATACTAAATGGGTAAATACTTGCAAATGGTTTTGACCCATAACCCATGGTTTTATATATACCACTTAACCAAGTTCATTGTATCTAGAAAGAAAACCATGGATCAACCCATAACCCATGACCCATGACCCATAACCAAAAATACCCATGGGCAAAGAGGAGCGGACCACGGATCCCTAGCGTTGTGCTAGCCAGATCCCTTGTGGTAGGGATCCATGGGATCCGGGAAATAGAAGAGAATTTCCTCTATAAATAGAGAGCCATTTCTTCCTCTCTAGGTATGCTTTCACACACATACTTCCCCAAAGTATTCTAACCCTCTAACCTCAGATCTAAGTGATCTATGTAGTTTGTCTTTTGTTTTTGTATGATCTACTAGGTTCCTCTTAAAGGAGAGATCACCACCTCTTGAAGACGTGCAAGCTCAAAGTCCATGAGTTGCTACGCTTCGTCATCATCAAGACTACTAAGGTTCTCTTGTTGATAGTTCTTTCTTTCTCCATAGATGTTGGGTTGAAGGCATTAGTGAAGAATGCCGAAAGTGTCAAGATGAAAGCATTAGTGAAAGGTGCTCATCATCCGTGTCAAAGCATTACTGAAGAATGCCGAAAGTGTCAAGATGAAAGCATTAGTGAAAGGTGCTCATCATCCGTGTCAAAGCATTAGTGAAGGATGCTAAAGGTGTCAAGAGGAAGGCATTAGTGAAGGGTGCCAAGCGTTGTGTCAAAGGCATTAGTGAAGGATGCCAAAGAATCAAATCAAGTAGCATTTGGGAAGAATACCTAGGTCGTATAATCGATGAGGTGCATCGTTATACATATATGTATTTGTTTATATACAAGGATGGTGATATCCTTGATGGTGTTGTAACAAGGAGTAGATCTCCTTGAGATTAGGTGTTGTGTCGTGAAGGTGTAGTTCACCTAAGGTGTGAAAGAACTAGGTGCTTAGCCTAGTACCTAATAAAGGGTAGGCGACGTTGTGAAGGATTAGTTCTCCTAAGATGTGAAAGAACTCGGTTGTTAGCCTAGCACTGTATAAAGGGTAGGCGACGTTATGTTAGGTGTGGTTCGCCTTGGTGTGAAAGAACTCGGTATTTAGCTTTGTACCGGAAAAAGGTTAAGCGACGTTGTGAAGGCTTCTCAGCCACAAGGAGTTGGTGTAGTGCTCACTAACTCTCGAGTAGGTGACTCGGGGAGTGGAGTAGGGCAAGGAAGGTGTCCTTGTAGCCGAACCACTATAAATAACTTGTGTTGTGGTGATGTGCTTCTTACTCTTTATATTTCATTTCACGTTTGTATATCCATCTATCAACGTTCAACATAAACAATCAAATAGATTGACATAAGTCGATCTAAATATTTAAAAGGAAGTTTTAAATTAGTAAAACTATTCAACCCCCCGTCTAGTTTTCCACAATATACTTGTGTATAGTACTACTTTGGAAGATCATGTACAGCAAGTAAGATTGGTTTTGCAAATTTTGAGGAACAACACACTCTTTGCTAAACAGTCTAAGTGTGTTTTTGGTGCACAAAAAGTGGAATACTTGGGTCATGTGATCACTAGAGAGGGAGTGGCTACTGACAGTTCTAAAATTGAAGCTATGAAAAGTTGGCCAGTGCCTATTAATCTCAAGCAATTAAGGGGATTTTTGGGTTTGACTGGATACTACAGAAGATTTGTGAAGAACTATGCAACTATCAGTCATCCACTGACTCAACTACTTAAGAAGAATGGGTTTGTTTGGTCAGAAACTGCACAAGTGGCATTTGATAAGTTGAAATCAGCAATGTCTCAAGCTCCAGTTCTCAAGTTGCCAAATTTCAATGAGTTGTTTGTTATTCAGACAGATGCTTCCAAAGGAGGAATTGGAGCAGTGTTGCAACAGGGTGGTCATCCAGTAGCTTATTACAGCAAAACTCTAGCTCCTAAACACCAATCATTGTCCACTTATGAGAAAGAATTTTTGGCAGTTATACAAGCTTTGGGTAAATGGAGAGGGTATCTTTTGGATAGACATTTTAAAATCAAAACAGACCATTTCTGTTTGAAGTATTTGTTGGAGCAAAGAATTACAATACCTACACAGATGAAGTGGCTACCTAAGTTGATGGGGTTTGATTATGAGATTTTGTATAAGAAAGGGAGTGAAAATAAAGTTGCAGATGCCTTGTCCAAGGTACCTGCCAGTGCACAGTTGCTACATCTAGCCCTTTCTACAATTTCAGGTGACTACATGCAGAGGATACTTGATTCTTGTAAGGAAGATTATGAATTGCAGAAGATTGTATCTGACTTGGAAGATAATGCTCAATCACACAAGCAATACAATTTGGTACATGGGCAGTTGAGAAGGAAAGGAAAGGTAGTAGTTGGTAATAATGAGCAGCTAAGACATGAGTTACTTCATTATTTTCATGCTGATTCAAGTGGTGGACATTCAGGAGTACAAGCTACTGTCAAAAGAATTAGTGGCTTATGCTATTGGAAAAAGTTGAGACAACAAGTCAAAGAATATGTGGCCAATTGTAAAGTTTGTCAAGCAAATAAACCTGATTTGTCTGCTTATCATGGATTATTGCAGCCTCTTCCTATACCTCAACAAGTTTGGTCGGAAATTTCAATGGATTTTATAGAGGGTCTTCCACCTTCTAATGGCAAAACAGTTTTGTTTGTGGTAGTGGATACACTAAGCAAGTACAGTCATTTTATTCCAATGAGCCATCCTTTTACAGTTTTTCAGGTAGCACAAGTTTTCTTGGATAATGTGTACAAGCTCCATGGTCTTCCCAAGGTGATAGTAAGTGACAGAGACAAGGTCTTCATCAGTTTATTTTGGAAAGAGCTATTCAAGTTGTTAAAGGTGAGTCTACACTTATCTACTTCATACCATCTCCAAACTGATGGCCAAACTGAAGTAGTCAACAGATGCCTAGCATGTTACTTAAGATGTATGACAGGGGAAAAGCCCAAAGAATGGTCAAAATGGGTCTCTTTGGCTGAATATTGGTATAATACCAATTACCATACTGCAACCCAAGTTACACCCTTTGAAGTATTGTATGGTCAGCCACCTTCTAGTCCAATTGCTTATGTTCAAGGTCAAAGTTCAGTGGAAAGTGTGGATAGATCTTTGGCTACAAGGGAAGCTACTATTCAGTTGCTCAAGTTCCATTTGGAGAGGTCACAACATAGAATGAAGGCAATTGCTGATGCTAAAAGGACTGAAAGGGAGTTTGAAATTGGGCAATGGGTACTCTTGAAATTGAAACCTCATAGGCAAGTCACTGTGAGAATGCAGAAATACAACAAGCTTAATCCTAAGTACTATGGGCCATTTCAGATTATTGGAAGGATTGGACAAGTAGCATACAAACTGGAGTTGCCTGCAAGTTCATAGATAGATCCAGTGTTTCACATTTCCTAGCTTAAAAACTACAAAGGTTCAGTCCCTACAACAACTCCCATGTTACCAAGGTGCAACACTGACAGAAGATTGGGCAAAGTGGGTTCTTAAGCTAAAGTCTTTGTTTTAGTCAGATGGTCAAATGGGACTCTAGATGATGCAACATGGGAACTACATAGTGACATGGTCAAACGTTTTCCTGATTTTGACATTGATGCTTGAGGACAAGCAATTGCTGAAGGAGGAAGTATTGATATGAGTTTTAAGTGAAGTCAAAAAGTCAACACAACACATTATCATAATTGATTTTCATATATCCGTTTTGGCGGGAAAATCAGTTAAACCATTCTTTGTATAAAATCATTCTCTTGTACGTAATCATTTAGATCATCTCTTTGAATTGTAAACAATATTCTCTCTGTAACAAATTCACTATCCTAATAACAAATCACCAATTTGTCCAATACTCTTTTCTAGTTCTTGAGTATTCACATTTTGTTGAAGATCTTTATCATTTCTATTATTAGAGATCTAAAGATCATATTACAATCTAAACAGTTTAGTACAAACCTGCTGATGTAATCGCATCTAAAAAATGATCGTGTTACTGTAGTACAAACAGAATGCGTATTGTAACAGAAGGACTGAACTAATTACGCATGCTGTTATTGGCTTATATCCCATCCAATTTTGTTACTAGCCTATTGGTAGTGCTCTGAAGTTCTATGGATTGCATACTGATTACTATTCCGGTCATTTGTTGTATTTTATTCATTACAGCTATCAACATTTTTCCTCATGGGACATCTTGCTGCTAGTAACTACCCTGATGGGTGTTTTTGGCTCGTACTTATTGCGCTTATCAACATCATTGGGGACTCAAAAAGAAATTACCCTCAAGGGTTCCAATCAGGTATTTATTAATAGTACTGGCGGTTTTATGTTCACTGCATGTCTTTATAGTGATGTGTTCCCATCATAATTTGATCGAGAATTTATTTTGGATGGAAGTTATTGAATAATACTTTGTTACATTAACTAGACAATGATCTGTGCATGAATTTGATTTTGTTTACTATCACTACTACGTACAAAGGTGAACATAAAGCCGCCTTAATAGAGCCCGGTTTTAGTGAAACACGGGCTCTAAAGGGATTCCGGGTTGTGAAAAAGGGTATACAGTCATGTTTTTTCATATAAAACCGGGCCCTATGTTGGATAACGTTAGTGCCGTGTTTTTTACTTTAAAACCGGGCTCTGTTCCTCGTATAGAGCCATGTTCCCTTTAAGAAAACCGGACTTTATGTTGATATGCATTAGAGCCACGTTTTCCTCAACAAAAACGGGCTCTATTCCACTAACTGCTCAACCAAAATATTATAGGCGGTTCTTTAAAATGAAACGAAAAAACTTGGATGTTTTTAGGCACGTTATTTCCCTCCTCATTTTCATTTCTTCAACAAAACCCTAAACTTTTTCCCCTTCACTTCCACAAACCCTAACCCTCTAACCTTCACCGCCGCTTACCACCACCATTTAGCCACTGTCGCACCCCATTGCCGTCACAGGCCACCTTCGTCAAGCAACCAAGCCAACAACAGACTAAGCTAATTCGGAGGTACCAAGTTGCTACAATTGATGTTGTTGTTCAGTTAACGTGTTTAATGTATCTCATTAATGTTGTTATTAGGTCTGATTCTAAAATAAGTTGTGTTTAATTATATGTTTTTTTGTATTGTTAGGTAATAAAGTCTTGATTAGAATAAAATTGTTGAATCTAATTATTGTTGTGTTTAATTTTTTTTATTGTATTGTTAGGTAATTAAGTCTTGATTATTGAATAAAAGTCTTGATTCTATTATTGTTATTGGTGGTGGCATTGCTGGCATAACTGCCACAAGAACTCTCTATGATGCTTCATTTCGGGTACTTATATAATAAAAATTAGTTGGTATAAATAATTGTATAAGCCTTGTTGGCGTTGGAGGAAGTGTTAGCAGAAGTAGACAGTGAAGATGGCATTAATGGTGTGGTGTGTATGCATCTTTTTTTCTTTCGAAAAGATATAGATACTATGAAATCCATTTTTCCGTGAGACTACTGTTATGCCATTTTCTTCTGAAAATGTGAAGTATTGATTTTTTATCTATTTTTAATCTCAGGTACTAATGCTGCAGGTGCCCAATTAACACCCGGAAACAGCAACCTTGCACCATCCGAAATACTATTACGTGGACCACCCCAACCTACAAAGTATGTCCTTTGTGGTTTATGCTTTTTGATCACCAGTACACACACACACATACACATACACACATGTACCTAATGATCATTCTCTACTTGTCTTTTACAGCCGAACACAGTTGCAAAAGCGGCATTTTTTTCCCTCACGCGGAGCTCAGGTTATTATTTTCTCCTTTAAATTTACTGCTTTTGTTTAGTTAACTTTGAAATTTAACATCCAACATCTCAATCATTATAAAACTATTTACTTTTTTAGCCAATGACGTTGGAGGAAGTGTTAGCAGAAGAAGACAGTGATGATGAAGCTGATGATGATGTTGCTGATCTTGAAGACAAAAGAGTATGTTCTGTTTTGCTCTCACCTTAATTCCTGACAACGATTAACAATATTTTATTGTAATATATATTTCAGATGCATAATGATCTTGTGGATGTCACTCAATATAAGAAAGATTTTATGCATCTATGGAACTCATTTACAAGGAAGCAATGGTAATTCATCCCTACTTATGTGTTTGTCACCCTCCCTTTGTTATGTACCCATACACATATTCTATAGCTGTATGTGATACAGAGTTACAGACTCTGATGTAAAAGCATGAATTGATGTTTTTGTCACGGTGGTGGCGGATGCACATATTCCTTGGGCATGTGAGGCATTTCTAACAGAGCATGGAAAAGACCTTGTTGGGACTCCAATATTAACATGGTATCCTTTCCCTTTTATGTATTTTAATGGAAATGAATCTTTAAATCAAAATTTTGACTTGATCTTTGTGAATTGCATATACAATAATTCTGCTTTGTATGCTTATGGAAATACGGTCTTATTGATGAGAAGACGTTGACCAACTATAACCAGATAATAGAAAATATAAGCAAAAATTGGTGTATTTTCTATTTGAAATTCTTTTTAGAAGGGATTAGCTTTGTTTTGTAATTAAGCTACTAAAACATTGCTGTCAAATAATTGTATAAGCCTTGTTGGCGTTGGAGGAAGTGTTAGCAGAAGTAGACAGTGAAGATGACGTGAATGGTGTGGTGTGTATGCACCTTTTTTTTCTTTAGAAAAGCTTAATCATTGTAAAAATTAGTTGGTATAAATCTTTTGTCAAAATAGCGCTATAACTGCGATATTTAATAATCTCAAAATAGTTTGAATAAACCTTGGGTGCATTAAAATTTTTGATTTTGATTCCACATTCTTCACCATACTAAAAAAACTAAATTTAGAAAAATTGAAAGTCCTATCAGTTGATTAGCAGATGAGAGCAATAGCAATATTGCTACTGAATTGCTCCCATGAAGTTTTCTCAGGACTAATACAGTGAAGAAGTGAGTGAATGAAAAATCACCATTGTGGGGAAAAATAACCTTTTTGAAAAGTAAGTTTTTGATTGGTTGTATCATAAACCATTCTGGAAAGATGATGAAAAATTTCAGTATTTGGTAAATCAATAATTCCATTTTCATCTTCCAAACGGAGATGGCTCCTAAGAGAAGACTCAGTAATTATGATATTCTTACCATCTGCCTTTGCTTTTAACTGTTTGTCTCCCTGTTCAAGTGTCTTGACAATAACAGTATGCCAAAACTGTTGGATATGGGAGACATAGATAGTGGGATTAGTAGTAAGAGCATATCTGATTTTGGTATTATTCAAGAAATCCACTATCTGATGAAAGCTTTCACTCCCTTTATGTTTTTCCAAGTAAGCGACCGGATTGTGTGATTTTACGGCCATTTAGATTAGAAAAGATGAGTAAGACTGCTTGGATTTGATTGTGTTAGGGTTAATTATATGTTGGTACTGACAATTGAGGTTTTATTGAGATTGCTTAGGGTTTTAGAATTTTGCGTGTGTGATAATATATCTTCGTAGAGAAAATCTGATAATAAGTTAGAAAGTAGATAACTATCACAAATAGAAATCTATAAATATAATTTAGAGAGTGAAAAAATCTCAACGGCTAGTAGAAAAACCATTATAACCAAACAGTACCAACGGCTATCCAATAGTACAAACTTAAGGCTAACAGTACAAACTTTTTGACAAAAAATTTTATGTAGCAGTATATACTTGATATCTTTGAAAAACATACTGCCCATAACATTTTAAGAAAAATAAGTTTAAACAAGAACACTTAATATAGTTTTAAGCAAAATACCAGCTATCAACGGATTTGAGATGTCTTTATCAATAGTCGTTCGCTTTGGACTAGCTAACTCTTCACTGTGAAGCATGGTGAGTTAAAAACCATATAATTTTTGGTAAACTATCAACCATGAACGGATTTGAGATGTCTTTACCAATAGTCGTTTGCTTTTGGACTAGCCAGTTCTTGATGTTTATGAAACTTGGTGAACTGATTACCATTTATAGTGTGGCAAAGATCACACACAATGCAGATTCCACTGCACAAATCCACTGAAAATGCTTTCTCAACCTGTAAAAGTTAGTCTAAACCAAATAGAACATAGTCAACAATATTCTAACAAACATGTTATCAAAGCAGTATCAAATTTTGTACTACCAGTACAAACTACACTTAGCAGTAGAAAACCATTTAGCAGCAGAAACAAAAACTTTTTGACATTTATAACAGTACAAATCCTTACAAAACATTACAAAGACACAAAGAGATAAGACTTTTCAGAGATTGATCATACCAATACTAGCAATTAAGAATTGAAATCTACCCACATCAAAACTTTTTGTGAGCAAATCTGCAGCATTATTATCCGTATGAATTTTAACAATTTGAATTAGTTTATTTTCATATTAATCTCTTATAACATGATGTCTTATCTCAATATATATTTTTTGAGTGAAAAACAGGATTTTTAATAATGCACATTGTACTGCTATTGTCAATGAAAATTTTAGTGTTCATTAAATTGTACCCGTAGTCCAGTAATTGATTCTGAACCCATAGCACTTGACCACAGCAACTTGAAGCAGCTATATACTTAGCTTCATTAGTAGAATTTGCCACCACAGTTTGTTTCTTACCGTGCCATGAAATCAACTTATGTCCAACATATTGACATCCTCCAGTTGTTGATTTCCTATCCAAACATGATCCAGCATAATCACTATCTGAGTAGGCCACCAGATCAACGGGTAAATCTTTTGGATACCAAAGGCCCAACCTAGGTTGACTTCTTAAGTACCTAAAAATTCTCTTTACAACATTCAAGTGTGACATTTTAGGGGATACTTGAAATCTGGCACACGCACGCACAACAAATATGATATTTGGCCTGGAAGCTGTAAGATACATCAATTACCCAATCAAGGATCTGTATAAATTTACATCAACTTATTCACCATCTTCATCTTTGACCAAAGGCTTGTTGGAATCCATGGTTGTCTTTGCAGGCTACACATTATTAAATCCAAACTTATTTAGGATATCACCCACATACTTTTCTTGACTGATAAATATGCCTTCATGTTTTTGCTTAACTTGAAGTCCTAAGAAGAATGTGAGTTCACCCATAGAACTCATTTGAAACCTGTTATGCATAAGCTTTTCAAAATCATCACATAACACCTTATTTGATGACCCAAAAATGATATCATCAACATACACTTGAACCAGTAAGATATCCTTGTTGGTTCTTTTGATAAACAAAGTCTTGCCAATTTTTCCTCTAATAAAACCATTCTTCAACAAGTACTTTGATAAGGTGTCACACCAAGCTCTAGGAGCTTGATGCAAACCATACAATGCTTTCTCCACCTTGCAAAACCTATTAGGATAATCAGGATCTTCAAAACTAGGTGGTTGTGAGACATAAACTTCCTCATCAATTGTCCCATACAAGAAAGCACTCTTCACATCCATTTGATACACTGTAAAGTTCTTATAAGAAGCATAAGCCAAGAATAATCTGATATTTTCTATCCTTGCCACAGGAGAAAATACTTCATCATAATCAATACCTTCTTCTTGAGTGTATCCTTGAGCCACTAATCTTGCTTTGTTCCTTATCACAATGCATCTTTCATCTCTTTTGCATCTAAAAACCCATTTAGTTCCAATTGCCTTTTTCCCACTAGGCAAATCAACCAAGGTCCAAACTTCTTGAAGCTTAAACTACAACAACTCCTCTTGCATAGCTTCCACCCAGCTTGAATCTTGCAATGCTTTATAAGCATTCTTGGGTTCCATTTGTGATAGAAATCAAGAAAACATGCAATTCTGAAGGTCTTTGTGGTTGTTCTTTGATGAAGAGTTTGAGCAAATAACCCTTGATATCTCAATCCATTTATTTTACTTCTTGTTTGAACAGCAGATTGAAAATCTCCTAATATCTGCCCTTGTGGATGATCTTTGTACACTCTGGAGGTTGGAATGGGACTGCGAGAATAAGAATGTTCCATATTATGAAAGTCAGCCTCTACACCAAACCCATCCAAAGCTTCATCATAAGTATCTTCATAGATATTAACTAAATCAGGCATATTTGGATCATCAGGATAGTCATCATCAGCTCGATCCTATATAACATACCACGATCCGAGCTCGAGCTTAAAATTTAAAGCTCGAAATGAGCCGAGCTTGAACTTGAGCTTTTTAAAACTTAAACGAGCTGAGCTCGAGCTCTGGCAGGCTTGGGCTCGACTCGGCTCGTTTCCACCCCTATTTCCGACTAAGGTAGTCATCTATAATTTAGAAAAGTTCAAATAATTATTATTTTTGATAATTAACGTCTTAAAAGAATTAACTACCCAATTAATTACTAATAATACTAAGATCCATCTTGACCTCCTACTTATTACCAAAAGTCTGACCAATGAGTAAACAAGTAGGGCAAGAGGTATGCAACGAACGTTAGTTGCATAATTCAAATCTTAGACTTTATGAGACTGATTAAGGCATTAGTATACAAGTAATAATGTCAAAAGCATGTTTAGTTCTCATCTTATGCCTCGGGTCCAAGGTCTGACCAAGGATACTCGAAATAAGTCGACCAAGTAAGAACTTGCAAAAATCACCAAAGGTCTGACCAATGAGTAATAATCACCATGGGTTGGAATGGCCCTAAGTTCTGACCAACGAGGTCAAGCAAAACGTACGTGTTCATAGTTGGGTGGCATAGATTTAAAATTTTACACATAGGGTAATCACATAAATGTGGTAGAAATCGTGTACAAAGAAGCATGCAAAACAACTTTGTAACACTTATTTTAAAAAACTTTTGGTAATGACACTGTAGTGGTCATCATGGTTCACGGTAGCTCCAATCGAAATCTTAGGAAGGCGGAGGACCAGGTCAGCGCGAGGCAATAATCGGAAAGCCTTTAGGTGTGACTATGCGCACCTCCTTAAACCCCCTTTATAGTTTGTTCTAGTGGGTGAGCCGTACATCCCAAGTGTCCATAGCGTCTAGTTTTTAAATTCATGAAAAACTTGTTTCAATAGTTTAGGTCACTTTATTTAACAAAAATAATTTTCCACGAAACAAATAGCAGGTCACAATGAGCATGATATTTAGCCGTGTAAATAAAGACCATTATTAATGTTATGATTATGATATGTATTATTCCATATTGCATGCAATTAGGTGTCAAATACAAGTAACAATTATGCACATAGGGAATCACAAACATATAAACATACAACATTAATAAACACATATTGTTCCGAGTGCTCTCGCAAGTCTTCCCCAAAAGGAGAACCATAAGACCGTCACTAGGTGCGAAACCTAGATCGCCCCATACATCATAAAAAGCAATTGAATGGGCCTTATAGCCTGAAAAACACATAAAATATCATGGCAAACTTAATTAACTTTTAATTATGCTATTTTATGTATCTAATTAACAATTTAATTTTATTAGTTTATGTCTAGGTATTTTTAATTAATAATTGACAAGTATTGCATTATAGTTGTCAAAACAAAAATAAAACGAATAACTAATTAGATATTATGCAGCCTTTTAGCGTGTTTATTAAAACGTGTAACCCACAATCACAAAAACGAGTTGACTCGTGATGCCACTGTTGGGATTTTAGATCTAGTTAACCAAGTAACACTACGAGTACGCAGCGGAATATGGATCTAGTTTAAGCAATTAGGTTCATACATAACAAAAAAACTATAAAGATGTAAAGGGAACAAGAAAACTAACCCTCGTAGTCACCCGCAAGTTTTAACGAACAAAGAAACCAAGTGTTTAAAACAAACACCTCTACGAGTTCACACACGAACACTTAACCACAAATAAGCCCGATATAAGCTAGTCGTGAACGTTTACCCAAACAACACCTTGTAACCATGAACAACTCAGACCAAGAAAACCCTAGAAACGCCTTTTCTTTTTCTGTCCGAGAACCTTAGCAAACCCGAGAACCCAAAAGACTCTTTGTCCGATATCAGACAAAACACACGCGATATATGTTTGTCTTCTTTCCGAGAACCCACAAAACTATCACCTTTGTTACTACACTTTGTTCGACCAGGAACTAGCAATAAACACTTAAACGAAAACACTAATACTTCTTGGATCAATAAGATGAAAGTTATGGTTTCGAATAACACAATCAAAACCCTAATCGGATCTATGAAAATCCGATCGGGTCTTAGGGAATTAGTGATGATTGATCGATGGTAATGTGGTAGGAAGTTAGTGTATGTAATCGTTAGATTTGAGAGCTAGGTATGGGGTATATATAATATCCAAAACCTAGAAACCTTGGACTCCATCTTAGGTTCCAAATTCAAGCACAACTCTTAGTCCATGTTATACACAATCCAAACACCCCTCATGATAACCAGTCATGGGTTTGGGCCAAGTATTAATCGGACCTAGATATTAACGGGTCAAACAGACGGGTCAAGTAGTTCAAGTAGTAAACATGTAAAACGTACTCTTGTGTTTAACGTGTGTGCCCCCATAGGCTCACACACTTCTAGTCATTTTTAATACTAACCAACTCCCATAATCCAACAGGATTGTGTGGAAGGGTGGTCAATCATATCAATCTTTTTCTTTGCTAGAAAGAGTGGAGAAAAGGGAAACGGGATAAAAGTGAATGAGTACAATTAATGGTGATTTGAGCTAATGAATTTCGTACAACTTCATTATCGATAAAATTGGCTTTACTTAGTTGTATTTTATCTGAAAAGTCGAAGCGACATGCTCCTTCACTTTCTGCCAAAAAAAGAACAGTTTCAACCTAAACGTTATGACTTGTCAGGCTGTCACATGAATGTCCTCTTAGGCTAGGTACTGATTGGTGTTGATTGATCACATTTATGTTTAACATTTTACAGTCAACTTTTGGCTAAAAATAGGTTTGATGTGCCCTCCAAGTTTTCCATCGACGGACACTATAAAGGAAGCGAACCATGGTTATGAGCAGCAGCAGATGCCATCACCTTCGTAAATGTGGAAGGGCTAGGTTATACATATGTTGAACCTATTGCACTATTGGTACCTTCCTATGGTAGATTCTATGACAATGGCACGTGATTCGTCTCAAAAGTATATATTTATACACAAATATCAAAAATACCAAATAAACGCGAGATTCAACAAATCAACACTTTAGGAAAAAGGTTAACGTGCCAAAACTCACGAATGTGATATACGTGATACCGAGCAAGTGATTACCCGGGTCGTGTCCCAACGAGGTGTGAATTGAAGGATTCATTGAGGTTTGTGATTAGAGCCTGAATTTGGGTTTTAAAGATTTGAGATTTTGATTACCTTTTTCTAAAAACAAAGCACAGGAATGTAAATAAAGCACGTAAAACAAGTAAAATACAAATTTAACAACTACTAAACATAATAAACACTAAAAAGAATCTAAACTACATCCTAGGGTGCTAAAACACCAAAACGCGAAAAATCAGGAACGTCCTGAGCCATAAAAGTGAAAAAAATTGCAAATTAAGGGCTATGGGAGCAAAACTAATTTTTCTACATTCTAAACGACTAAAAATGATTTTAGGAAAAAGCCGGGTTTTTTTTCTGACTTTTAGATTATTTATTATGAATTCAATAAGTTTAAAACTAAATTAGATTGTAAAAAATATAAAATGAGTTCATAAAAATCTGCAAAAATTACACAAATTACCTAAAGTAGTACTAATCCTATGAAAAATATAGAATTTGGATGTTTCTTTGTGAAATAAGCACAAAATAATCTAAAAAGAGCTTAAAGAGTAAACTGACCAAATGCCTTATGTATTTAATTTTGCATCATACCCTCAGAACAAGTCCCAAGGGCAGATGGTAAGTGTGTTGTGTGGTGAGCTGGGTGGCTAGAGACCAAATCCCAGCAATGGCACTCTTTTATGAAACTTTTTTTTTTTTCAACTTTGCTTTTTGGGAATCAAAAATAAGATCAAATAAGGACTTTTTTATAAAAACATGACTTATCAAGGAATCCAAAACAAACACCCGTTGATTGATTCAAAAGCACAAAAATAGCATGAAAAGGACAGAATAAGAAACTCATAATGAAAATAAGCTATCTACAAATTAATTAAAGCAAGAGAATAAGGGGAAAAGCAGTTGGCATAATAGTACACTAGGGGGAACTTAAAGCTAAAAAAATGGAAATAAGCAATCCAAAAGCCTACAATAAAGCACTAATAAGCTAAAGATAATCTATCCTATTCTAAATCATACTAATGAACAAAGAAAATCCTAAATAAGCTAAAGGGAAAGCCAAATAAGCACCAAAAAAGGTGAAACCTACTGTGTTGCTGCAGCAGTGGGGGCACAAAGGGCAGTTTTAATCCTAAAAATAGGCTCTAAACGAACTCTAAAACACCTAAATAACCCAAAAAGTGAGAGGGTTAAGGTGGAGAGGTGGTTCAAATGGAGAGTGAGAGGGTCCAATGGATGTGAAAGGTTTAAAGTTTAATTAAAAGAGTTTATTTTGTATTTTAGGGTTTTTGTATTTTATTTTTTTGAAAACTAAAAATTGGTTTAAAAAAAAAATGAGTTTTTATAAAAATGGGTTTTGGGGTAAAATAGAAATGTTTTGGGATTCTTGGGTATAAAAGGTAAAATGGTCATTTTGGGTTTCAGGGGAGGGTAAAATGGTCATTTTGGTGTTCAGGGTTTGGTTTTGAGAAGGTTTTCCCAAACTCACTCCAAAAACGTGTCCCGGATCTTCATTTGACCAAAGAACGTTGAAAATCTCTTCTCTGCTTCATCTGTTTCAACATTTTTCTGATTTTGGCTTGATTTTGACCGTTTTCGCTCTGTTTTCAATCCTTTTGTACCTGCAAGACACAAAACACACTTCGAGGACATTTGTGGCATATTTTGAGCATATTTGGGTGTTTTTGGTCGATTTTGCGGTCTTAGATGGGTAGAAATGATGAGTGAATAGGCACTCATCAAATCCCCCCACACTAGGAAATTGCTAGTCCCTAGCAATCAATCATGTAAAGTAATGACTAAATTTCAAGAGCATACCTATTTTTGACATTTATTCGATGTGAGAAATTTAAACTAGACTGAAAGTAAACAACATGCTTGATTCAAAAAAGATGGTGTCATGGAACGTGACTCACACAAACTGGGTGACTCCAGGGAATTGAATCGTCATCCTCTTTTTTATACTCCCAACTAAGCTCAAACTTATTGTGCAAACGTTTTTGTAAAATGCTAACACTACTTATATCAATAGTCTATGTAAGTTGAGATTTAACATTTTACTCCCACAGTTTATAGAATTTACGTGAGTGTGCTCATTTTCAAAAGTTTGACCATTGAAATCGACCTTTGTTATGGTTGTTATCCACTTAACTAAAATATTAACTCACCGGAAACTACGAAAGTCTAAGGATCGAAAGGGCCTTTTACATGTAGTGGCTTTCTTCTAGGCACATCCCAAACCAGTTGGCTTTAGGTGACCGGGCTTTGACACCTCACGGAGAATAGTACCGGAATTAGCGGGAATTCGATTCCAAAGATTTACGAGGCTACCGTTAAGTTAATACTATACCTAAATGAATGTAAACCGATGATAATTTAGAGATTCGAGATTCAAAGGTGAGATCACTCCATGTAGTGTAACAGCCCAAACCGACAAGGGTAGAACTATCACATCATGGTGTCATATTAGAGCATACTAATAATTTTTTTTCAAGCGGAAGTCTTATAAAATAAAAGGCCAAGTCATATAAACGAATGACTTACAAGGAAAAATACAAAATACAATACGTCAAAAATGAAATGAAATATCAAAACAATTGCTCTTCAAAAATAGTCCAATAAGATAGGGAAAACTAGGGTCGGATCACTCAAATGCTCCTACTCTCAGCCCAACAAAGCCCATCATCCTATTAGGTACCTGCCGCAGGGAAAAGAAAATGCGGTTGAGCTTAAAAAGCCCAGTGAACAGATATGACAAAACAAAAGCTAACATAATAAAAAATATATATATAAAAACGAAACAAAGGAGACTGGTAACAAAGTCGCAACGAAACGAGTACAATGAGTCAATGAGAAACCTGCAGAACACAATAATAACAGATATCCAGAAGAAACAGAAATCAAAGGAGACCAAAGCAAAGCAACGCAAGGATGACATATATATATAAGCACATATAAACAACCAGACATACAAGTACCGAAACATAATCAAGCATAGCAGACGGCGTATCAACTAAACATAAATATGGCACACAATCAAATCAGGTAATCAGAATATATATATAAGCCAAATGAAAATCTAAAAGCAGGCGGAAGCAATTAATTTTGAAAGTAAGCATAGAATTCACACAAGCTAGATAACCACAGTTAATAACATAACAAGTATCATAAACAGCGGAAATACTAACAGCAGTATAAACATGGTAGCCACATGTATCAGGTAGGAATATAGAACGAACATTATAATTGAATGAATTAACTAAACATGGACATAGCATGGAAAATAAACAAGTCAACTAGATAGACAACATAAGTTGAACCATTTCCATTATCAAACAGTAGCATAAACACAAGTGTAAACATGACAGATCAACAAGGCAGGTAAGCATCAATTACTATGTCGAACTAACAACATCAGCATCAGAAAGTACCAATAGAAGTACAAGCATCGTAGTCACAAATAGCAAATAGGAACACCAAATGATAATCATAGCCCACAAAAGTAACTGACAAGGTATAACATGGTAAATGTATGAGTCAGAAATTACATACTAGCATGGCAAAACGGTAAATCAATTAGTCACGTAATAGCATGGTAATCAGATAGTCACATATTAATCATATACTAGCAGGGAAAACAGGTAGTCACATAAATCATATAATAGCAGGGTAAACGGATGAGGTGGTGAGATGAAGTATATGCTTGGTAGTCAGCAAAAATGGAAAGAGAGTATGACAAATCAAATGAACTGGAGTATAGTATGGTAATCAGATGAATCACATAAGGATACTGAATGAATGAGTAATCAATGGAAAACTAAGGATGAGAAATACAAAATATGGTGCATTTTGGAATAACATAATGTATAAATAAGTGTATCGGAAGTGTAAATGTTGTCAGAAATCTACCACGAGCCTAGAAACATATCATATCATATCATATCATATCATAAACAACCATGGAGTAGCTAGCTCCCAGAATCTGAAAGACGTGTATTACACACACCATCATTCACCATATAAATCATATCATATCATATCATATCATAACAAATATAGGATGCATCAATACGCCCCTGCATAAATCATGGTGGCCATAACAAATCATAAAGCGCGCGTACCATATCATATCATAAGGGACGGTGTGGAACATCACTCGACCACACTAGAGTCATGTCAATGGTACATCAAAGACATGGCCATGTTACCTTCATGGCTAGGAAACATATTGGCTCGGGTATCAAACTGAAGGGTCAAAAGCAAAGTCATAACATAACAGTTCATATCAAAGATTTAAAGCAAGGTTTAATATCAAGGTTCACCAATCTTAAGGGTGTATGGCAAAGGCTCAATATCAAATGAAACATATCAAACTGAAGGGATCATAATCATAGCAAACGAGTATCATAGCGAATAGAATCATATCAAAGGATCATATTAAAAGGATCATAGTAACAGGACTCATAGAAATGGAATATCATAAGCGAAATAAAGTCAAGGATCGGAAAGTTATGAAAAATCCCTACTGAAAAGGGATAGAATATCTGTACCTTAATGCCATTGAAAGGAAAACAAACGAATTAATGAACATAAAGACACAACGTCACGTCTCCTCCAAGAATCCTAGGCGTGTGAGAGGAAGAAACAACAAGAAATCAAAGATCAACATTCACGACCTAGAGACCCACGACAGCAGCATCTACACCCACGACAATAGCCTTCGAACTAGGAATCCATGACCTCCTTACAACATCTTCTGAATCTCCCTTGTTTGCTGTTGAGATCGAGTAGAGGAGGGAACAAGGATAGTTTGCCGTCACATTTGTTTTAGGGTTTTAGGTGAGTGCTTTGAATTGTATGAAACGTATGGTAAATAAAAAATTTGGGAATGGATATAGGGTATTCGGTTCTGCCGAACAAAAGGGAGGGAAACATGGGCCAAGACAAACTCAGTTGGGCTTTTATTAAGTTAATATGCTTAGGTAGTATTTGGCCCATGCAAAACTAAAGAAAACGTGTAAACGTAAGTATCGTTTTATTTATCGCACACAAATTACATATTTACAAATTAGGTTATAAGCATATTTAATGAGTTTTGACATATTTTATGTATTTTATAAGTTTTAAATTAGAGGGGCAAAATAGTCTTTTTACGCGTTTTAGATTTTTAGGGTTTTACATGTAGCGACTTTATTTTGAGCTTGTCCTTTTAAGAAGGCTAGGTTTTCACCCTCGAGAATAGTATCAGAGCTTTCGGGATCTTTGAAATCAAGAATTTCCAAATTAACGTCAAACTTTTAGACAACTTTGACGAATACTAGTTCAACTTCCGTTTTAAATTTAAGAAAAAGCAAGTTGCGCACATTTATTGATAAGCAACATAATACTTTTACTCAAGGAACTCATATTTTTCACTTTTTTTTTTTTTAACTTGCAATGTTTGCAGCATTCAAGCACTTTATGATACTTTCATTTTGCAATATTATTCAGATTTTAAGAAAGTATGCTTTTCCAAAAAATTAAATAAAAAGTTGAACTCAGACTCTAAATCAATTTTGCTTAAAAACTTTTTATTGTAAAAAGACTCTTTGAATGATCAAAAGTTTGAAAACGAGCACGTATTTAGTCTGTTTAGTCATCTTCTGGGAAAAAAAGCCATAGATTACTTATATAAGCTATAAAGAGAACCAACTACTCCACGCTTGACATTTTCATTTGCACAACTCGTAAAAACTTAGCCTAAATAGTTAAGGAAGCAGCCAGATCAACACTCTCGCAGAGTCGGGATTCCCTTTGTTCTAATCTAATCAAGACTAAAGCATCCATTAATACCGAAGTATCAATGTGTTTTCTTATGCAAAGCACTTACTTTCTATGCAATTTTTTTATTTTAAGCGAATTTTTTATAAATTTTGTGCCAAAATGGGGTACTAGGGACTAAAAGGTACAAATGTGACAAAATTCGACAGAATCCCCCCTCCCCACACACTTAGAACTAAATATTTCCCTCAATATTCTAAGTCCCGCCTGTAGCCGATACTATAGAACGAAAAGGGGTAATACCACTAACTAAATGTGTGGAAGAAATCTTTCATTTTACACAAAAAGGATTTTGAAAACATATCCCCAGATAAACGTTAGCAAAAAGATCGGATATTGGGTGGCTGGATTGAAAATAGGCGCATCAATCATCACAATCAAGGGGATTCCTGAAAACATGATCAAACACACTAGAAGAAAACATTGTAGAGGTTTACCCCCACACTTAGTTGTTAAAAAGTAGAAAGATGTCAGAAACATGGGTTGTCACCCATGAAGTGCTAATGTTTTTGTTAACCGAGTAACTAGCTTGACTCGACCCCGAATTCATTGGTCCATGGGGGAGCAAGTGGAAGAGAAAATATCCATCGGACTTTCATTGAATGTCCTAAAAGTTCTACTCCGATGAGATGCAACCGGCTCAAAAGAATGATTACTGAAGATGCAGGGGTCAAAAATGGTATTTTCACTCCCGTAGGAGTTAAGATATGGAGAAGTCACATCGTATGTGATGAAAGGAAGAAAGGTTCAGATGATATACGTTTCAAGCTCAAATATCTCATTAAAAATTTCATACATATGCATTTTTCTTCCAACGAGTATCCTTGGATTAAAAAAAATTTCTTCACTGGATTGCTCAACGGGATTCTCGAAAGTCATCTAATCAGTGAGGATAGAACCGTCATCACCTGACGGAAGAGAAAAGTCAGAATACAGAGGTGGGACAAGTGGTGTGCTCTAACAGCTAGCAATTTCCACCACTTCCATGATGGTCTCTCTATCATACTCAGACATTTCATCGAAAATAGGATTTACTTTCCCAAAAGTGTAGTCATCATTAAATTCAAAAAGAGGACTTGAGAAAATCCCGGAAGAAACCTCAGAAATATCAAGAGAATCATCACAAAAGGGAAAATCACAATCACTATCGGATATATCCTCAGACTCACTTGGAATTGGGACGCAGTTCTCAACACTAGACGATTCCGTTTCCGGAATAGTGCTGAGATGCTCATCCCCCATAATGAGAGAGTCCTCGGAAGCAATAGTAGGTAAGATAACATCGTTTAATGGAATAGCACTCTCCTCGTCATAATCGTCATCGACCTTATGTTTAGCATTTAAAGCTCCTATATGACGCATCTACTCCTCAGCTAATAATTCTTCTATGCTTCTGTTATCCGGCTCTTCGAGAACGGGTGTGATAGCAACATATGAATTATAGAACTTCCCAATTGGAATGGTTTCTTCATCATCGTCATCATAATCATACACGAGAGGTTTCCAATATTGGGAACTTACTCTAGACGCTTGTTCTTCAGCTAGAAATTCTCTATACGTTTTTGATGAAACTCTTCTTCGAAACAATTAGTAACCAATTATTTTAAATCTTTGAGTATATCTAGACAATTTTCGAGAAGTTATTGAGGAATTTGTTGAGGTTGTGTTTGAATTGTTTGGTACTGTGGAGGTTGGTCATGATAAGAATATTCCTCATAGATAAGCATGCTCATAGATAAGCATATTCCTCGTTTGACAATCAGCGTTATAGTGCGGACCTCCACATTAGGCACAACCGTATGACTGCTGTGAGTGATTCGGTGAATTATATGGATATTGGTCAAAACCAAAATTTTGATTATTACATGGACCCTGCTCATAGACAAGTGGGTTCCCTGCTTGACACTCAAAACTCGTATGAGGACCTTCACAATACTCACAAGAATATGTCTGCATGTTATAGTGTGGGGGTTGGTTAAGGAAATTGGTTGTTTCATTGTAGGGATTTTTGTCGTAGACAAACCCGTTTCCCGTATTCACATTGCTACAACCTGGGCAATTTCCCCCATTTTGAGGTTCGCCACACCATTGGCAAATGAATTGGAAAGCATCACGAAGAATCATATAGATAAGAAGAATAAAAGGAAAGAATCATCGGGTCAGAGGAGAAAGATGATTATTTTTGGGTTTTTATGGTGAAAACGAGTGCACATGCACAAAAACAAATCAATCAAAACGATAACGCACAAAGGAGCGGAGAAACAGAGGTCAGCGCGAAGTTTACTAAAAACCCGTCTCTTTCAGGTCACAATTTAATGTGCACCATTCCTTATACCCCTCTTATAGTTTGTTTATCAATTAGATGTGAGCCGATTTTTCGCAAGTGACACAAAGGCAAATTTTGAATCTTTAGTTTGGGAACTTATTATGATAACACTCAAGTTGAGAATGTTATATAATTGATGTCTTCTATCTTTATTAAACATAACACAAAATGTTTTTGGGTTTTTAACTTTTATATATATATAAAAAGAAAAGGAAAATATTTTTGTGTTTTAAGGTTTTTTTTTAAAGCAATAACTTCACAAGGAAGGTTCTTCAAGTCACTAATCGTCAAACCGTAATGATATTGTCGCAACCCACCTCCCCGGCAGCGGCGCCAAAATTTTATTCGTCTCAGAAATATATATTTATACACAAATATAAAAAATACCAAATAAACGCGAGATTCGACAAATCAACCCTTTAGGAAAAAGGTTAACGTGCTAAAACTCATGAATGTGATATATGTGATACCGGGCAAGTGATTACCCGGGTCGTGTCCCAACGAGGTGTGAATTGAAGGATTCGTGGAGGTTTGTGATTAGAACTTGAATTTAGGTTTTAAAGATTTGAGATATTGATTACGTTTTTCTAAAAACAAAGCACGGGAATGAAATTAAAGCATGTAAAACAAGTAAAACACAAATTTAACAACTAATAAACATAATAAACACTAACATGAAGCTAAATTACATCCTAGGGTGCTAAAACACAAAAACGCGAAAAATCGAAACATCCCGAACCGTAAAAGTTAAAAAATTGCAAATTAAGAACTATGGGAGCAAAACTAATTTTCCTACATTCTAAACGACTAAAAATGATTTTAGGAAAAATCGAGGCACTTTTTAGACTTTTAAAATTTTTATTATGAATTAAATAAGTTTAAAACTAAATTAAATTATAAGAAATATAAAATGATTTCATAAAAATTTGCAAAATTTACACAAATTACCTAAAGTAGTACTAATCCTATGAATAATATAAAATGTGGATGTTGTTGTGTGAAATAAGCACAAAATAAACTCAAAAGAGTTTAAAGAGTAAACTGACCAAATGCCTTATGTATTTAATTTTGCATCATACCCTCAGGACAAGTCCCAAGAGCATATGGTAAGTGTGTTGTGTGGTGAGTTGGGTTGCTAGGGATCAAATCCCAGCAATGGCACTCTTTTCTGAATTTTTTTTTCAACTTTGCTTTTTGGAAATTAAAAATAAGATCAAATAAGGATTTTTTTTCTAAAAACATGACTTATCAAACCTAACTAATAAGCTGTTTTCACACCTTATTACCCATCAGTGGTGAAGGAATCCAAAACAAACACCCCTTTCACTGATTCAAAAGCACAAAAATAGCATGAAAGGAAAGAATAAGCAACTCATAATGAAAATAAGCTATCTACAAATTAATTAAAGCAAGAGAATAAGGGGAAAAGCAGTTGGCATAATAGTACACTAGGGGGAACTAAAAGCTAAAAAAATGGAAATAAGCAATCCAAAAGCCTACAATAAAGCACTAATAAGCTAAAGATAATCTATCCTATTCTAAATCATACTAATGAACAAAGAAAATCCTAAATAAGCTAAAGGGAAAGCCAAATAAGCACCAAAAAAGGTGAAACCTACTGTGTTGCTGCAGCAGTGGGGGCACAAAGGGCAGTTTTAATCCTAAAAATAGGCTCTAAACGAACTCTAAAACACCTAAATAACCCAAAAAGTGAGAGGGTTAAGGTGGAGAGGTGGTTCAAATGGAGAGTGAGAGGGTCCAATGGATGTGAAAGGTTTAAAGTTTAATTAAAAGAGTTTATTTTGTATTTTAGGGTTTTTGTATTTTATTTTTTTGAAAACTAAAAATTGGTTTAAAAAAAAAATGAGTTTTTATAAAAATGGGTTTTGGGGTAAAATAGAAATGTTTTGGGATTCTTGGGTATAAAAGGTAAAATGGTCATTTTGGGTTTCAGGGGAGGGTAAAATGGTCATTTTGGTGTTCAGGGTTTGGTTTTGAGAAGGTTTTCCCAAACTCACTCCAAAAACGTGTCCCGGATCTTCATTTGACCAAAGAACGTTGAAAATCTCTTCTCTGCTTCATCTGTTTCAACATTTTTCTGATTTTGGCTTGATTTTGACCGTTTTCACTCTGTTTTCAATCCTTTTGTACCTGCAAGACACAAAACACACTTCGAGGACATTTGTGGCATATTTTGAGCATATTTGGGTGTTTTTGGTCGATTTTGCGGTCTTAGATGGGTAGAAATGATGAGTGAATAGGCACTCATCAAATCCCCCCACACTAGGAAATTGCTAGTCCCTAGCAATCAATCATGTAAAGTAATGACTAAATTTCAAGAGCATACCTATTTTTGACATTTATTCGATGTGAGAAATTTAAACTAGACTGAAAGTAAACAACATGCTTGATTCAAAAAAGATGGTGTCATGGAACGTGACTCACACAAACTGGGTGACTCCAGGGAATTGAATCGTCATCCTCTTTTTTATACTCCCAACTAAGCTCAAACTTATTGTGCAAACGTTTTTGTAAAATGCTAACACTACTTATATCAATAGTCTATGTAAGTTGAGATTTAACATTTTACTCCCACAGTTTATAGAATTTACGTGAGTGTGCTCATTTTCAAAAGTTTGACCATTGAAATCGACCTTTGTTATGGTTGTTATCCACTTAACTAAAATATTAACTCACCGGAAACTACGAAAGTCTAAGGATCGAAAGGGCCTTTTACATGTAGTGGCTTTCTTCTAGGCACATCCCAAACCAGTTGGCTTTAGGTGACCGGGCTTTGACACCTCACGGAGAATAGTACCGGAATTAGCGGGAATTCGATTCCAAAGATTTACGAGGCTACCGTTAAGTTAATACTATACCTAAATGAATGTAAACCGATGATAATTTAGAGATTCGAGATTCAAAGGTGAGATCACTCCATGTAGTGTAACAGCCCAAACCGACAAGGGTAGAACTATCACATCATGGTGTCATATTAGAGCATACTAATAATTTTTTTTCAAGCGGAAGTCTTATAAAATAAAAGGCCAAGTCATATAAACGAATGACTTACAAGGAAAAATACAAAATACAATACGTCAAAAATGAAATGAAATATCAAAACAATTGCTCTTCAAAAATAGTCCAATAAGATAGGGAAAACTAGGGTCGGATCACTCAAATGCTCCTACTCTCAGCCCAACAAAGCCCATCATCCTATTAGGTACCTGCCGCAGGGAAAAGAAAATGCGGTTGAGCTTAAAAAGCCCAGTGAACAGATATGACAAAACAAAAGCTAACATAATAAAAAATATATATATAAAAACGAAACAAAGGAGACTGGTAACAAAGTCGCAACGAAACGAGTACAATGAGTCAATGAGAAACCTGCAAAACACAATAATAACAGATATCCAGAAGAAACAGAAATCAAAGGAGACCAAAGCAAAGCAACGCAAGGATGACATATATATATAAGCACATATAAACAACCAGACATACAAGTACTGAAACATAATCAAGCATAGCAGACGGCGTATCAACTAAACATAAATATGGCACACAATCAAATCAGGTAATCAGAATATATATATAAGCCAAATGAAAATCTAAAAGCAGGCGGAAGCAATTAATTTTGAAAGTAAGCATAGAATTCACACAAGCTAGATAACCACAGTTAATAACATAACAAGTATCATAAACAGCGGAAATACTAACAGCAGTATAAACATGGTAGCCACATGTATCAGGTAGGAATATAGAACGAACATTATAATTGAATGAGTTAACTAAACATGGACATAGCATGGAAAATAAACAAGTCAACTAGACAGACAACATAAGTTGAACCATTTCCATTATCAAACAGTAGCATAAACACAAGTGTAAACATGACAGATCAACAAGGCAGGTAAGCATCAATTACTATGTCGAACTAACAACATCAGCATCAGAAAGTACCAATAGAAGTACAAGCATCGTAGTCACAAATAGCAAATAGGAACACCAAATGATAATCATAGCCCACAAAAGTAACTGACAAGGTATAACATGGTAAATGTATGAGTCAGAAATTACATACTAGCATGGCAAAACGGTAAATCAATTAGTCACGTAATAGCATGGTAATCAGATAGTCACATATTAATCATATACTAGCAGGGAAAACAGGTAGTCACATAAATCATATAATAGCAGGGTAAACGGATGAGGTGGTGAGATGAAGTATATGCTTGGTAGTCAGCAAAAATGGAAAGAGAGTATGACAAATCAAATGAACTGGAGTATAGTATGGTAATCAGATGAATCACATAAGGATACTGAATGAATGAGTAATCAATGGAAAACTAAGGATGAGAAATACAAAATATGGTGCATTTTGGAATAACATAATGTATAAATAAGTGTATCGGAAGTGTAAATGTTGTCAGAAATCTACCACGAGCCTAGAAACATATCATATCATATCATATCATATCATAAACAACCATGGAGTAGCTAGCTCCCAGAATCTGAAAGACGTGTATTACACACACCATCATTCACCATATAAATCATATCATATCATATCATATCATAACAAATATAGGATGCATCAATACGCCCCTGCATAAATCATGGTGGCCATAACAAATCATAAAGCGCGCGTACCATATCATATCATAAGGGACGGTGTGGAACATCACTCGACCACACTAGAGTCATGTCAATGGTACATCAAAGACATGGCCATGTTACCTTCATGGCTAGGAAACATATTGGCTTGGGTATCAAACTGAAGGGTCAAAAGCAAAGTCATAACATAACAGTTCATATCAAAGATTTAAAGCAAGGTTTAATATCAAGGTTCACCAATCTTAAGGGTGTATGGCAAAGGCTCAATATCAAATGAAACATATCAAACTGAAGGGATCATAATCATAGCAAACGAATATCATAGCGAATAGAATCATATCAAAGGATCATATTAAAAGGATCATAGTAACAGGACTCATAGAAATGGAATATCATAAGCGAAATAAAGTCAAGGATCGGAAAGTTATGAAAAATCCCTACTGAAAAGGGATAGAATATCTGTACCTTAATGCCATTGAAAGGAAAACAAACGAATTAATGAACATAAAGACACAACGTCATGTCTCCTCCAAGAATCCTAGGCGTGTGAGAGGAAGAAACAACAAGAAATCAAAGATCAACATTCACGACCTAGAGACCCACTACAGCAGCATCTACACCCACGATAATAGCCTTCGAACTAGGAATCCATGACCTCCTTACAACATCTTCTGAATCTCCCTTGTTTGCTGTTGAGATCGAGTAGAGGAGGGAACAAGGATAGTTTGCCGTCACATTTGTTTTAGGGTTTTAGGTGAGTGCTTTGAATTGTATGAAACGTATGGTAAATAAAAAATTTGGGAATGGATATAGGGTATTCGGTTCTGCCGAACAAAAGGGAGGGAAACATGGGCCAAGACAAACTCAGTTGGGCTTTTATTAAGTTAATATGCTTAGGTAGTATTTGGCCCATGCAAAACTAAAGAAAACGTGTAAACGTAAGTATCGTTTTATTTATCGCACACAAATTACATATTTACAAATTAGGTTATAAGCATATTTAATGAGTTTTGACATATTTTATGTATTTTATAAGTTTTAAATTAGAGGGGCAAAATAGTCTTTTTACGCGTTTTAGATTTTTAGGGTTTTACATGTAGCGACTTTATTTTGAGCTTGTCCTTTAAAGAAGGCTAGGTTTTCACCCTCGAGAATAGTATCAGAGCTTTCGGGATCTTTGAAATCAAGAATTTCCAAATTAACGTCAAACTTTTAGACAACTTTGACGAATACTAGTTCAACTTCCGTTTTAAATTTAAGAAAAATCAAGTTGCGCACATTTATTGATAAGCAACATAATACTTTTACTCAAGGAACTCATATTTTTCACTTTTTTTTTTTTTTTTTTTTTTTTTTTTTTTTTTAACTTGCAATGTTTGCAGCATTCAAGCACTTTATGATACTTTCATTTTGCAATATTATTCAGATTTTAAGAAAGTATGCTTTTCCAAAAAATTAAATAAAAAGTTGAACTCAGACTCTAAATCAATTTTGCTTAAAAACTTTTTATTGTAAAAAGACTCTTTGAATGATCAAAAGTTTGAAAACGAGCACGTATTTAGTCTGTTTAGTCATCTTCTAGGAAAAAAAGCCATAGATTACTTATATAAGCTATAAAGAGAACCAACTACTCCACGCTTGACATTTTCATTTGCACAACTCGTAAAAACTTAGCCTAAATAGTTAAGGAAGCAGCCAGATCAACACTCTCGCAGAGTCGGGATTCCCTTTGTTCTAATCTAATCAAGACTAAAGCATCCATTAATACCGAAGTATCAATGTGTTTTCTTATGCAAAGCACTTACTTTCTATGCAATTTTTTTATTTTAAGCGAATTTTTTATAAATTTTGTGCCAAAATGGGGTACTAGGGACTAAAAGGTACAAATGTGACAAAATTCGACAGAATCCCCCCTCCCCACACACTTAGAACTAAATATTTCCCTCAATATTCTAAGTCCCGCCTGTAGCCGATACTATAGAACGAAAAGGGGTAATACCACTAACTAAGTGTGTGGAAGAAATCTTTCATTTTACACAAAAAGGATTTTGAAAACATATCCCCAGATAAACGTTAGCAAAAAGATCGGATATTGGGTGGCTGGATTGAAAATAGGCGCATCAATCATCACAATCAAGGGGATTCCTGAAAACATGATCAAACACACTAGAAGAAAACATTGTAGAGGTTTACCCCCACACTTAGTTGTTAAAAAGTAGAAAGATGTCAGAAACATGGGTTGTCACCCATGAAGTGCTAATGTTTTTGTTAACCGAGTAACTAGCTTGACTCGACCCCGAATTCATTGGTCCATGGGGGAGCAAGTGGAAGAGAAAATCTCCATCGGACTTTCATTGAATGTCCTAAAAGTTCTACTCCGATGAGATGCAACCGGCTCAAAAGAATGATTACTGAAGATGCAGGGGTCAAAAATGGTATTTTCACTCCCGTAGGAGTTAAGATATGGAGAAGTCACATCGTATGTGATGAAAGGAAGAAAGGTTCAGATGATATACGTTTCAAGCTCAAATATCTCATTAAAAATTTCATACATATGCATTTTTCTTCCAACGAGTATCCTTGGATTAAAAAAAATTTCTTCACTGGATTGCTCAACGGGATTCTCGAAAGTCATCTAATCAGTGAGGATAGAACCGTCATCACCTGACGGAAGAGAAAAGTCAGAATACAGAGGTGGGACAAGTGGTGTGCTCTAACAGCTAGCAATTTCCACCACTTCCATGATGGTCTCTCTATCATACTCAGACATTTCATCGAAAATAGGATTTACTTTCCCAAAAGTGTAGTCATCATTAAATTCAAAAAGAGGACTTGAGAAAATCCCGGAAGAAACCTCAGAAATATCAAGAGAATCATCACAAAAGGGCAAATCACAATCACTATCGGATATATCCTCAGACTCACTTGGAATTGGGACGCAGTTCTCAACACTAGACGATTCCGTTTCCGGAATAGTGCTGAGATGCTCATCCCCCATAATGAGAGAGTCCTCGGAAGCAATAGTAGGTAAGATAACATCGTTTAATGGAATAGCACTCTCCTCGTCATAATCGTCATCGACCTTATGTTTAGCATTTAAAGCTCCTATATGACGCATCTACTCCTCAGCTAATAATTCTTCTATGCTTCTGTTATCCGGCTCTTCGAGAACGGGTGTGATAGCAACATATGAATTATAGAACTTCCCAATTGGAATGGTTTCTTCATCATCGTCATCATAATCATACATGAGAGGTTTCCAATATTGGGAACTTACTCTAGACGCTTGTTCTTCAGCTAGAAATTCTCTATACGTTTTTGATGAAACTCTTCTTCGAAACAATTAGTAACCAATTATTTTAAATCTTTGAGTATATCTAGACAATTTTCGAGAAGTTATTGAGGAATTTGTTGAGGTTGTGTTTGAATTGTTTGGTACTGTGGAGGTTGGTCATGATAAGAATATTCCTCATAGATAAGCATGCTCATAGATAAGCATATTCCTCGTTTGACAATCAGCGTTATAGTGCGGACCTCCACATTAGGCACAACCGTATGACTGCTGTGAGTGATTCGGTGAATTATATGGATATTGGTCAAAACCAAAATTTTGATTATTACATGGACCCTGCTCATAGACAAGTGGGTTCCCTGCTTGACACTCAAAACTCGTATGAGGACCTTCACAATACTCACAAGAATATGTCTGCATGTTATAGTGTGGGGGTTGGTTAAGGAAATTGGTTGTTTCATTGTAGGGATTTTTGTCGTAGACAAACCCGTTTCCCGTATTCACATTGCTACAACCTGGGCAATTTCCCCCATTTTGAGGTCCGCCACACCATTGGCAAATGAATTGGAAAGCATCACGAAGAATCATATGGATAAGAAGAATAAAAGGAAAGAATCATCGGGTCAGAGGAGAAAGATGATTATTTTTGGGTTTTTATGGTGAAAACGAGTGCACATGCACAAAAACAAATCAATCAAAATGATAACGCACAAAGGAGCGGAGAAACAGAGGTCAGCGCGAAGCTTACTAAAAACCCGTCTCTTTCAGGTCACAATTTAATGTGCACCATTCCTTATACCCCTCTTATAGTTTGTTTATCAATTAGATGTGAGCCGATTTTTCGCAAGTGACACAAAGGCAAATTTTGAATCTTTAGTTTGGGAACTTATTATGATAACACTCAAGTTGAGAATGTTATATAATTGATGTCTTCTATCTTTATTAAACATAACACAAAATGTTTTTGGGTTTTTAACTTTTATATATATATAAAAAGAAAAGGAAAATATTTTTGTGTTTTAAGGTTTTTTTTAAAGCAATAACTTCACAAGGAAGGTTCTTCAAGTCACTAATCGTCAAACCGTAATGATATTGTCGCAACCCACCTCCCCGGCAGCGGCGCCAAAATTTTATTCGTCTCAGAAATATATATTTATACACAAATATAAAAAATACCAAATAAACGCGAGATTCGACAAATCAACCCTTTAGGAAAAAGGTTAACGTGCCAAAACTCATGAATGTGATATATGTGATACCGGGCAAGTGATTACCCGGGTCGTGTCCCAACGAGGTGTGAATTGAAGGATTCGTGGAGGTTTGTGATTAGAACTTGAATTTAGGTTTTAAAGATTTGAGATATTGATTACGTTTTTCTAAAAACAAAGCACGGGAATGAAATTAAAGCATGTAAAACAAGTAAAATACAAATTTAACAACTAATAAACATAATAAACACTAACATGAAGCTAAATTACATCCTAGGGTGCTAAAACACAAAAACGCGAAAAATCGAAACATCCCGAACCGTAAAAGTTAAAAAATTGCAAATTAAGAACTATGGGAGCAAAACTAATTTTCCTACATTCTAAACGACTAAAAATGATTTTAGGAAAAATCGAGGCACTTTTTAGACTTTTAAATTTTTTATTATGAATTAAATAAGTTTAAAACTAAATTAAATTATAAGAAATATAAAATGATTTCATAAAAATTTGCAAAATTTACACAAATTACCTAAAGTAGTACTAATCCTATGAATAATATAAAATGTGGATGTTGTTGTGTGAAATAAGCACAAAATAAACTCAAAAGAGTTTAAAGAGTAAACTGACCAAATGCCTTATGTATTTAATTTTGCATCATACCCTCAGGACAAGTCCCAAGAGCATATGGTAAGTGTGTTGTGTGGTGAGTTGGGTTGCTAGGGATCAAATCCCAGCAATGGCACTCTTTTCTGAATTTTTTTTTCAACTTTGCTTTTTGGAAATTAAAAATAAGATCAAATAAGGATTTTTTTTCTAAAAACATGACTTATCAAACCTAACTAATAAGCTGTTTTCACACCTTATTACCCATCAGTGGTGAAGGAATCCAAAACAAACACCCCTTTCACTGATTCAAAAGCACAAAAATAGCATGAAAGGAAAGAATAAGCAACTCATAATGAAAATAAGCTATCTACAAATTAATTAAAGCAAGAGAATAAGGGGAAAAGCAGTTGGCATAATAGTACACTAGGGGGAACTTAAAGCTAAAAAAATGGAAATAAGCAATCCAAAAGCCTACAATAAAGCACTAATAAGCTAAAGATAATCTATCCTATTCTAAATCATACTAATGAACAAAGAAAATCCTAAATAAGCTAAAGGGAAAGCCAAATAAGCACAAAAAAGAAGGTGAAGCCTATTGTGTTGTTGCAGCAGTGGGGGTATAAGGGGCAGTTTAAATCCTAAAAATCGGCTACTAAACGAACTCTAAAACACCTAAATAACCCAAAAAGATAAAATCTATACTATAAGCTACTTACATACTGAATTTCAACTAAATTGGACCTGATATGATCTTTCAAAAAAAGATATGCAATAAGGGCAGTAGACACTGCGTGTGACAGTGAGACATGTTGTAATTTTAGAACCAAACCTTTTTGAAAACTTCTTGTAGCCACTAGAAATGACCCAAACTGACTTTAAACTACAAAAAGCATGTTAACTTCAAAAGTCAAAGTGGGTAGGACCACCTTTTGAATCATAATTGCACAAATCCAAACACCCCTTAAGGGCAGCAGTCCCTTTTTTTTGAAACTGTGAAGTTTTTGGAATTTTCAAAAACTTGTTTTTTTTAACATTAACAACCACTGCAAGATGAACCTAAAATACTTTAGAACATGAATGGCACAATTTAAAGGACATAGACAAAACTAAAACTGCATAAACAATAGGACTTAAAAACTGAAAATTTGCATTACTTGAAATTTAAAGTTATAATGTAAATTAAATTAAATGAAACTGAAAGTAAAATTGGAGCTAGACAATGATTCTAGACTAAGTTTTTACATGATTCTCTACTCCCTATTTATACTAAAAAAATTAAAAACTATCTTCTTTCTTCTCCTTCCTGTCTTGTGTTTCTTTTGTGTGAGGATACAAGCCAAAAACAACTCCTGTGCTTTCTGCAATCAATCCCCACCATCTAATTTGTCTTGGAGACCTAACTCCTCAATCCCAGCCTTTGATTTCCCCTTCTTCATACATGGATTGCCAGGGTGGCTAGGGATTCATGTGACTTTGCCTTGGGTGAGGGATTGGTGGGTTGGGGAAATGGGATTATCTGGGTAAAAGGTAAGGGTTTTGGGTAATAGGGAAAGAAAGGGAGAAAAGTTTAGGAGGGAAAAGGTGTAAAAAAAAAATGTTTTTTATTTTTGTGCTGGGGGTTCACAGGTAAGAGGGAGGGGGTCAAGGTGGAGGGGTGGTTCAATTGGAGAGTGAGAGGGTCCAATGGATGTGAAAGGTTTAAAGTTTAATTAAAAGAGTGTATTTCATATTTTAGAGTTTTTGTATTTTTTTTTTTTTTTTGAAAACTAAAAATTGGTTTTAAGAAAAAAAATGAGTTTTTATAAAAATGGGTTTTGGGGTAAAATAGAAATGTTTTGGGATTTTTGGGTTAAAAGGGCAAAATGGTCATTTTGGGTTTCAGGCGAGGGTAAAATGGTCATTTTGGTGTTCAGGGTTTGGTTTTGAGACGCTTATCCCAAACTCACTCCAAAAACGTGTCGCGGATCTTCATTTGACCAAAGAACGTAGAAAATCTCTTCTCGGCTTCATCTGTTTCAACATTTTTCTGATTTTGGCTTGATTTTGTCCGTTTTCGCTCTGTTTTAAATCCTATTGTACCTGCACGACATAAAACACACTTCGAGGACATTTGTGGCATATTTTGAGCATATTTGGGTGTTTTTGGTCGTTTTTGCGGTCTTAGATGGGTAGAAATGATGAGTGAATAAGCACTCATCAAATCCCCCCACACTAGGAAATTGCTAGTCCCTAGCAATCAATCATGTAAAGTAATGACTAAATTTGAAGAGCATACCCCTTTTTGACATTTATTCGATATGAGAAATTTAAACTAGACTGAAAGTAAACAACATGCTTGATTCAAAAAAGATGGTTTCATGGAACGGGACTCACACAAACTGGGTGACTCCACGGAATTGAATCGTCATCCTATTTTTTGTACTCCCAACTAAGCTCGAACTTATGGTGTAAAGGTTTTTGTAAAATGTCAACACTACTTATTTCAATAGTCTATCTAAGTTGAGACTTAACATTTTACTCCCACAGTTTATAGAATTTACGTGAGTGTGCTCATTTTCAAAAGTTTGACCATTGAAATCGACCTTTGTTATGGTTGTTATCCACTTAACTAAAATATTAACTCACCGGAAACTACGAAAATCTAAGGATCGAAAGGGCCTTTTCCATGTAGCGTCTTTCTTCTCGGCACATTCCAAACCAGTTGGCTTTAGGTGACCGGGCTTTGACACCTCATGGAGAATAGTACCGGAATTAGCGGGAATTCGATTCCAAATATTTACGAGGCTACCGTTAAGTTAATACTATACCTAAATGAATGTCAACCGACGATAATTTAGAGATTCGAGATTCAAAGGTGAGATCACTACATGAAGTGTAACACCCCAAACCGACAAGGGTAGAACTATCACATCATGGTGTCATATTAGAGCATACTAATAATTTTTTTGCAAGCGGAAGTCATAAAAAAATGCCAAGTCATATAAACGAATGACTTACAAGGAAAAAGACAAAATCTAATACGTCAAAAATGAAATGAAATATCAAAACAATTGATCTTCAAAAATAGTCCAATAAGATAGGGAAAACTAGGGTCGGATCACTCAAATGCTCCTACTCTCAGCCCAACAAAGTCCATCATCCTATTAGGTACCTGCCGCATGGAAAAGAAAATGCGGTTGAGCTTAAAAAGCCCAGTGAACAGATATGACAAAACAAAAGCTAACATAATAAAATATATATATATATATAAACGAAACAAAGGAGACTGGTAACAAAGTCGCAACGAAACGAGTACAATGAGTCAATGAGAAACCTGCAGAACACAATAATAACAGATATCCAGAAGAAACAGAAATCAAAGGAGACCAAAGCAAAGCAACGCAAGGATGACATATATATATAAGCACATATAAACAACCAGACATACAAGTACCGAAACATAATCAAGCATAGCAAACGGCGTATCAACTAAACATAAATATGGCACACAATCAAATCAGGTAATCAGAATACATATAAGCCAAACGAAAATCTAAAAGCAGGCGGAAGCAATTAATTTTGAAAGTAAGCATAGCAATCACACAAGCCATATAACCCACAGTTAATAACATAACAAGTATCATAAACAGCGGAAATACTAATAGCAGTATAAACATGGTAGCCACATGTATCAGGTAGGAATATAGAAAGAACATTATAATTGAATGAATTAACTAAACAGGGACATAGCATGGCAAATAAACAAGTCAACTAGACAGACAACATAAGTTGAACCATTTCCGTTATCAAACAGTAGCATAAACACAAGTGTAAACATGACAGATCACCAAGGCAGGTAAGCATCAATTACTATGTCGAACTAACAACATCAGCATCATAAAGTACCAATTGAAGTACAAGCATCGTAGTCACAAATAGCAAATAGGAACACCAAATGATAATCATAGCCCCACAAAAGTAACTGACAAGGTATAACATGGTAAATGGATGAGTCAGATAATTACATACTAGCTTGGCAAAACGGTAAATCAATTAGTCACGTAATAGCATGGTAAACAGATAGTCACATATTAATCATATACTAGCAGGGAAAACAGGTAGTCACATAAATCATATAATAGCAGGGTAAACGGATGAGGTGGTGAGATGAAGTATATGCTTGGTAGTCAGCAAAAATGGAAAGAGAGTATGACAAATCAAATGAACTGGAGTATAGTATGGTAATCAGATGAATCACATAAGGATACTGAATGAATGAGTAATCAATGGAAAACTAAGGATCAGAAATACAGAATATGGTGCATTGTGGAATAACATAAGGTATAAATAAGTGTATCGGAAGTGTAAAGGTTGTCAGAAATCTACCACGAGCCCAGAAACATATCATATCATATCATATCATAAATAACCATGGAGTAGCTAGCTCCCAGAATGTGAAAGATGTGTATTACACACAACATCAGTCACCATATAAATCATATCATATCATATCATATCATAACAAATCTAGGATGCATGCATACGCCCCTTCATAAATCATAGTGGCCATATCAAATCATAAAGCGCGCGTATCATATCATATCATAAGGGACGGTGTGGAACATCACTCGGCCACACTAGAGTCATGTCAATGGTGCATCAAAGACATGGCCATGTTACCTTCATGGCTAGGAAACATATTGGCTCGGGTATCAAACTAAAGGGTCAAAAGCAAAGTCATAACATAATAGTTCATATCAAAGATTTAAAGCAAGGTTCAATATCAAGGTTCACCAATCTAAAGGGTGTATGGAAAAGGCTCAATATCAAATGAAACATATCAAACTGAAGGGATCATAATTATAGCAAACGAATATCATATCGAATAGAATCATATCAAAGGATCATATTAAAAGGATCATAGTAACGGGAATCATAGCAATGGAATATCATAAGTGAAATAAAGTCAAGGATCGGAAAGTCATGAGAAATCCCTACTGAAAAGGGATAGAATATATGTACCTTAATGCCAATGAATGGAAAGCAAACGAATTAAAGAACACAAAGACACAACGTCACGTCTCCTCCAATGAATCCTAGGCGTGTGAGAGGAAGAAACAACAAGAAATCACAGATCAACATTCACGACCTAGAGACCCACGACAGCAGCATCTACACCCACGACAGTAGCCTTCGAACCAGGAATCCATGACCTCCTTGCAACATCTTTCGAATCTCCCTTGTTTGCTGTTGAGATCGAGTAGAGGAGGGAACAAGGATAGTTTGCCGTCACATTTGTTTTAGGGTTTTAGGTGAGTGCTTTGAATTGTATGAAACATATGGTAAATAAAAAATATGGGAAGGGATATAGGGTATTCGGTTCTGCCGAACAAAAGGGAGGGAAACATGGGCCAAGACAAACTCAGTTGGGCTTTTATTAAGTTAATATGCTTAGGTAGTATTCGGCCCATGCAAAACTAAATAAAACGTGTAGACGTGCGATTCATATCTTAAACGTAAGTATCGTTTTATTTATCGCACACAAATTACATATTTACAAGTTAAGTTATAAACATATTTAATGAGCTTTGACATATTTTATGTATTTTATAAGTTTTAAATTAGAGGGGCAAAATAGTCTTTTTACGCGTTTTAGATTTTTAGGGTTTTACATGTAGCAACTTTCTTTTCAGCTTGTCCTTTTAAGGAGGCTAGGTCTTCACCCTCGAGAATAGTATCAGAGCTTTCAGGATCTTTGAAATCAAGAATTTCCAAATTACTGTCAAACTTTTAGACAACTTTGACGAATACTACTTCAACTTCCGATTTAAATTTAAGAAAAAACAAGTTTCGCACATTTATTGATAAGCAACATAATACTTTTATTCAAGGAACTCTTATTTTTCACTTTTTCACTTTCCAATTCTTTTTTTCATTTTTCACATTTTTTTTAACTTGCAATTTTTGCAGCATTCAGATTTTAAGATTTTAAGAAAGTATGCTTTTCCAAAAATTTAAATAAAAAGTTGAACACGGACTCTAAATCAATTTTGCTTAAAAACTTTTTATTGTAAAAAGACTCTTTGAATGTTCAAAAGTTTGAAAACGAGCACGTATTTAGTCTATTTAGTTATCTTCTGGGAGAAAAAGCCATAGATTACTTATATAAGCTATAAAGAGAAACAACTACTCCACATTTGACATTTTCATTTGCACAACTCGTAAAAACTTAGCCTAAATAGTTAAGGAAGCAGCTAGATCAACACTCTCGCAGAGTCGGGATTCCCTTTGTTCTAACCTAATCAAGACTAAAGCATCCACTAATACCGAAGTATTAATGTCTTTTCTTATGCACAACACTTACTTTTATGCAATTTTTTTATTTTAAGCGATTTTTTTTTTAAATTTTGGGCCAAAATGAGGTACTAGGGACTAAAAGGCACAAATGTGACGAAATTCGACATAATCCCCCCCTCCCCACACACTAAGATTTGAATATTGCCCTCCATATTCTAAGTCCCGAGTGTAGCCGATACTATAGAACGAAAAGGGGTAATACCACTAACTAAGTGTGTGGAAGAAATCTTTCATGTTACACAAAAAGGATTTTGAAAACATATCCCCAGATAAACGTTAGCAAAAAGATCGGATATTGGGTGGCTGGATTGAAAACAGGCGCATCAATCATCACGATCAAAGGGATTCCTGAAAACATGAGCAAACACACAAGAAGAAAACAATGTAGAGGTTTCCCCCCACACTTAGTTGTTAGAAAGTAGAAAGAAGTCAGAAACATGGGTTGTCACACATGAAGTGCTAATGTTTTTGTTAACCGAGTAACTAGCTTGACTCAACCGCGAATTCATTGGTCCATGGGGGAGCAAGTGGAAGAGAAAATCTCCATCGGACTTTCATTGAATGTCCTGAAAGTTCTACTCTGATGAGATGCAACCGGCTCAAAAGAATGATAAATGAAGATGCCGGGGTCAAAAATGGTATCTTCACTCCCGTAGGAGTTAAGATATGGAGAAGTCACATCATATGTGATGAAAGGAAGAAAGGTTCAGATGATATACGTTTCAAGCTCAAATATCTCATTTAAAATTTAATCCATATGCATTTTTCTTCCAACGAGTATCCTAGGATTAAAAAAAAATTCTTCGCTAGATTGTTCAACGGGATACTCGAAAGTCATCTCATCAGTGAGGATAGAACCGTCATCACCTGACGGAAGAAAAAAGTCAGAATACAGAGGTGGGACATGTGGTGTGCTCTAAGAGCTAGCAATTTCCACCACTTCCGTGATGGCCTCTGTATCATACTCAGACATTTCATCGAAAAGAGGATTAACTTTCCCAAAAGTGTAGTCATCATTAAATTCAAAAAGAGGACTTGAGAAAATCCCGGAAGTAACCTCAGAAATATCAAGAGAATCATCACAAAATGGCAAATCACAATCACTATCGGATATATCCTCAGACTCACTTGGGATTGGGACGCAGTTCTCAACACTAAACGATTCCGTTTCCGGAATAGTGCTGAGATGCTCATCCCCCATAATCAGAGAGTCCTCGGAAGCAATAGTAGGTAAGATAGGTGTGATAGCAATAGACTGAGGGATTTGAGAGATAACATCGTTTAATGGAATAGCACTCTCCTCGTCATAATCGTCGTTGACCTTATGTTTAGCATATAAAGCTCCTATATGACGCATCTGCTCCTCAGCTAATAATTCTTCTATGCTTCTGTTATCCGGCTCTTCGAGAACGGGTGTGATAGCAGCAGATGAATTATAGAACTTCCCAATTTGAATGGTTTCTTCATCATCGTCATCATAATCATACACGAGAGATTTCCAATATTGGGAACTTACTCTAGATGCTTGTTCTTCAGCTAGAAGTTCTCCATACGTTTTCTGATGAAACTCTTCTTGGACACGTTTATTAACCAATTCTTTTATATCTTTGAGTATATCTAGACAATTTTGGAGAAGTTCTTGAGGAATTTGCGGAGGTTGTGTTTGAATTTTTTGGTACTGTGGAGGTTGGTCATGATAAGAATAGTCATAATTGTAACAAGGATCATGCTCATAGATAAGCGGATTCCTCGTTTGACAATCAGCATTATAGTGCGGACCTCGACACTAGTCACAACCGTATGACTGCTGTGAGTGATTCGGTGAATTATATGGATATTGGTGAAAACCAAAATTTTGATTATTACACAACCCTGCTCATAGACAAGTGGGTTCCCTACTTGACACTCAAAACTCGGGTGAGGACCTCCACAATACTTACAAGAATATGTCTCCATGTCATAGTGTGGGGGTTGGTTAAGGAAATTGGTTGTTTCATTGTAGGGATTTTGGTCGTAGACAAACCCATTTCCCGTATTCACATTGCTACAACCTGGGCAATTTCCCCCATTTTGAGGTCCCCCACACCATTCACAAATGAATTGGAAAGGATCACGAAGAATCATACGGATAAGAAGGATAAAAGGAAAGAATCATCGGGTCAGAGGATAAAGACGATTATTTTTGGGGTTTTATGGTGAAAACGTTTGCACATGGACAAAAACAAATCAATCAAAACGATACCGAAGCAAAAACACAAGGAAGTTAAACCAATAATCACAAGCGATACGGTAGCTCTCCAAAAGTAAAACGCACAAAGGAGTGGAGAAACAGAAGTCAGCGTGAAGCTTAATAAAAACCCGTCTTTTTCAGGTCACAATTTAATGTGTACCCTTCCTTATACCTCTCTTATAGTTTGTTTATCAATTAGAGGTGAGCCGATTTTTCGCAAGTAACACAAAGGCAAGTTTTGAATCTTTAGTTTGGGAACTTATTATGATAACACTCAAGTTGAGAATGTTATATGATTGATGTCTTCTATCTTTATTAAACATCTATCTTTATTAAACATAAAACAAAATGTTTTTGGGTTTTTAACTTATATATATATATATACAAAAAGAATAGGAAAATATTTTTGTGTTTTAAGGTTTTTTTGAAAGCAATAACTTCACGAGGAAGGTTCTTCAAGTCACTAATCGTCAAACCGTAATGATATTGTCGCAACACACCTCCCCGGCAGCGGCGCCAAAATTTGATTCGTCTCAAAAATATATATTTATACACAAATATAAAAAATACCAAATAAACGCGAGATTCGACAAATCAACCCTTTAGGAAAAAGGTTAACGTGCCAAAACTCATGAATGTGATATGTGTGATACCGGGCAAGTGATTACCCGGGTTGTGTCCCAACGAGGTGTGAATTGAAAGATTCGTGGAGGTTTGTGATTAGAACTTGAATTTGGGTTTTAAAGATTTGAGATTTTGATTACGTTTTTCTAAAAACAAAGCACGGGAATGAAAATGAAGCATGTAAAACAAGTAAAATACAAATTTAACAACTAGTAAACATAATAAACACTAAAACGAAGCTAAATTACATCCTAGGGTGCTAAAACACAAAAACGCAAAAAATCGAGAACGTCCCGAGCCATAAAAGTGAAAAATTTGCAAAAGGGCTATGGGAGCAAAACTATTTTTCCTACGTTCTAAACGACTAAAAATGATTTTAGGAAAAATCCGAGTATTTTTTTTTCTTACTTTTAAATTATTTATTATGAATTAAATAAGTTTAAAACTAAATTAAATTATAAGAAATATAAAATGATTTCATAAAAATCTGCAAAATTTACACAAATTACCTAATGTAGTACTAATACTATGAATAATATAAAATGTGGATGTTGTTGTGTGAAATAAGCACAAAATAAGCTCAAAAGAGCTTAAAGAGTAAACTGACCAAATGCCTTATGTATTTAATTTTGCATCATACCATCTGGACAAGTCCCAAGGGCATATGGTAAGTGTGTTGTGTGGTGAGTTGGATTGCTAGAGATCAAATCCCAGCAATGGCACTCTTTTTTGAAACTTTTGTTTTTCAACTTTGCTTTTTGGGAATTAAAAATAAGATCAAATAAGGATTTTTTTTATAAAAACATGACTTATCAAACCCAACTAATAAGCTGTTTTCACATCTTATTACCCATCAGTGGTGACGGAATCCAAAAACAAACACCCCTTTTACTTAGGGGTGTAAACGAGACGAGACAGCTCGCGAGCTATTCGAGATCGACTCGTAAACTACTCGAAATCGACTCGATATAAACGAGTCGAGCTCGAGCTCGAGCTACTCGAGTACACTTTCGAGCCGAGTTCGAGCTCGAATATGCTCAGCTCGTGAGGCTCGCGAGCCCTTATCGAGCTTCAATGATATTACACTTTTACCCTTTTATATATATATATTTACGTAAAATCGAGTCGAGTCGAGCTTGATATGCCTATTTTTCATCGAGTTCGAGCTTTAAAAGTAGCAATAATCGAGCTCGAGTCGAGTTTCGAGCTCGAATTTGAGATGACAAGCCGAGCTCGAGCTTGAAATCCAAAGCTCGAACGAGCTCGAGTCGAGTTTCGAGCCCGAGTTTTACTAATCGAGTCGAGTTCGAGCTTGGCAGTACTCGACTTGACTCGGCTCGTTTACACCCCTACTTTCACTGATTCAAAAGCACAAAAATAGCATGAAAAGGACAGAATAAGCAACTCATAATGAAAATAAGCTATCTACAAATTAATTAAAGCAAGAGAATAAGGGGAAAAGCAGTTGGCATAATAGTACACTAGGGGGAACTTAAAGGTAAAAAAAATGGAAATAAGCAATCTAAAAGCATACAATAAAGCACTAATAAGCTAAAGATAATCTATCCTATTCTTATCATACTAATGAACAAAGAAAATCCTAAATAAGCTAAAGGGAAATCCAAATAAGCACAAAAAAGAAGGTGAAGCCTATTGTGTTGTTGCAGCAGTGGGTGTACAAGGGGCAGTTTTAATCCTAAAAATAAGCTACTAAACGAACTCTAAAACACCTAAATAACCCAAAAAGATAAAATATATACTATAAGCTACTTACATACTGAATTTCAACTAAATTGGACCTGATATGATCTTTTAAAAAAAGCTATGCAATAAGAGCAGTAGACACTGCTTGTGACAATGAGACATGTTATTTTAGAACCAAACCTTTTTGAAAACTTCTTGTATCCACTAGAAATGACCCAAAACTGACTTTAAACTACAAAAAGCTAGTTGACTTCAAAAGTCAAAGTGGGTAAGACCCCCTTTTGACCCAGAATTGCACTAATCCAAACACCCCTTAAGGGCAGCAATCCCTTTTTTTTTAAACTGTGAAGTTTTGGGAATTTTAAAAACTTGTTTTTTTTAACATTAACAACCACTGCAAGATGAACCTAAAATACTTTAGAACATGAATGGCACAATTTAAAGGTCATGGACAAAACTAAAACTGCATAAACAATAGGACTTAAAAACTGAAAATTTGCATTATTTGAAGTTTTAAGTTACATGTAAATTAAATTAAATGAAACTGAAAGTAAAATTTGAGCTAGACAATGATTCTAGACTAAGTTTTTACATGATTCTCTACTCCCTATTTATACTCATGTGCTTTCTTCAATCAATCCCCACCATCCAATTTGTCTTGGAGACCTAACTCCTCAATCCCACCCTTTGATTTCCCCTTCTTCATACATGATTGCCAGGGTGGCTAGGGATTCATGTGACTTTGCCTTGGGTGAGGGATTGGTGGGTTGGGGAAATGGGATTATCTGGGTAAAAGGTAAGGGTTTTGGGTAATAGGGAAAGAAAGGGAGAAAAGTTTAGGAGGGAAAAGGTGTAAAAAAAATGTTTTTATTTTTGTGCTGGGGGTTCACAGGTAAGAGGGAGGGGGTCAAGGTGGAGGGGTGGTTCAAGTGGAGAGTGAGAGGGTCCAATGGATGTGAAAGGTTTAAAGTTTAATTAAAAGAGTTTATTTTATATTTTAGAGTTTTTGTATTTTATTTTTTTTTGAAAACTAAAAATTGGTTTTAAGAAAAAAAATGAGTTTTTATAAAAATGGGTTTTGGGGTAAAATAGAAATGTTTTGGGATTTTTGGGTTAAAAGGGCAAAATGGTCATTTTGGGTTTCAGGCGAGGGTAAAATGGTCATTTTGGTGTTCAGGGTTAGGTTCTAGGGTTTTTCATCACTTGTGCATTGAATTAACCCTAGATCTCTCCTCTCCTCTCTCTTGTCCCTATTCGGCCGAACACCCCTTGTAAGGGAGTTTGGTTTCGTTTTTCTTAAACGAGGACTTGTGTTAGATCTAGCAATCGCTTGATTCGTTGGTTAATTCGTGTGTACAAGAACGTGGTAGTAAGACACTATTCTTACACCATATTGGTTTGAGTTGTAGAACGGTAAGGGACAACTCTTCAAACCACTTCTTTGTTTTGCTCAAAGGATCTGACATTCGCAAGAGGTACGTTACGCATACTTTCAGTTAATTAATTTATTTGTTATGATCTTTAAGTCTTCCGCTGTGTACTCTTAATGTCTACATGTTTTATTTTATGTCATGTATTATAAACGCAAGAGTGGCATCACGAGCCTTGTATAACAAGTAATTAATTACTGAAACACATAAATAAAATAAACATGTTGTGTTATTATTTGTATGCGTAGATCTAGGGTTTGCAAAACCTAAACCCTAATTTTAGGGGGGGCGTTTATTTTGGTGCCCTAATTAGGGTTTTGTAAACTAAAGTTATAATTGGATTAGAAACCCTAAGATGCATGCAACTTTATGTGTATATGCGTAACTCTGTTTAATTGCATTAATTGTTAAGTGTAATTTTATGTCCATGATAATTATCTGCATGTTTTATCATGGATCTGCTTTTATTGTATGTTCTACTTGTTTAAGTGATATACACTAATTTATGATAGATCTAAAATTGGGGAAGACCTCAATCATTATTAATTTAATCAATTATGTGTTATGTGGTATATATTTAATTTTGACATACGCAATTGATGAATCGATGCATGTGGCTCACCTTGTACATAGGTGAAAATGGGTGAAAGTCTTAATTAAATATATGCATATTGACAGATCTAGAATTGGTTATTAATAGGATTTATCAAAAACGTTTGCATGTGGCTATTTGATATGCATGACTTATTTTTTGTTATGAATTCATTGTTTATTTGTTTATTTTTACAAATACTTGCTTGTTTGTTATGTGTAACAAGGGTATTTTTACAGGAAAAATAAACTGAACTAAACAATGGTGAAACATGTATTTTTAAGAATAGTAATCATAATCGTTTAATTGATTGATGACTTTGGTACAAATGACTGAACGGCTCACCCATGAGAATGAACTATAAAGGGGTTATTAAAAGAAGTGCGCATAGTCACACTGAAAGGATGTCGAATGGAGCTACTTAGTAAGCCATTTAATGTGCAAGCTCATCTTAAGGGCGAATTAGTGTTAATTCCATGCGCCACTTCGGTGGTAATTATCCGAAACACTAAGTGTTTACACTTATGCAAAAATACGGTATAATGGATGATAATTAACATTAAATTCCTTGATTGGTGAAACCAATACCTCAATTAAAGTTTGATGATGAAAAACTTAAACATTAAAACAAGATATAAATGTTTTAATAAAAACTATGCTACGAAGATGAATGCATGACATCTTTGTACATATTTGATTTGACATCAAAATTATTACCCTTAATTTAAGTTATATGCCATCCAATGAAATGGAAACACCTGAGATTACCTTTTATTTGCGTGAGAACGTGATCTAGATCGTAATCAAAGGGTAAAATATTCACGTGACGTGAGAACGGGCATGGATGATTTTGCAGTTTCTTAAGTTGGACAACTTAATTGAGTTAGGCGGTGAGAACTGGCAACTCAAGGCATAAGATGGGATAAAACATGTTTACATGGCAATTGAAATTGGCTATATGTAAATCCCATAAATCTAGGAATTGCAATTGATATTGGCAATTGAGCAAAAACTCTACCATTTTGTATAAGGTTCATTACTAGCAGATCAACTGACGTGATGAAATTATGACAACTTGGATCCTAGTTTTCAATGAAAATTAAATGGTTATATATTTATGAACCATGGGTATTTAATTTTCTTGAAAAGGTTAATTATCAAAAATACTAAAATTGAATTTTGTAATTCTTTTGAATGTATAAATGCAACATTTAACCGTAAACGTGGTTTAGTCTTTGATTAGTAAATTGATCCATTCTAGCTTTCAAACAAATGTTTGATCGAGAATAATTTACTGAAAAGACAAACGAAGTCACTTTTCCATGGGAAAAGAATGAGACTCAATCCTATTCCTTTTCATGAATGAGAAAGGTACAATAGGAACATTTGAATTATCTAAATTCTAATGTAACTCATAGCAATGAATTGCACTATCATATTTTCCATAAAGATTTCATTACATTCATTTGTGAATAAATCCTTTTGTAACAAACATGACGTTTGGTTAACTGGAAAACATGTATATGAGTTATTAAATTAGAAGTTAGACTAATTACCGCGAAAATTGGTAAAAGGCAAACTAGCATATTTTATCTAGTTGTTTTGCTTTAACCTTTAAAGGTGCTACATACTAGTATGGGGATGGTAGGCATGTTGAGGAAGAAATTGCATACCCAATTTTTTGAGTTAATAACATTGATGGATAACCTATCATTCATATAGTAGAATACACCTTTTAGTACCTTAGTAATGATTACGTATGGTTCTTCAAAGGTGTAGGAAAGTAAAAAGCAAGCAAGTTGTTTTCACTGGTTATGCAACAGTTACAATGTTGTCAGATTCAGTGGGAGCATTTGTGTTGCATTACTGAATAAGATGTTGTTTTAATGATTTCTAATTCAGTGGGAGCTACAAGCCTTATTTCCTGTGTAGTAACCCAGTTAATCTTCAAAGATAATTACTTTCCAATTGTAGACACTTATGTTTTTAAGGATAGTCGTGTACGCTTCCTTACTAAACAATATAGTTCTACATCTACTTGTTATATCTATGACACAAATCATATTAATCAAATAAACGAACGTGTATCGTGTTGTTTATCTGCTACATGATGTTGTTTCATGCACAAGTGGGAGAAATCTTTATTGTGTGCAAGGTACAACACATATAAATATGATTTAAATGGATTCTCTTGACCGCAAGGTAAGAGAGTAATGTTCTAATAGGAATTATACATTTAATGTGTATGATTGCCCTATTAAGTACATGTGTCAAGATGATAACAAAGACTACTTTATTTTAAATATTTATGTCATTCAATATTTAAGAAACACTTGTTGTTGCAATTTATGTTACATGAGAACGTGAACTAGATTATAGACCAAGGTAAAATATCCACGTGTCGTGAGAACGAGCATGGATGATTTTGCAGTTTCTTACGTTGAATTATACATGGAATGACATAAAGTTAATGAAGTAATCTAATACTCCATTGAATTTAAGTATTCGTTGAATTGACTTAAATATATGTAGTAAATATTAACTTGAAATATAAATTGAAACCTGAAGTTGTGTTCATAATTAATTTAATTATAAATGTTTATGATTTTGTAAAGTCACAAACATGAAGTCTTTTAATACAAGACTTACAATATAAAGTAAGACGTTAACTTGCTATGTTTTAAGACATATGCATGAAGTCAATGAGTTGATCAATGACTTATAATGTATAGTGGGATTATAACTGATATGTCTTTTGATTTGGTCAAAAATACTTGAGTTATAATGTATGCAATTGACTTGGTAATTCTATTGTGCCATTAAGTTTTACTTTGTTGGTAAATAGGTAAGCCAATGAGTAGATGGTTATCTTAAATATTGTTAGATTATCTTACAATATTAATTCTAATGAAATACCATAGTTTTATGGTATGTTCAGTTAGAAGAATCAAAATCTATTGGCATGTTTGATTCAAGATAACTATAGTTTCTTCCACATGTTATCAAGGTTAGAAGATTGAGTATAGATTGAATATACTCAATAAGACTCCAACCTAGAAGATTGATAAGACACCATTTGTTTATGGAATGTGATGAATCACATTAAGTCTTATAAATGAAGTTCTGAATTAGTTAAACTACTTATAGAGTGAGTTGTAACAAACTAATGTTAGGAACTGTCAATGTTTTTTGTAATATCCCAAAAGAGAACAATGTATTGTTGCTCTACTTGATAAACTATTTAAAGGTAATCTTTAAATTGTTAAAGGCAAGTGGGAGTTTTGTTTAGATCTTGAAAGATTAAATTACAAAATATATAATCTTCTAAAATACACTAGCAAATATCATGATGAGGCTAAACATGTAAATGATAAGACCTCAATATGATAGAATTGTCATTCATAGATCCGTAAGGATATCTCAGATATTTAATATGCTGAGGAATATGAGTTATAGGATCATGGTAAGCCTGTTAATCATAATGATAAATTTACCAAATGTTGAATTGTGGTAAATCAATCATACTATGAATGTTGAGATGTTGTCCATAAAGATAATCAACTTTAGATACTTGATTTATCTTAATAATGAAAATGAGTTTCTTCAAAGGGTGGAAACCCTAGTGGTTTAAATCTTTGTGTAGAAATCATATGGACAATATTGTACACATTTTTAATGCATGTCTAGTGATAATAATATTAATCATATTTAAGCAATTAACTATGATTGAATATTCTTTCTAGATACATTAAATAGAAGTATAAAGATTATAATTGTCATACTTAGTTTCATTGATATGAAATTTTGACAATGAATGTCAAAACTCTTTGTTGTAGAATTACTTTTGCGAGGACGATGAGTAATACAAAGAAGTTTTATGAATTCAAATAATCGTTGGATATGTACAAACTGCAAGAATCCATGAATGGATATATGCATGCATCTAGGAGATGATTCTTATGTTTAATATTAAATCCATGTTTGATTTAATAATTAAAAAAAGATAGCTCATAAGTATTCCCGAAAGCTAGTGGGAGTATTATTTTCTTAAATCTTATATGTTGTATGAGCAACTACATTCCACTTAAATTAAGTTTTAATTGGGAATGAAACTTCGTTTGTAAGATTTGGAAATAAGACAAACAACCTTGGAATATATGTTTATTATTATAAACATATGCGGTAAATAAATGAGTCTAATAGAACATGATGAATATATAATGAGATCTTAAAGTCTAACTTGAAGATTCATCATGTACATCATGTTGTAAGATTGTTGTGTCATGCTTGATTACAAGATGATTTGACAACATTGAAAGTTGTTAGTGTAATAAATATTTTAAAAGGAATATGTTTGGATTTAGAATCACATTCCACAGTCTGGAGATGCTCCTAGATTCTATGGATGAAAATATGACAATTATTTCATAATTGTCATTGCCAACAAACTTGAGTTTGGGTAGGCACCAACATTACACTATAACTGTTCAAAGTTTACGGATGTTTAAAGTGTACACAATGATGCTAGTATAATTGAGATGACACTCAATTCTAGTCATGGTATCCTTGTTGATGACCATGCTGACTAGTTATGCTCAACTAAGAGCATAGTTGCATTATACATTAAAGAATAAAGAATACTTTAAAACTTTAAAGTTTTGAAAGATAATTGTCATAAAAGGGTGGTTCAGGTTATCACGCACCTTATGGAATGATATGACAATATCAAGATATGTGTAAACATATACAAGAAATTCACTTATTGAATTCTTGAAAAAAGTATTCTCAAAATTCCTATAGATCAAAGTTAATTGAAATTATGCCTTGTCAACAAGTATGATTTTCATGACTTGTGGCAAAATTCATTAACTAGTATTATCATGCATTGATCTATTTAGTATTTGGATAAAGGATGTTAAACAATTATTATTAATGAATTAAAGTACGGTATACGTTTAGTTTCATTTACAATATTGTGTCCTGTATTTGCATGTTTAAATCCTTGAATAACTTAAGTTATTCTAAATAGTCTGTTGTCAATCAATAACATGATAATGATATTGAATTAAGACAAATCTGAGTATTAGTTAGAATATACTTGAAAGTATATTGATGCGTAGCATTACTAATTTCAGATGATATTCAATGAATTGAGTATAGGACTTATCCCACCCACATGATGATACTTTATGGATCTTTGTCATTAAGTATATCATGGATATTTATCCTCTGACTTGAGATACCAGAGATATGTCATGGATACAGTGCATTTTTGTGAAGCAATCTAACGCTATACGTAACTGGTAGTTATAAGGGTTGTTTTCAGAAGTGTTGCGAAATTTATGATTTCTGCTTGTAGTCAAAATGGGATTTGTTTCCTTCAAATTTATTTTGAAGTATAATACTGCTGGGGCCCTCGTAGGGTTGTTAAGATGTTTGCATGGCCATGCCCAAGGTCTTCTGGAATTTGTTCAGAAGAATTGGTAATCTTAATCAATCACATAAAGCGAGAAACAGAATAGTTAATTAAGAAATGAGTGAGATCCATATTCTTATTAACATGGTATTAGAAACAAAAGGATGAATATGATGATGAATCATCAAACTTGGTTTTTCTCCAGAAAACCATACACGAGTTGTACCGGGGGCATTGGCGTGTTGCTAGACACTAACCAATGTCATTTCACGTTTTGTAAACATATCCAAGTGGGAGCTATTGGAAATTTATATATTTACAAACATGTGAATGTCCGGATTCGAACTCGTGACCACGGGCACATTAGCGAATGAGAATTAAAGTTAATAATTAATGTTTATGTTTACGATTAATTATTGCACATTAAGTCCGGTTAACGATCGTTAAGTATTTAACAGAAAAATGACTAACGACCGTTAAATGAAAAGAGAAGGACTAGTAATAGAAAATCTTGAAAGTGAAAAGTTATTGGTTTTCTTTGGGCTTTGCATGGTGGCCGGCCAAGGGGCTTCTCCAAGCCCTAATCGATAACTTGTTCCCAAAGTTTTCCATCTACTATATAAACAAGGTTAGGTTCTAGGGTTTTTCATCACTTGTGCATTGAATTAACCCTAGATCTATCCTCTCCTCTCTCTTGTCCCTATTCGGCCGAACACCCCTTGTAAGGGAGTTTGGTTTCGTTTTTCTTAAACGAGGACTTGTGTTAGATCTAGCAATCGCTTGATTCGTTGGTTAATTCGTGTGTACAAGAACGTGGTAGTAAGACACTATTCTTACACCATATTGGTTTGAGTTGTAGAACGGTAAGGGACAACTCTTCAAACCACTTCTTTGTTTTGCTCAAAGGATCTGACATTCGTAAGAGGTACGTTACGCATACTTTGAGTTAATTAATTTATTTGTTATGATCTTTAAGTCTTCCGCTGTGTACTCTTAATGTCTACATGTTTTATTTTATGTCATGTATTATAAACGCAACAGGTACGTATAATTAGGAAACATATTGGTTGAATACTTGAATGTTTCCTTTCAAGATTCAATAGTCTTCTTTGTTGGGTTCCAAGCTAAAGCCCCGCATTAAATAAACGAAACCTTCTTGCATCTTATCTATGAAACCATGTGATATGTTGGTCTTTGATGTACAATGCATTATATTTCTCTGGAAAAGGCTTATGTTATTATCACGAGCAGTGTTGCAAAAGTCAGTCTAGGCGGCCGATTAATCGGCGATTAATCGTTAGGCGGGAATTAACCGCCCCGATTTTCACTAATCGACCTTACTAATCTGTTTGGTGAAGAATCGATTAACATACCGATTAATCGGGTAAAAATCGGCCAATTCAGGCATAAATTGGCCAATCGGATAAATCACCAACTCGGTTATGGATAAATATTGGTCAAATAGGCATAAATCGGCCAAATTGGGCATATAGTTATAAAGTTTTATAATTTTATATATAAAAAGTCCAATCTAATTAATCCTCGCCTAATCGATTTATTGCTAGGCGGTACCTGACAGACCAGCTACTGCCTAGCAATTTTTGAAACCTTGATCACGGGTATATTTAAACGTTGTAAACCTATATGAAAAAAGTAGAATAGACCTTCTCATCCGAAACAACGAAGTTAGTGGCCATGTATCTCACTTGGATACTGTTGATTTCCCATTTTCAACCCACTGTAACTTTTATTGGAGCATCAACATCTTTTGCTAATTGGTCAAGAAAAATATGATTTGGTGAACTATTAAGATTTGAACCTAACTTTTAGATGCAATTTCGTTTTTTGAGATGCATGGTTTCTCACAAAATGACCATCCCATCAGATGAAAGTGCTATTAATATAGATCCCTTTGAATGAAGATTAGTTGGTGCAAGACAAAAGTTAAGTCCAAATTAAATTAGTGGGTTACGAAACCAAAACATAATTTGAAGAAGGCAGCCCTTCGTTGGTAATGGTGTGGAGCTAGTGAAAATTCATTGAAGTATAACACGTGAGTTATTATGAGTTGAAACTTTTAATCACACTAAAGCTAATCATCCAAAAATGAAGGCAACCATTCGTTGGCAATGGTGTGGGGTTATCTGAAAATCATTGAAGTAGACGATACATGAGTTAATTTAATCACAATAAAGCTTATGGTATTAATCATCCGAAAACTCAAATTTATAATAGAGATAGAAGATAGATATAAAGATAAATTAATACACTAACATAATTGTAAGTTTTTACTAAATATGTCAAATTTCCAAGCACTCTATAACTTGGACAAGTTTATAACATTTCCATAATTAAAGGGCCTTTCTAAAACATATCACACTTATTTAATCAGTCGCCTTTTCTTTCGCAGTCCCAAACTAAAACCCTAAAAAATCTCTTTGCCCATTTCTTCTTGAAAATCGATCTGATTCCATTCATTCAAAATATTTTTCATTTAATCCATGATTCTCCAAACAAGGTATATCATATCAATCAACACTCTATTTTACTTTATTCGATTTTCCATAAGTTCATTTTTTTAATTATATTTGCATCAGTTAGGGTTTTTATGTTATGTGTTAGTTTCTTACGTTTTTCTCTTGTTTATTACCGTGTTGTTAAAATGTTAACGGCTTTTAATCCATATATTTATACTTTTTTAATTCGTATATGTTAATTAGCATATATTTTTTACCATGGAGTATGAGATCTCAAATTTAACATATTTTGCTAATAATAATTGTGTTTGAGTGCCTTTTTAGATTAGTTTGGAGGCATGTTTTCTTATTGGTGTTTGTATCATCCAGCTAGCTAATTGCCATTTTTTCTATTTTTTTACTTTTTTTATAATTATAATTTTTTTTACAAAAATTTTGGTTCAAAAAAAATAAAAAGGGAAGAAAATAGGAGACATGTTTAGGAATGGCAATGGGGCGGGTTTGGGGCGGGTTTGGCAATCCCCATCCCCAAACCCGATAACAAAAACCATCCCCAAACCCGCCCCAATCCCCATTGGGGATCTTATCGGGGCGCCCCATTGGGGCGAGATACTCCCCCAAACCCGCCCCATTCCCCATTGGGGTCTTATCGGGTTGTCTTTTTTGAGCGCGATACTCTATCATACTCGTGTCGCTCCCCGTTTATTCTTATTTCTACACTATTAACAATGTTATTTTATGAAATAGCTTGAATAATAGAGAAACCATTAGTAATATATTAATCATTGGAATAAATCACAACTTTATAGAATAATATGACACAAAACAAGATAAAAACTAGAGAATAAATCACAAAGATAAAAACTAACAAAAATAGAGAATTATATTTAGTACGTAAATACTAACACAATATTTTATGTATATGTATATGTATATATTTCGGGGCGGGGCGGGGCGGGGATGGTGTGCCCCGTCCCCGCCCCAAACCCGATAAGAATCCCCGTTAAGGCCCCAAAACCCGCCCCAAAACCCGATAAGCATGCCCCGCCCCGCCCCAATAAGTTCGGGTTTCGGGTTTCCCCGTCGGGTTCGGGTTTTTTTGCCATCCCTTCACATGTTAATGGGCGAAATGGTGATATGAGGAAACGACTTCACTCTTTTAGCTACTTTTCTCAATGTATGATGCTTACTTAGCCATGTTTGTTGGAAAATGCATCACAAAGATTTTTCATAATTGTCAGGTATTTCAATCCACAAATATGTACACCTCAAGATACAATTTGTATGAAGAACCATGCTAATGGAACTCTTCTCATGGCTCAGAAAGTCTCTAAAGAATATATGGTAATTCTTTTATGTTTAACTTATTAGCATCTACTTGGTAAACCAATATTTTAATGATACAGGATTGTATCACCGAGCAGCACTTTCTAAATATTAAAATCACATGCCTTATTGATGCTGGACCTTGGTAAACCATTTTTCCAAAAGAAGAAGAAATTGAACCATAGCCGGAATAACCTAGGTTAATTTGAAATCGTACAGCAACAAAAGAATTTCGCAAATAAGCTTGGTTCTATGTATTTTTTAACACACAAAAATTCGTACAGCAACAAAAGAGACATGTATTTTAGTTATTTCATTTTGAAACATGAACAAAAAATCTTGTTCGGTATTTTCATATTTTGTTTGTTTACAGGTTAAGTAAGGTTGTTTTTGTTCTGTAAACTGTCAAGTGAGGATTAGTTATGTGTAATCATATTTTGCATGTTTTCCTTTATTGTAACGTGTTTATAGCATTAGTGATGTTGTTATAGTTATCTTGCTCTAAGTTGTGGTGTGTTCTTGTAATAGCAAATGAACCAACTTCCGGATAGGGTGGATCAATCGCCATCTGAGTCGATGATTAAAGCACTTGATCCAATAATTGAAGCATTGGTGGCTAACGAACTATCGGGACATCCTGATATGGATGTGAATATCTCAGTTGCATGTTGCATATGCGAGATCTTAAGAATCATGGCGCCCAATGCCCCTTACAGTAGTCGGCAATTATAGGTACACAACAGCTAAACAAGTTTTATGTTTAAATTGAGGATTTAGGAAATAAAGGTAAAGGTAGGCAACATCTAAACAAGTTTTACTTTTTTATTATTTTATTTATTTTTTTTTTGAACGGCAACAAGTTTTACTTTCTAAATGTGAACTTTGTGATATATAATAACATAGACTAGAGAGAGTAAAGGTGATAAAAACCATAGCCGGAATAACCTAGGTTAATCTGAAATCGTGATTTCTGTTTTCTTTCCTGGGAAAAAGAAAGGTTGGTTTCTTTCTACTAGAAACTTGGTCAGATTTTTATTTGTCTATGTACATTGCAAGATCGGTGCCGATTCTTGATTTTTCTTTATGTTTCTTGGTTGTACAATGCTTATATCACAGTCACTTATTATATTACGTTGTTTTTTTATATGCAACAGATATTCATGCCTTGACTCTTTTTACAATCAAAAGCGCAAAAAATACTATTTGAAGACACTATTAGTTTTGCCTTCTAAATGCTCTATCTAATACTTGACTTGGTCTGCAGTTTTCGTGTTCAGCATACGATTAACTCTTTTAGATTGTTTATTTATTACTCTTTTGGAGAGAATTTTGACTGGGCAATGTTTTGTGAATCATCTCCAAATACAAACCCTTTATTCTAGCAATATTTTTAATTGAAGATGAAAACGAGTATTTTGTGTAAAGAATCTAGTTAGGGTGTTAATCAAGCAATCTAAACAGTTTAGTACAAACATGCTGATGTAATTGCATATAAAAAAGAATCTTGTTACTTTAGTACAAACAGAACACGTATTGTACCAGAAGGACTGAACTATTTAAGCATGCTGCTATTGGCTTATATGCCATCCAATTTTGTTACTAGCCTATTGGTAGTGCTCAGAAGTTCTATGGATTGCATACTGATTACTATTCTGGTCATTTGTTGTATTTTATTCATTGCAGCTGTCAAATTTTTTTCCTCATGGGACATGTTGCTGCTAGTTACTACCCAGAAGGGTGTTTTTTGCTCGTACTTGTTGCGCTTCTCATCATCATTGGGGGCTTAAAAAAGAAACACTACACTGAAGGGTTCCAATCAGGTATTTATTAATAGTACTGGTGGTTTTATGTTCACGTACTGCATGTATTTATGGTGATGTGTTCCCATCATAATTTGATCGAGGATTTATTTTGGTTGGATGTTATTGAATAATACTTTGTTACATTAAGTAGACAATGATCTGTGAATGAATTTGATTTTGTTTACTATCTATAGGTCTCTTGGTGAAGTCAAGGTTTGCTCGTTATGATCCAAACGTCCATGAGGTGATGCGACACCTAATGTCTGATTGATTATGTTTGTAGCTGGAATAGTTTCCCAGATGTTTGTTAGAGACAAAAAGGTAAGCGTCTGGCATTTCTCTTAAGTTAGGTTCTATAATTTTATATTATGAAAATGTGCAAAAGTTTTGTCTTTTCCCTTTAAGTTTGTTTATTCAACTCTTTTTAAATGATGATGATTTGACTTTCTACGTCTCTGTCTTCAGAAAAATGTTGATGATTTTGTCCAAGCTTGGATATCTCAATGAATATAGCAGGTATGTATATTTTCATACTTCAGTAGTGTGGCATGATTATATGATACATAACTGTACAATATTACTAGGGGTATTTTAGTTCTCTTTTAACACTAATGGGTCAATTAGGCAAAGTAGGATTTTCAAAAAGAAAAAGAGGCAAGATAGAAGAAACATGGCTAAAAAAGAAGCGCCCCGAACACTAAATAAAGGACATAACTAAGTGTGTTAAATGTATTATTTACACACACATACAAATGTTTTTTTAATATTTGTTTTTACATATTTGTAACTGAATCTATGAAATGAAAGAGATGAAGCTGCACAACCATATTTTAATATAAAAGAACCTATCATATTTAAACTGTTAAGCCATTCACTTATGAATGAACTGATTTAGCGGGGGTTAAGTTAATGGGTCAAATCAAAAGATTATTTACAAAGGGAACAAGTCAAATGGGTCAAAACAGGTTGAACGCTATTCTAAATCTATTGTTGTTGCATGCCCCTTCCTAATTCTTATTTTTATCTGAAAACTGTGACAGTCGAAGCGACATGCTCCTTCACTTTCTGCTAAAAAAAGAACAGTTACAACCTGAATGTTATGACTTGTCAGGCTGTCACACGAATCGCGTCTTAAGCTAGGTACTGATTGTTGCTGATTGATCACATTAATTTTTAACAGTTTACCGTCAACTTGTGGCTGGGTCAAATCAAAAGATTATTTACAAAGGGAACAAGTCAAATGGGTCAAAACAGGTTGAACGCTATTCTAAATCTATTGTTGTTGCATGCCCCTTCCTAATTCTTATTTTTATCTGAAAACTGTGACAGTCGAAGCGACATGCTCCTTCACTTTCTGCTAAAAAAAGAACAGTTACAACCTGAATGTTATGACTTGTCAGGCTGTCACACGAATCGCGTCTTAAGCTAGGTACTGATTGTTGCTGATTGATCACATTTATGTTTAACAGTTTACCGTCAACTTGTGGCTAAAAATAGGTGTGATGTGCCCTCCAAGTTTTCCATCGACGGAGACTGTATAGGAAGCGAACCATGGTTATGAGCAGCAGCAGATGCCATTGTTGTCCCAACTCTAGATCAATGATATGTAGATTGCAAATGTAAAGTAAATGAATAAGTAAAATTGTCTATTAACTTGTAAAATAAATCTGTACAATGTATATATACTAATCTAATCGGTATAACTAACCGATGCAACGGTTATGTTTGTAACCGCCATATCTATAACTGTTTTTCAGTTATTAAGTTTCTAAGTGGCGAGTTTAATCCCTCGTCTAATAATAATAACATAAGAAGCATAAAGATAAAGATTATTGGTTCACATTCTCCTCCTTAATCTTGATCGTTGCTTCGTCCTAAGTCTTGAACTCCGAGCATTTGTCGCATAGTCATGAACTTCAATCTTGGTAGAGCCTTTGTTAGAATATCTGCTCTTTGTAGTTCTCCGCTGACATGTTCCACATTGATGTGCCCATTCTCTACGCTTTCACGAATGAAATGGTAGCGAATATCGATGTGCTTGCTTCTTCCATGAAAAACTGGGTTCTTCACAAGTTCTATTGCTGAAATATTATCGACCTTCAGCGTTATCCTTTTCTCTTCCCATCCAGTTAGTTCACTAAGCAATCTCTTTAGCCATAAGGCTTGACATGCTGCTGCAGTAGCCGCCATGAATTCTGATTCACATGATGATAGCGCCACTGTTGGTTGCTTCTGAGTACACCAGGTAATCGGTGACTCTCCGAAATAAAATACGATCCCAGTAGTTCCTTTTCCTTGATGAGTGTTGACTCCATAACTACTGTCGCTGTAACCTGTAATCTTGCAGCCGCCTTCTTGCTTGTATATAATGCCATGCTCCTTTGTTCCTTTGATATATCAGATTACTTGCTTTATCGCCTTCAGGTGATGATCCTTCGGGTCTTGCATGAATCTAGTGAGTAGTCCGACTGTGTAACTAAGATCTTGTCTTGTATGCAGTAAGTACCTGAGACTTCCTATTAAGCTTCTGTAGTAAGTTGCGTCAACTGAGTTTCCTTCTTCCGCCTTGACCAACTTAGTACCAGTATCCATAGGTATCTTCGTATCATTGCTGTCTGCCATACTTGTTTCCTTTAAGATCTTGTTAATATAACCTGTTTTCTTGATTGTAATCTCTCCTCCTGTCTGTGTGACTTCTATCCCAAGATAATAAGCTAACAATCCTAAGTCGCTCATTTCAAATATATCCTTCATCTGGGATTTGAATTCTTCGATCTCTTTCTTTGGAGTGCCTGTGATTATCAGGTCATCTACGTAGACTCCAACTATAAGTGTAGAATTCTTGTTCCGCTTCGTATAAACTGCTTGTTCGAGATTACATTTCTTAAAGTCTAAAGACTTTAACGTTTGATCAAGCTTCACATTCCAAGCTCTCGGTGCTTGCCTTAAGCCATATAAAGCTTTTGTAAGCTTATAGACTTTTCCTGTATTTCCTTGTTGTATAAATCCTTCAGGTTGTGTAACGTAGACTTCTTCCTTTAAATCTCCATGTAAAAATGTCGATTTTACATCTAAATGATGTACTTGCCATCCATGATATGCCGCTAATGCTAATATCAACCGAACTGTCTCTATCCGAGCAACCGGTGCAAATACTTCATCGAAGTCTATCCCTTGTTCTTGTACATAACCTTTTGCCACTAACCGTGCTTTATATTTGATGATGTTTCCTTTTGCATCCCTTTTGGTCTTGTAAACCCATTTGAGTCCTATTGCCTTCTGATTTTCTGGCAATGTTGTAAGAGTCCATGTATTATTCTTGTTGATTGAATCCAATTCAATCTCCATGGCCTCAATCCATTTCTCATCTGTTGATGCTTCCTAGTAATTACGGGGTTCTTCTTTCGTAAATAACAAGCTTTGTGGTTCAACTCTTCGTGCATGCCTGTATATATCCGACATGTTTCTGTATTCACGTACGGGTGTATCATCAAATCTATCTCTTGAGTTCTTTACAGAACTAGTAGTAGCTTCTTCTTCCTCTTCTGAGTGTGGGTCGTAATGATATGCCGGTGGTGTGATTGGTGAAACTGGATCAGGAATCTGATCTTGTTCATGATACGTGTTGTCATTGTTTTATGTGTTGACTGGTGTAAGGTTTTCATTGTCAACTCCGTCTACCACAAAACTAGCCCAAAATGTGTCTTGTGTGTTCGTATCTTCTTAATCTTTGTTCCAAACCCAAGGCTTTGTTTCCATAAATTTTACGTCCCTACTAACATGTTTCTTCCTGGTTATAGGGTCATATAACCTACATGCTTTTGATCCTTCCTCTACTCCTAAGTAAACCAATGGTATGCTTCTGTCGTCCAGCTTCTTTAAGTGAGGTATCGTTATTTTTGCATAAGCTGTGCATCCGAATATTCTTAGGTTTTCCAAGTTTGGTTTTCTGTTGTAGAGTGCCTCATATGGAGTTTTATCTATCAGGGCCCTCGTAGGTACCCTATTCAGTATGTATATAGCATGTTTAACTGCTTCCGCCCAAAAAGTTAAAGGTAACTTCATCACTTTCATCATACTCCTAGTGGTTGATAACACTGTCCTATTCCTTCTCTCCACTACTCCATTCTGCTGTGGGGAGTATGGTGTTGTCAACTGTCGTGCTATTCCGTTTTCCTTACAGTACCTTGTGAATTCATTTGATGTGAACTCACCACCTCTATCCGTTCTTAGCATCCTTATTTTCAATTTCATCTCCATTTCTATCTTCTGTCTAAATTCCTTGAATGTACTAAATGCCTCATCTTTCGATGTCAGAAAGTAGGCCCACATAAAACGTGTACAATCGTCCACTAACAAGAAAATGAGTTTCTTGCCTGAGTGCGTTGCTGGACTTATAGGACCGCAAAGGTCTCCATATACTAAGTCCAACGGGTTCTTTGATCTGAATTTAGCTTGGTTTGGAAATGGTGTTCTACTGTGTTTTCCTAATAAACATGCGTCACAAATCTGCCCTGCATGATTTATCCTTGGAATTCCTTCTACTAGACCTTTCCTAGTCATCTTGTTTATATCGTCAAAGTTCAGATGACCTAATCTAGCATGCCATAACCATGCTTGGTTATCTATATTTGCTAAGAGACATATAGGTGCTTCTATCTGTAATTGTATCTTGTAGAGTCGGTTCTTAGATCTTTCTATTTTCATCAACAACTTCTTGTTCTTATCATACAAAGTCAGCTTGTTTCCGTCCATAATGACTTTACAACCTATTTCCGTAAGTTGTCCTAGACTAAGTATGTTGCTCTTGAGGTTTGGTATGTAGTATACTTCCGATACTACCTTCTGTTCCTGGTTCTTACAACCTAACAGTATAGACCCTCTACCCATTATCTGTACATACGATCCATCTCCAAAATGTACTCGTCCTGTTACGCTTTCATCAATATCCCTAAAATGACTCTTTATCCCTGTAATATGGTTGCTTGCACCATTATCTAAATACCATATGCTTGTATCCGCCGTAGCATATTTCTTTGGTTGAATTTGTTCTTCATTCAACAACACTTCCTTGTGTTCAGTTTCGTGCATAGTCATTAATAGTGATGGTTCATCGTCTTCTAAGATAAGGTTTGATTGTTCCTGAGTTGCTGGTTTTCCTCTACAATTCTTTTTAAGATGTCCTATTTTATGACACCTGTAGCATTTTATCTTGCTCACATCCCACTCATCTTTATTCTTATCCGAACTCTCCTTATAATTAGAGTTCCCTCCTTGTGGGTTGTTTCTATTCTTATTCTGCCAGTTCCCTCGTGAGAAATTTGATTTTCCTCCACGTTTGTAAAAACGCTTCCTATTTCCTGAGTGTTCGCCATGTGCGAATAATAGGTTTTCCTGGCTTTCTACTTGTCCTCCCTTCCGGAGTTTTATCCTTTCCTCAAATGCCTTGAGTCTTCCAATGATCTCATCTAAAGTGGTGTCGTCGAGATCAGTTGTTTGTTCTATGGATGCTACTATCTGAATGAACCTATCTGGTGTGGAGTCTAATAGTTTTTGAACTAAAAGTGATTCATCCAAAGTTTTCCCTAATTCTTTTGCCTTCGTGGCATAGCCGTTTAGTTTAGCTGCAAACGCATCCACCGTCTCATCTTCTTTCATCTGAAGTGAGTTAAACCCAATCATCAATGATTGTAATCGTGCTTTCTGCACTCTATCTTCTCCAACGTGTCTTTTCTTCAGCGAATCCTATAAATCCTTTGCCGTCTTACAACCCGCTACTTGTAAGATCACATCTTCCGTCAATGCTTGATATAGGAAGGCAGTCGTTGCCTTTTCATTCTTATCATCAACTGGTGTATCTAACTTTGGTTCTATTGCTTCCCATAAGCCATGTGCCTCTAGTATAACCTTAATTTGTATAGCCCAAACTGTGTAGTTTGTGGTTTTCAACTTAGGGCATTGATATTGTCCAATAGGTGTTACGGGTTTTGTTACAATTACAGTTGATGTGGTTGCTATATCGTCAGTTGTCATTTTGAAAGTGTTTATAATCTTCAATTTCTAATTCAATGGGATTTATTCTTCCTAGTGTGGTTTTTCTATAAAGTATGGAAATTTCTAATTATTCGGGAATCCTAGTAATACGGGATCAATAAATAGTTTTCGGGATTTCCTAATAGTATGAAATAAGATATTCTATACTATTCTATACTATGTAAAAGTAATGAAATCCAAAGAGTTTAACTTGTGACCTCGTATATCCGATGAATACTAGCGTATTCTCTTTTGTTTTCGTTAGTAGTAATCGTTTACCAACGTTGCTTTGGTTCCCTTTTCCTTGCCTCGTACCCTTGATGTTTTTGATTCGGTTTCTTTTGCCTTCGAACTCAAAACACCAAAATTCCTTTGTCGAATTCCTTTTGTCCGACTTCCAAACTTCGAATAAGAGAAATAACTTATGTCGAGTTATCTCTTTTCAACAAGCCCGAAAACAAATTTGTTTTCTTTTATTGTTCCTCCACACTACACACGTCTCCTTTCCTATGTACGTTGTTTGATATCTATACTCCGATATCAAACTTCCCACGTACAAAATATTTGATATCGAGATGGTATCAAAAATCTCCGAAACACAATGTTTCTGATCTTCTTCTTCGTTGTTGTTCTCCTTGTGTCGTTTGACACTACTCCACACAATCTTGAGCGCTCCTTCTTCTTATCACGTACGTATCTTTTTTTTCACAACAACGTTTCCCGCGTCTTTTTCTGCGTCTTGTTCAACCCGGTTTCACAAAGTTTTATCCCACTTGTTCCTATTACCAAAACGTAGTGTTTGAATTCTTCCTTCCCTATGTTGTTGCCAACAAGGTTTCCCCACCAATCCGTTTGGTGTAAACGTTTGCAATCCCCTACGTAAACGATCGTGCACTATCTTCTACGTATCCTTATTCACGTTTGTTCCTCTTGGAAGTAAAGAGTAAACAAAAACTTGTCACCAAAACAGAAAGTTTTTCAAATGAAAATTCTGTTTTCAAAGCGTATGAAAAACAATTTTGTTTTTCTGCGCGTGTTCTCCTTGGGTCTTCTCCCTTGCGTATGATATGTTTGTAATAAAAAACGAAGGTGTAATCCTATGCTCTTGATGCCAATTGTTGTCCCAACTCTAGATCAATGATATGTAGATTGCAAATGTAAAGTAAATGAATAAGTAAAATTGCCTATTAACTTGTAAAATGATTCTGTACAATGTATATATACTAATCTAATCGGTATAACTAACCGATGCAACGGTTATGTTTGTAACCGCCATATCTATAACTGTTTTTCAGTTATTAAGTTTCTAAGTGGCGAGTTTAATCCCTCGTCTAATAATAATAACATAAGAAGCATAAAGATAAAGATTATTGGTTCACAACCATCACCTGAATAAATGTGTAAGGGCTAGGGTATACATACGCTGAACCTATTGCACTACTCGTACCTTCCTATGGTAATTTCTATGATAATGGCATGCTGTACAATGGAGAGCTAAGGTCCTCTCTTCTCCACTCGGCCAAAGTTCCTCACAACCATCCAATGCGTGTCGGTGAAAACCAGATGCGTGATTCTGGGCGGATCCAGTTAAAGTTGGAAACTATCACTCGAATCTAGTGATCAATTACAACTAAACTCTGATGGGAATGAGATGACACTATTCACAGGCACTTCCAACTCATGAGTTTTATTCCTCAAGATTCAAGTATGCTTTTATGCAGACTCATGCCAATGGAAGTCCTCTCATGGCTGAGGGTCTCTAAAGATATAGGTAAGCATAGAGTTTGAGTCATACTAGTTTTGTTAGATTTTAATATTTAGCGTGTCATGTTTTATTGAAACCATTTTGTTACCAGTATAAGAATAGTCTACACGTTTTTCAGCCTTCGGATTTTTATTATAGCTGTTTGTAGAGAAGATCACATAGTAGCCAACTTAGAAGTTGTTTAAGTAAAGATACAATGTATCTGATAAGAGAGATGAGAATCTTATCTCTTGGACAAGTTGATCATGCAAGTTGCACTACAAGTGCCAAGATGAAATGCCTATAAAGGCAATGGTGCATGCTCCATTTCTTCATCCCATCTAATTCTTTTCTTGATATTCTCTCCAAAATGTCCTTGTGTAATAGAAGAGAGTTTAGTATTTTCTAGTTACAAGAGATAAATAATTGTATTATCCTTATAACTAGAGACAAGGTGTAACTCCTAGTTTACATAGTGAACCGTATCTTTCCTTACCCGTGGGTTTTACCCTATTGTGGTTTTCCAAGTTATATCCGTGTGTCATCTTTTATTAGTATTTTCTTATGCGGGTTTGCTTCAGTCCGATGTCTCTTTTCTCAACAGAAGTTACCCTTGATGCCTTCAACTCAGTGTCCGTGTTCACAGCATGGTACCATCAATGGACTTGAATCCAATAATCATTTTTTTAGTGTGTATACTCGTTGGAGGTGTGACAACAGTTTAAAGATTTGGTGAATCTGAAATTTACTCCTAATTTATTGACTGGAATTGTTCCATGTATCTATGAAAGACTAATGAATAGGTCTTTTTGGAGTATATTGCAAAGGTTAGTTATTGGAGCTTTGGTTTATTTTAATAGGCTAGAGAGGAATTTGTTTTACTCAGTGACTCCATTGCGATTTGTAATAAATATATAGTTGGATTTGTGTGGAAGGATATGAATCTTTTTTGTTGCTAGAAAGAGTGGATAAAAAGGAAAGGGGATAAAAGTGAATGGGTACAATTTATGGTGATTTGAGCTAATGAATTTCCTACTACTTCACTATCGATAAAATTGGCTTTACTTAGTTTTATGACAACTTGTGAATACCATTTCCTATTTTAGTTTAACTAACAGGGTACCCGGGCAATGCGGCGGCGGGGTACCCTGAAATAAAAATTTCAATAAACCATGTTTTATAATATGAAACGTTTAATGTGACGATAAATTTTCGGATGCCAAAAGTTTCAGAGGAGAGTTATTTTACATACCAAACTTTTCTCACATACCAAGGGACTCATCTCCACCATCCATCTAAAAAGAAAATTAATGGCTGAGATTTAAAAACATTTTATTATTTCACCCATTTTTTATAATTTAAATATCTCTTAAACCGTTTATCATTAAGCGAAAATATTTACACCGTCGCGACGAACATTTAATTATCTTTCTATAGACGGGCACTTTGATATACTTTCGAAAAAAGAAAAAAAAAATCATTTTTTTCACGTTTTTTCGTCTTTTTTTCGTTTATTTTAAGTTACTGAAATTTGCATGAAAAAATCATATATGATAAAACACTAAATTGGATATCACATGTGATATTAGTGTTAAATCATATATGATATGTAATATCACATATGATATCATATGTGATTTTAGACTAATATCACATATGATATTACATATCATATATGATTTTACACTAATATCAAATTAGTGTTATATCATATATGATTTTTCAATGCAAATTTCAGTAACGTAAAAAAAACAAAAAAAACTTAAAAAAAAAAACGTGAAAAATACGAAAATTTTTTTTTGTCGAAAGTATATCAAAGTGCCTATCTATAGAAAGATAATTAAATGCTCGTCGCAATGATATTTTTTTTTCCGCTTAACGATTAACGGTTTAAAAGTTATTAATATTTGAAAAAACGATGAAAGTTGGTTTTTTATATTGTTGGGATTAATCTCATCCATTAGATCAAATAAAAATGGAGGGTGGAGATTGATCCCTTGGTATGTAAATAATCTTTTGTCCTCAAATGATCTTATATCAAAGTTTCATGTCATATATTTCAAATCTTTAAAATACTATAGTAGGGCATCCGCGCGTTGCGGCGGCGGGTATCAAGTAATAAAATTTTTGGCAAAAAATATTTTCAATTTTATGTTTTCTCTTACAATAACTTTATCAATATCGAAAACATAATGAGTTTGATTAACTTTTAAAAAGGTGATGGATAATATCAAACTAATTCATATAAAACCAATTGAAAGTGGCGTGATTTTGCATCGCGGTAGTCAATAATGTTATACTGTTATGGTCAAATAATCAAGTAAGTAGAAATAATTTTTTTATGAAATATATATGTAATAATCAACACCTCGTAATAAGTAAATAAAAATATATTTTTGAACATGTTTGTATCATTAATATTGTTTATTACACTTGTCTCATATAGATAAAGATATAAATAAAATAACGCTTAAAATGTATAGATCTTGTAGAGTATATATTTATGAAAATGTTTGTATCATTAATATTGTTTATAACACTTGTCCCACATAGTTAGAAAATATAAATAAAAAATGCTTATAATGTAAAGGAAACTTACATGTTTAAGCAATCATTTAGAATTATCCCGATTTTTACAAAAAAACCGTTTTTTACTTTTGTGGTTAATTTTATTTATAATAATTCAAAATTTATTCCAATTGTTTCTCGAAACACTCTTACGATATAATAATAGTTTTGGAACTTTGTAGTTTTGCATGCATTTTAAAATCATATTTATTTATATGTGCATTTTTGCATTAAAACTATAATAATTCAAAAAGAAATAATAAATGAAGCATTAAAATGTTGTGAAAGATAAATTAGTAAAATCTACATTATGCATTAAAAAAATTTAGGAGAGTGAGTGCTAAATGCTTTATAAGTAGTATAAATTATCTCAACTTTTACTTCTCAAATGTGACTGTTAGCTTTGCTACGTTGTGAAAATAACGTTTTACTCGTGAATTGGACCAGATATGTACTATAGTTGCACCTGCAGGGACTCACAAGGAGCAAGGAGCAAATAGTTGATCTCAAATGTGACTATTACCCCTTATTTTTTCTATGACAATAATTGATCGGGAATTACAAGGAGCAAATAGTTGGTTGTATGTCAGTAGTATATCAGCGTTTGATGGCATGACTACTAATTCAACATTTATAGTTGTCTAACACAATCGCTTGTTCACGATCAGAATTTCATTTGAGAAAGTAGAATAAATTCTTGACTGTAATTTCTCGATCTCAAAAGTAATGACTAGCATTCATATTATTTTTATATCATGATATCGATTTCCTTACCATGAATTGTAGTGGAATATTGCAACGTCAATGAATCAGAGAAAACACATGAGTACACCATTCATACCTCCCTACCAAAATGAACTTCCATAGTGTTCCTTTTGCTAAGTTGAGACAAATTCTAACAAGTTTGAGTTCTGATTATAAGTGCAACCTTTTTTGCTGTATGCACCGGTTATAAGATTTTTTGAATTTGGAGTTATTTTTTTGTTCAGTTCTTTATAAACTAAAATTCTTTTTCCAAAAATCACCAAGTTTGTGAATCCGTATATAATAATAAACAATAATGGGTTCATGGCTTTGTAATCATGTACAATATGCACCTTAAGAATACAAAGTACCAATGTATATTATTATCTATAAGATGATACTTTTTTTTTCGTTAGAATAACAATAAAATCTAAAGTTCGAGCCCTCGAAGCTTTAGATCAAAGTCAAATGTACTCTCTAATATTAGTCTCACTTGCACACACTAATATTGCTACCACACATCTTAAGCAACTCGACATTAGCTTTGACCAAAGATTCCACATGAACATCGCATACTCCTCGCTGCTCCAAATTCAAATCACAAATAAGTTGATCTTAATAAATCCATAGCAAAAATGATAAAGACAAGTTCATAGTCTTCGTTGAAGGGTGACCAAAAACTACTCCATTATAAGATCGTACATTGCATTTTTGTGCTGTTATTTGTGTGTTTGATCATGAAGTTAACAATAATTATCCAAAATTTAACACCACATATTTTTATATATTTTCAATTCACATATGTAAGAAGGACATCGCGTAATTGAATTTTTACCATCTTAGTTTTGTACATCAACATCTTTTTTCTAATTAATCCTCGCCTAACCGATTAATTGTCAGGCGGTACCCGGCCGACCAGCTATCGCCTAGCGATTTTTGCAACCTTGATCACAGGTTTTGTTAAACGTTGTCAACCTATATGAAAAAAGTAGAATATACCTTCTCATCCGAAACAAAGAAGTTAGTGGCCATGTATCTCCCTTGGATACTGTTGATATCTCATTTTCAACCCACCATAACTTTTAGTGGAGCATCGACATCTTTTGCCAATCGGTCAAGAAAAATGTGATTTGGTAAGCTATTAAGATTTGAACCCAACTTTTAGATGCAATTTTGTTTTTTGAGATGCATGGTTGCTCACAAAGTGACTATCCCATCAAATGAAAGTGCTATTAATATAGATCCCTTTATATGAAGATTTGTTGGTGCAGGACAAAAGTTAAGACCAAATTAAATTAGTGGCTTATGAAATCAAAACATAATTTGAAGAAGGCAACCCTTCGTTGGCAATGGTATGGAGTTAGTGGAAAATCATTGAAGTAGAACACGTGAGTTATTATGAGATGAAACTTTTAATCACACTAAAGCTAATCATCCAAAAAAGAAGGCAACCATTCGCTGGCAATGGTGTGGGGTTATCTGAAAATCATTGATGTAGATACATGAGTTATTATGGAATGTAACTTATACTTCGTAATCACAATAAAGCATATAACTAGGACAAATGTAACTTATCCAAAAACTCAGCTTTATAATAGAGATAGATATATAGAAGATATAAAGTAACTTAATACACTAACATAATTGCAATATTTTACTAAATAGGTCAAATTTCCAACCACTTTATAACTAGGACAAGTTTACAACATTTCCATAAATTAAGGGCCTTTCTAAAACTTATCACACATATTTAATCTGTCCCAAACCAAAACCCTAAAAAATCTCTCTGCCCATTTCTTCTTGAAAATCGATCTGATTCCATTCATACGAAATACTTTACATTTAATCCATGATTCTCCGAAGAACAAGGTATACCAATCAACACTCTATTTTACTTTATTTGATTTTCCATAAGTTCATTTTTTTAATTATATTTGCATCAGTTAGGGTTTTTATGTTATGTGTTAGCATGTTGTTAAAATATTAACGGCCTTTATTCAATAAATTTATACTCTTTTTATTCGTATATGTTAATCAGCATATATTTTTTTAACCATGGAGTATTAGATCTCAAATTTAACATATTTCGCTAATAAAAATTGTGTTTGACTTCCTTTTTAGATTAGTGTCGAGGCATGTTTTCTTATTGGTGTTTGTATCATCCAGCTAATTCTCATTCTTTTTTTTCACATTTTTTTCAATTATAATTTATTTACAAAAAATTTCTTTAAAAAAAAATAAAAATAAAAATAAAAATAAAAATAAAAGAAAAAGAAAATAGGAGACATGTTAATGGGCGAAATGGTGATTTGAGGAAATGATTTCACTCTTTTAGCTACTTTTCTCAATGTATGATGCTTACTTAGCCATGTTTGTTGGAAAATGCATCACAAAGATTTTTCATAATTGTCAGGTATGTCAATCCACAAATATGTACACCTCAAAATACAATTTGTATGAAGAACCATGCTAATGGAACTCTTCCCCTGGCTCAGAATGTCTCTAAAGAATATATGGTAATTCTTTTATGTTTAACTTGTACTGTTAGTATCTACTTGGTAAACCAATATTTGAATGATACAGGATTGTATCACCAAGTAGCACTTTGTAAATATTAAAATCACATGCCTTATTGATGCAGGACCTTGGTAAACCATTTTGCCAAAAGAAGAGGGTATTAAAATTTGAAAATTAGTATTTTTTTTTTAGTAAGCATTAATGGCCAAATGTGAAATTTGTGATATATAATAACATAGTCTAGAGAGAGTAAAGGTGATAAAAACCATAGCCGGAGTAACCTAGGTTAATCTGAAATCGTGATTTCTGTTTTCTTTCATGGCAAAAGAAAGGTTGGTTTCTTTCTACTAGAAACTAGACCAGATATTTATTTGTCTTTGTACATTGCAAGATCGGTGTCGATTCTTGATTTTTCTTTATGTTTCTTGGTTGTACAATGCTTATGTCACACTCACTTATTATATTACGTTGTTTTATTATATGCAACAGATATTCATGTCTTGACTCTTTTTACAATCAACAACACAAAAAATACTATTTGAAGACACTATTAGATTTGCCTTTTAAATGCTCTATCTAATACTTGACTTGGTCCGCAGTTTTCGTGTTCAGCTTACGTTTAATTGTTTTAGACTGTTTATTTGTTACTCTTTTGGACCGAATTCTGACGGAGCAATGTTTTGTGAATCATTTCCAAATACTAACCGTTTACTGTAGCAATATTTCTAATTGAAGATGAAAACGAGTATTTTGTGTAAAGAATCTAATTACGGTGTTAATCAAGCAATCTAAACAGTTTAGTACAAACCTGCTGATGTAATCGCATCTAAAAAAGGATCTTGTTAATGTTGTACAAACAGAACGCGTATTGTAACAGGACTGAACTATTTAAGCATGCTGTTATTGCCTTTTATGCCATCCAATTTTGTTACTAGCCTATTGGTAGTGCTCTGAAGTTCTATGGATTGCATATTGATTACTATTCTGGTCATTTGTTGTATTTTATTCATTACAGCTATCAACATTTTTCCTCATGGGACATCTTGCTGCTAGTAACTACCCTGAAGGGTGTTTTTGGCTCGTACTTGTTGCGCTTATCAACATCATTGGGGACTCAAAAAGAAACTACCCTGAAGGGTTCCAATCAGGTATTTATTAATATTACCGGTGGTTTTATTTTCACTGCATGTCTTTATGGTGATGTGTTCCCATCATAATTTGATCGAGAATTTATTTTGGATGGAAGTTATTGAATAATAATTTGTTACATTAAGTAGACAATGATCTGTGCATGGATTTGATTTTTTTTACTATCACTACTACAAAAATGAACATAGAGCCCCCTTAAGGCTCTAAAGAGATTCCGGTTGTGAAAAAGGGTGTACAGTCATGTTTTTTCATATAAAACCGGGCTCTATGTCGGATAACGTTAGAGCCGTGTTTTTTGCTTAAAAACCGGGCTCTATTTCTCGTATAGAGCCATGTTCCCTTTAACAAAACCGGGCTTTATGTTGAAATGCATTAGAGCCACGTTTTCCTCAACAAAACCGGGCTCTATTCCACTAACTGCTCAACCAAAATATTATAGGCGGTACTTTAAAATGAAACGAAAAAACTAGGATGTTTTTAGGCGCGTTATTTCCCTCCTCAGTTTTCGTTTCTTCAACAAAACCCTAAACTTTTCCCCCTTCACTTCCACAAACCCTAACCCTCTGACCTTCACCGCCGCTTACCACCCCCACTTAGCCGCTGTCTCACCCCATTGCCGTCACAGGCCACCTTCGTCACGCAACCAAGTCAACAACAGACTAAGCTAATTCCGAGGTACCAAATTGCTACAATTACTGTTGTTGTTCAGTTAACCTGTTTAATGTATCTCATTAATGTTGTTGTTAGGTTTGATTCTGAAATAAGTTGTGTTTAATTATATGTTTTTTTTTTAGGTAATAAAGTCTTGATTATAATAAAGTTGTTGAATCTAATTATTGTTGTGTTTAATTATATGTTTTTTTTTGTATTGTTAAGTAATTAAGTCTTGATTATCGAATACAAGTCTTTATTCTGTTATTGTTATTGGTGGTGGCGTTGGTGGCATAGCTGCCGCAAGAGCTCTCTATGATGCTTCATTTCGGGTACTTATATAATAAAAATTAGTTGGTATAAATAATTGTATAAGCCTTGTTGGCGTTGGAGGAAGTGTTAGCAGAAGTAGACAGTGAAGATGACGTTAATGGTGTGGTGTGTATGCATCTTTTTTTCTTTCGTAAAGATATAGAAACTATGAAATCCGTTTTTCTGTGAGACTACTGTTATGACATTTTCTTCTGAAAATGTGAAGTATTGATTTTTTTTATGTATTTTTAATCTCAGGTACTAATGCAGCAGGTGCCCAATTAACACCCGGAAACAACAACCTTGCACCATCCGAAGTACTATTATGTGGACCACCCCACCCTACAAAGTATGTCCTTTGTGGTTTATGCTTTTTGATCACCAGTACATGCACACACACATACACACATGTACCTAATGATCATTTTATACTTGTATTTTACAGCCGAACACTGTTGCAAAAGCGGCGTTTTTTTCACTCACGCGGAGCTCAGGTTATTATTATCTCCTTTAAATTCACTGCTTCTGTTTCAGTTAACTTTGAAATTGAACATGTAGCATCTCAATCATTATAAAACTATTTACTTTTTTAGCCAATGACGTTGGAGGAAGTGTTAGCAGAAGAAGACAGTGATGATGAAGCTGATGATGTTGCTGATCTTGAAGACAAAAGAGTATGTTCTGTTTTGCTCTCACCTTAATTCCTGACAACGAGTAACAATATTTTATTGTAATATACTTCAGATGCTTAAGAATCTTGTGGATGTCATTCAATATAAGAAAGATTTTATGCATCTATGGAACTCATTTACAAGGAAGCAACGGTAATTCATCCCTACTTATGTGTTTGTCACCCTCCCTTTGTTATGTACCCATACACATATTCTATAGCTGTATGTGATACAGAGTTACAGACTCTGATGTAAAAGCATGAATTGATGTTTTTGTCAGGGTGGTGGCGGATGCACATATTCCTTGGGCATGCGAGGCATCTCTAACAGAGCATGGAAAAGACGTTGTTGGGACTCCTATATTAACATGGTATCCTTTCCCTTTTATGTATTTTAATGGAAATGAATCTTCAAATCAAAATTTTGACTTGATCTTTGTGAATTATTGCATATACAATAATTCTACTTTGTATGCTTATGACAATGGAACCCTTTTTAATTTACAGTTCTTGGAGACCTTTCATGACTAAGCTGGAAATACAGTCTTATTGATGTGAAGACGTTGACCAACTATAACCAGATAATAGAGAATATAAGCAAAAACTGATGTATTTTCTATTTGAAATTCTTTCTAGAAGTGGTTAGCTTTGTTTTGTAAGCTACTAAAATATTGCTGTCAAATAATTGTATAAGCCTTGTTGGCGTTGGAGGAATTGTTAGCAGAAGTAGACAGTGAAGATGACGTTAATGGTGTGGTGTGTATGCACCTTTTTTTTCTTTCGAAAAGCTTAATCATTGTAAAAATTAGTTGGTATAAATATTTTTGTCAAAATAGCGCTGTAACTGCGATATTTAATAATCTCACTTACGTTTTCACGTTATTTTACTTGAGTCTAGGGAAAGAATTGGTGGTCGAGTTTGTACAAATTACTCATTTGGCTTTCCTGTAGACCTTGGGGCATCATGGTGAGGACTGATTTCACAATATCGACTACTATGAGATATGACGATTTATAATATGGTAGTTGTATATTTATAATGAATTTATTTTTTTGGTAATGTTGCAGGTTGTACGGAGTTTGCAAAGAGAATCCGATGGCGCCTCTCATTGGAAGGCTCGGATTGCCTTTATATCGTACAAGTGGTGATAACTCAGTGTTGATACACACTTCCAAACCAAAACCCTAGTTGTCATCACTACTCTGTAAGTCTCTCTCTCTATCTGTTTATGTTTTTAGTTACTGTGATTTGTATTTAATAAACTTATTTGTTTGATAAGTAGCTGCATTTTTGTATTATATTGTGAAATGTTGTTATTAAATATGCTTTTAGGAGATTGTTTAGTTACAGTTTACGGGCTTCTTTGCAGTTTTTATCTTTTTTTTTTGACAGTTAACTTTCCAACTTAGGTTTTACCACCCCTCAAATCAAGGGGCCCTAACCACCACATCGACCAGACTATGTTGTCTTAACCGGGTCCACGCTGGCACAATGTATGGCTCTCGGTGTCGCGAGGAAACCGTACCGCCTCCACACAAGTTTCCTCGCTGGAGTAACGTCCGGATGAAAACCCCGACCTTGCTCAGATTCGAACCCCCAGCGGCTTAGTCTAAGGGGCTCAAATCCTCATTGCAAATATCAACAGAGCATGTGGACCACAAGTGAGGACTTCCCGGTAGGTCACCCACCCGGTACTATTCTCAAATGTGGCTCGCTTAACAACCTAAGCTTTGACCACTCAGTTTTTATCTAGGACTAGATAACTAGTTTTGACTTTTGAGTGTTTGGATGGCTAAATGCTGTTTTCGAAATAAGGTGTTTGGGATTGTTTATCTTTTTTGCTTGTTGCTTATTTGAGTGTCAGACCACGGACCCATAGTTATTAGGTGCGTTTATTGAAAGTATACAAGACTTCTTTCTTTCAAAATAAGCCGAGTTATATAAGCTCAAAAGTTTAAAAATAAGCCAGAAAAAATGGGCTTATGAAACTTAAGAGGGTGTTTGTTTTGGCTTATATAGCCGGCTTATAGCTTATTTGATTTTGGGCCTATGTTTCATAAGCTTACTTTTAGTGGCTTATTTTGAAATTTTTCGGCTTATATAAGTTTGTTACGTCATAAAAATCTTATAGAGCAATATAGTATTATCTGGTGCGTACTCGTACATAGTCTTAAGCTATTCAAACTGTATATGCTTACGTGTCCTTTGAATCCCTGCATAGGTGATTCATTGCTAGAAGGTCACTTGGTTAACGAGTCCAACACTTCCATCAATATGGTTGTAGTGTTGATTTATTAGGGAATACATGTTTCGAGATTCGCTTTAGTGGTATAAAAAAGAAGGGCAAATGATTGAAAAAAGTATCATACTTGTCACCATTTCTTTTTGTGGGTAGTGAACAATTTTTTTTTTGCTTTTGTGGGTAATTTTCTTTCAAATTTATCCTTTTTAGGGTACTTTGAGAAATGTTTGGACATTTTTGCCCCTCTTAGCTAATAGAATTTTTTTTCCGAATGGCAAAAATGTCACATATTACCCTATAAAGGATGAATTTGAAAGAAGAGTACCCACAAAAGCAAAAAATTTTGTTCACTACCCACAAAAAAAAATGGTGGCAAGTATGATACTTTTTTCAATCATTTCTCTACTACCTTTTAATAAGTGACATTTCTCTACTATCTTTGGTTGTTGTAGTTAATGACTAAGACTGCACCAACTTACTAATAGTTCTGCACATGCTCTAAATTCCAGTTTATGATTTGCTCAGTGTAGTGGATATTAAGTGCTATGGGTCCTTTTGCACTATTTGCCTCAAACTTGACTTCGCCCATGAAACAAAATGGGATATTTCATACCATACTATTCTGTTGTACCGTAGGAAATTTATACATAATTTTGGATCTTCTTTGCTCTTTTGAGCCCTGTATATTTTCTTACACTTTTGACCCCTGTATATTTTCATGCAGTTTTGGCTTGGAACAAGGACTTATCGGTTTGCTGAAAAACCCAGGAGAAAAGTGCTTTTGCGAGAATTGGACGCGTGTTTGCTGAAGTAGCTCGGAATCGTAGAATCATGCATTCAGCGTTATCTGTGGAAGAGCAGGCTTGTGGGACGTCTCATCAACATGGTTCTCAGCAATTTAGGTAAGAAAATAGAACCCTATATTCTGAGTTTGGTATATGAAAAGATAGTATTTGATAAATCATATACGATAAAAGTTCCCGGTGTATACTATGTGCTCTTGCGTGATGGGAGGGATGGTATGTTAGAAACTCGAAGGCCTTTTAGGCTTATATTTGATGAAGAGGTTGTAAGTGAAATTTAGGAAGAGAGGAATGCTTATGAAAGGTTTGGAATATTATTGATTGCTTATGTTTTCCTTGATTTGCTTGATTACAAATGCATCACACCACCCTCTATTTATACTAGTCCATGGAAGAGTCTAGTACCAAGATACTTCCATGGAACTCTAGATATTTCCAACATTATACATATCTATACTATAGATATTTCTTAGCTACAATATTCTACACAATTCTATGGATATTTTAAGGATCATTCTACATATTTCTTATAGATAGAGCTCTAGATTTTTCTTCCTTATGGACTTGGGCCTTTGTGGATGTTCTATACTTGATTGGATCAAATCAAGTTTAATGATCCAACATGGTAATGAATTGATTGCAAAGACTTTGTTTAGTACATGTTGAAACGATTTGGGCTCGTAACTGGACCTGTAAACACTTTTTTGTCCACGTTTTGTAAATTGGTAATCGATTAATTATAATTACAAAGTAAATGTTATCACGGTGATAATCTTATTTCTTTAACAAAACAATGTAGGAGGTTGTTTGACTCCCAATAGGCAGATTTATTCGATTTGACCCATTTGACGTAAAACTAAATTTTTATCTATCAATTTGATAAGTGAATGAGTCAAATTACCACATCCACTTTAATGAGATATGGAATGTCCCGCATATTAGCTATATGTGTCCAAAAGTGGAAATATTAAAACATCTTGGATTTTCTTTGTATGGGGTTGTTTGGATTGTTGTTTGTGACTTGACTGTCTAATAATATGTGCAGCCAGTTTCAAACTGAGTCCCATTTTCCACGATAGCCTGTAGGGTCATTATATCATTTTGTTACTTTACAATTAGAATTCCTTATATAATCAACCAATTAGTTCCTTGATTATTATAATTTCAAACAGGACAAGCATTTCCAAACACCATCCCCAATAGCCTGATATTTTACAGCTGATTATTTGAGTCTGATTATTTAGTAACATATAACCACATGCAAATCGCACCTCCAAACACCCCTTTTATGTTATGTTTCACGCTAAATATGAATGTAAATATTTGTGGCATAGCGTAAGTTGCTAAAATCTTATTGTTATTGGGCTTAAACAAGTTTCTCGACAAAGCCTTGCTTTCACCTGATGGAAGTGTTTGTAGTAGTAGTGAAGTGGAAGAAGCAAAGTCAATTCTTAGACTTGTTCCAATATGGGCCAGTTGTTTAGAGTATGCAACCGTATTTTCTCAAACTTCCACGTTATTTATTAAAACAAGGAGCTACCATGGACCGGTCAATTGGGTCAAGTTTTGAGATTCCAGCTGCCACTTTACAATCCTTCATTGGTCTGTCTATTATCATCCTCATTCCCATCTACGATGTGGTGCAGTTTTGGCTATGGATGATTTGAATGAACATGTTTCTCAAAACAATTCTGATTTGCAGCCATACTCATCTCCTTTACCAGAAACTTTCGGTTATGTACCCCAATTAGCTGAAAATACTTTCTAGCTAACTTGATGTTCTTTGTAACGATGTATGTAACAAGAGGAAGCATTTTTTTACCTGTTTACTTATTACTGGGTTTATTTTGGCTTTGTTATATCTCTGACGAGCTTTGTTCACATAGAAACCATATAAAAACTGAAGCAAATCCTAACTGTTTCATTTGGATAAACAATGTTCTATAATAACACATTCAAAACTTTTATAGACGTGTACACAAAAATAGACCTTTTTAACCCGTTAGCACACTAACTTCATGTTGCCAAATCTTTATAGAACATTCATTAAAGGCAACTCTTTGTAATGTAACTTACCCTTCAACTTTCCTATTGGTGAAGTCAGTAGTCTCAACTGTTGAGCACGAATATCGACTCGTTTCAATATTACAGTATTAGACTAAAATAGTCAAGCTTAAGGGTGTTTGGATTAGCCTATTTAAAACATCATAAGCTATTTGAAAAGCCATCAAACTTTTTCTTTTATGTATTACTATGCTAATAATCGCTCATATATAATATTTTTTGACCTTGTTGTGTGTCGAAAATATATGGATCTCCAAAGCAGACCAACTATAACAATCTCAATTCAATGATATAATAAAGACCACCTGAATAACATATTGTTGACAGTGTTCTCTATTCAAATTCATCTCAAGTTCTAAATAGACAATGAAAATATTTGAATGACAGAAATATCCACGCTTTGTGCAAGTTAGGTAACCTCATTAGAACACATATTGCTACTACACATGAAAATTTACATCATCTATTACTGCTATGAACTACGGAATTTTTTTCAACAAACACATATATTATATGAATCAATCTTTTACGTTTATTGTCCATAACATTCATTGACAGTTCTTTATGAACCCTTTCTTTATCAAAATTCCTTTCAAACATTTCATCAAACACCTTTCCCTCTATAAGTCACTTGTAAACCTTCGATCTTCGATCTTCAAATTCCGGCACAAACATGTATCACGGAAAAAATTACACCAATATTTAGCTCTACTATATATAACCACACTCATATTCATAATCAATGGAATATTTAAAAGTACCTAATTAACACATAAAACTAAACAATGTTTGTAGTAATCATTTACATATTACCATGTAACACCCCCAAATCTCGGTACAGCGGAAGACTTAATCAAGTTTTCGGGACGTCACTATTGGATTGGTATCGCACACAAGTATAGCAAAAAGATAGTCATTTAACTTTCAAACCAATCCCAAATTTAAGTATTCAAAACATTTAATCCAAAAGTATAATTATTATGCCCAAAACATGGTTTAATCAAATAGGTCCCCATAGTTTATCAGAGTCCGAAATGATCCTTGAACCACGCCTCCATGCCAAGCTTCCACTGATCAAGTAATCCAAACGTCACTCAATTACCTGAGAAATCATGCTAAAAGGTCAGCTTACGCTGGTGAGTTCATAGTTTAAGTTCAACAAAATCATAGTGGACCTGTAAGAGTTGATTTGCTATGCAAGACCTAAGATAGATAAATACCGTTCACACATGATCCTACTCGGATCTCCAATCAAATCCCGCATCCAGGGATTACTCGGGCCCCTGCGACTCTAGTCCAGATGTGGCAAAATCTAGAACAATTGCCAACCCCGGACTAGGTCGATGTAGAAGTCTATTCTTAGCTAGGCACGGTTAAACCTAGACTAAGGCAACAACTACAGCACAACTATCTATACAGTCAAGCACATAAGCAAATCCAAATAGTTTTCACGGTCCAAAAACAGTAGCATGATTCTCACCCCAAAATAGTTCAAAACGTAGTTAAAACGTATATAAAAGTGGGGCTATGAAACTCACCTCAAGCAATCAACGCACAAATAAACACTAGCAGAAGATAACGGTATCACGGCACAGCAACTATCGACTCGGCACAACCTATTAATGTAGACCAAACTTAATATATACATTCCTCAAAATCAACGTTATCTACCCCAATGTATTCCTTTTCGTTATTTCAAAAATGTCTCGTTTCACCAATTTCAACTCATTAATTTATTCGTGTCGCTTATTATCCCATAAATCAATCGTATCATAAAGAGTTATAAGGATAAGTCACCCATTAATAGGGTTACCCAACGTACCTAGCGGGCTCTTATTAGATTCGTCAACCTAATAAGTCCGCTACCCACGTGGATCAACACTATTAATGCTAGGTTATCCGTACTCATGCACACAACGTAAGCAATTAAATACCTAAACCAATATTAAATTTCCACAATTGACATTTATTGATAAACGTGTACTCGAAACCTTAATTACTTATTTATTACAAAACCTTTCCAATTTAATCGTTAGTTTCCGTTAAAAATAGTAAATAACAAGATAAAACTTGTTATCGACAATTTTGGTACAAAAGCCCATTTATTATTCCCATTTCATAGTTTATTAGCATTTTCATATATATATATATATATATATATATATATATATATATATATATATATATATATATATATATATATATATATTTATAGGGTAGGGTTAAAATGAAAAGTTTCTTATAATGAAAAGAATGAGAAGGCATGTGGAGGTGACATGTGTCACCTTTGCCACATCACCATGCCATGTGTCACCCCCACCCCCACCCCCACCCCACCCACCCACCCCACCCCCCCCACCCCGCAAAAAAAAAATTCCCGCCAAAAAAATTTTTTTTTTGGCAAAATTTTTTTTTCCGGCCAAAAAATTCCCGCCAAAAAATTTATTACTGCATCACAGTTATAAAAATACTGCATCACAATCATGATTATGATGCAGTAAATTTATAACCGTGATGCAGTAACTTATAACCTTAATGCACTAATAAGTTTTGGTGCATCTTTATTATAAGTTACTGCATCATTCCACAAAAGGTGTAGATTGGCGGGAACACCCTGACCCCGAGTGAATTTTGGCACCAGCCATTGTCCACCCCACAAGGAATAGCTCCGGCAACTCTCCTGGCCTAGTGGGGCACCAACTGGAGTGAGCCCGAGCCAAAACTCGGACCCCTAAGCTCTTATTCCACAAAGTCTCTCCAGTGTGCCCATAGGTTTTGCGGAGGTGGGTACCTATATGAAGCAAATGCCAAGGATGGGACTTGAACTTGGGTCAATTTACTCAAGCACAAGTGCTCCAACCATTGGACTAATGCTCCATTGGTAAGTTACTGCATCATAGTTAATAGTTCAGCGCATCAACTATGATGCACTAAAATCAAGGTTATAACCTTAAATGCACTAAAATCATGATTGTGATGCAGTAACAGAGAAACTTTATAATTGTAATGCAGTAATTTATAACCTTAATGCACTAAAATCATAATTGTGACGCAGTAACTTATAACCTTAATGCACTAATAAGTTTTGGTGCATCTTTATTATAAGTTACTGCATCATAGTTAATAGTTAAGTGCATCAACTATGATGCACTAAAATCAAGGTTATAACATTAATGCACTAAAATCATGATTGTGATGCAGTAACTTTATAACTGTGATGCAGTAATTTATAACCTTGATGCACTAAATTCACAATTGTGATGCAGTAAAAAAATTTGGCAGGAAATTTTTGGCGGGAAAAAAAAAATTTTGCCCCAAAAAAAAAATTTTTTTGGCGGGAAAATTTTTTTTCGGGGGGGGGGGGGGGGTGAGGGGCGCGGGGGGGGGGGGGGGGGTGGGGTATGGTGATGTGGCATGATGATGTGGCAAAGGTGACACATGTCACCTCCACATGCCTTCTCATTCTTTTCATTATAAGAAACTTTTCATAATAACCCAAACCTATATATATATATATATATATATATATATATATATATATATATATATATATATATTTCGTCAAATTCCATTATTCATCTCATATCGTTATTCATTTCGAGTCCACAAGCACGAGTCATAACTTCTCGGCTTTTAATCAATCAATAGTCCTAATTATACTAAAGTCCATGTTACGGCTTTGTCGGAGTCAACTATTGACTAAAAAGTCAAAGTGACGCCGACGTAGCTAAAGTCAACAATATATATATCAAGTCCAAATTAAATGTCACAATATCGCAATTCAATCCCAAACCAACTCAAAACAATCTCGCCAACCAATCAATTAACCAAAAGTACTCGAAACCAATGTTATGACCCTAAGGGTCATGACACGGTCGCGGTCAAGACCACGTGAACCAAACAAGCTCTAGAAGCGTTTTGGCTCCACGCGTCTCATCCAAACCTCAACTGTACCGATCAACAAGCTACCAAATCGACCCGACTCGGACCCATGACCCAAGTGGGTCTCGTACGCCTCTCATGAGCCACGTACGAGCCCTAGATGGTTAGTACGTCCCATATTTCTCAACCAAACACAACCAAATCCAATCCACAACACTCAAATCCAAGCATTCATGCTCCAAACACTAACCAAACACAAAACCCATCATCTATCTTAACCAAAAATATGCAACTAAACCCTAAATGCACAAACCCATCAAATTAATACACCACACATGTACCAAACACTAATTACTTGTTTATTTAGTCACTAATTAGCTTTAATTTCATGCTCCACCCAAAAGCCCCAAAATTCAAGATTAGGTCAAAACCCTAATTTCCAATTCGTGGGTTTTTATTGCCCAATCAAGCTCAAAACGTGTTCCCTTTACTTTATCTAATCACCAATTGCAAAAGCCCTTTGAAACCCTAAAAGTACGAATCTTAATCCTTGAATTTGAAGGTGTTAATGAAGTCCAAATGGAGCGTATGATATATGGTTGGAAAGAGGAGAAACAGAGCTTCAATATGGTGGTGGAGGTGGGTGCTCACTCGGCAGAATCCAGCGGTGGTGTTTGCTTTAGAGAGAGAGTAGAGAGAGAAATGTTTAGTGTGTGTTTTCTAGAGAGAGAAATGAAAGTATCAAATGAGGGGTTGGGTGGGGTATTTATACTAGGCCACTAAGGACCTCAAAAATAATTATTTGGGAGGAGGGGGGGCCGGTCAAGCAAAAAGAGGAGGGTCGGAGTTGTTATTTTTCGTAACTATCCTGTTTACCCATTCTCGAGCTCATAAATTGTCCCCCGAGTGTCCTATGACATTTATTTAACTTTCCAACATCGTTATTTACGTTTTTCCACAAGTTTTGACTATTTATTTGTCAATTTTTGAGTTCCGGTCTAAAAGTTACAATAACTCTTGTTTTAAGCTTTTCTAGTGCCGAATCGAATAGTGTCTACCAAATAGAGTTAAATAGAGTTGAAACTCATACGATAACTCATTTAATAATGAAATAAACCGTAAAAACCAATAGATGATATAAAATCAAGTCACGGTTTATAAAATAGTGATAAAGGCAAAACTCAGTTTAGTTTAACGTAATGCGGTTATTTTAGACTCCCTAAATTGCCAGTTGTCACAGCCTCCCAGCCTCAGAGGAAACCCGTCCCGGGTTTCACTCCGAGTTGCTTGGTGTCATAAACAGTTTAGGATACTTCCTACGGAAAACGTCCTCACGTTCCCAAGTGAACTCCGGTCCATGCCGGGAGTTCCAACGAACTTTCATAATCGGTATACGGCTATTCTTCAGCCTTTTAATCTCACGGTCCATAATCTCAATCGGTTTCTCAACAAAATTCAATTTATCGTCAATACGAATATCTCCTAAAGGCACAACTATGTTTTCCTCCAAAATACATTTCTTAAGATTACTAACATGAAAGACATTGTGTACACTAATCAGTTCCGATGGTAGCTCCAGACGGTATGCTACCGGTCCGATTCTTTCCAGGATTGGAAAGGGACCAATATATCGGGGATTGAGTTTTCCACGCTTCCCAAAATGAATCACTCCTTTCCAAGGAAATACTTTCAACATAACACGATCTCCAGCCTAAAATTCTAAAGGTTTACGTCTCTTATCGGCATAACTCTTTTGTCTATCTCGTGCGGTTTGCAATCGATTACGAATCTGAACTATCTTCTCAGTGGTTTCTAGGACAAGTTCGGGACCTGTAAGTTGACTCTCGCCAACTTCAGCCCAACAAACAGGAGAACGACATTTTCGGCCATACAGTGCCTCAAATGGGGCGGCCTTAATGCTAGAGTGATAACTATTGTTGTAAGAGAATTCGGCCAAAGGGAGGTGTCTCTCCTAGCCTTTGCCGAAATCAATAACACATGCTCTAAGCATATCCTCTAAAGTCTGAATGGTTCTCTCGCTTTGACCATCGGTCTGTGGATGGTAAGCAGTACTCATATCCAAATTCTTTCCTAATGCTGTCTGTAACGACTTCCAGAAGTGGGATGTAAAACGACTATCCCTATCGGAAATGATAGATATCGGTACTCCATGACGCGATACTATCTCCTTAAGATACAATCAAGTAAGCTTATCAAGGCTATCGGTTTCAATAATAGCTAAGAAGTGAGCAGACTTAGTTAAACGATCAACTATTACCCAGATAGCGTCATTGCCGCTAACTGTTCTCGGTAATTTAGTGATAAAGTCCATGGTTATTCGCTCCCATTTCCATTCCGGGAGTTCGGGTTGAACTAAAAGTCCTGATGGTTTCTGATGTTCGGCCTTAACTTTAGAACAAGTCAGGCACCTACTAACATACTGAGCTATATCGGCTTTCATATTGGGCCACCAATAAAGTTTCTTAAGATCCTGATACATCTTATCGGCTCCGGGATGAATAGAGTATTTTGATTTATGCGACTCGTGCATAATCAACTCACGGATTCCACCATGAAATGGTATCTAGCTTCTGTCTCTGAAGCATAATGTTCCGTCGAAACGCTTCAAGAAGCCGTTTTCACTTTCTACCATTCCATGAAGATTCTCATAAGGACAGTTCTCTTCCATCAATGCCTCTGCTTGGGCGGCTAAAATTTGAGATGGTAAGGGCGAAATAATGGTCATTCCTAAGGATCTAACAAGTAGGGGTGGAATGTCCTCCTTACGACTAAGTGCATCAGCCACAACATTAGCCTTACCAGGATGATAACGAATCTCACAGTCATAATCACTAAGCAATTCCAACCAATGACGTTGTCTCATGTTTAGTTCCTTCTGATCTAAGATATGCTTCAAACTCTTATGGTCGGTAAATACTACACACTTGGTTCCATACAGATAATGTCTCCAGATCCTAAGAGCAAACACTACAGCACCTAACTTAAGGTCATGGGTGGTGTAGTTTTTCTCATGCTTCTTAAGTTGTCAGGATACATAAGCAATCACCTTCTCACTTTGCATCAAAACAACACCTAAGCCTTTATGCGAAGCATCGCAGTACACGACAAAGTCTTCGCTTCTTTCAGGCAAAGCTAGGATGGGCGCACTACACAACTTCTCCTTCAGAAGTTAGAATGCTTCTTCTTCCTTTTCTCCCCATTCATACTTAACATCCTTCTGTGTTAATTTGGTCAGCGACTTAGCTATCTTAGAAAATCCCTCAATGAATCTCCTATAGTAGCCTGCTAACCCTAGAAACTCTCGGATTTCTGATGGGTTCTTAGGAGCTGCCCATTCCTTAATGGCCTTAATCTTAGTTGCGTCAACATGAGCACCTCGACTATCTATCACATGGCCTAAGAATTGCACGGACGAAATCCAAAATTCACACTTAGAGAATTTGGCATACAGCTTCTCCTCCCTCAGCAATCCTAAAATGAGCCTCAAATGCTCTTCATGCTCCTCACTACTCTTAGAGTATATCAAGATGTCGTCTATGAATACTATCACAAACTTATCTAGGTATGGCTTACACACTCGATATATGAGATCCATGAAAACCGCTGGCGCGTTGGTCAAACCAAACGACATCACTTGGAATTCATAGTGTCCATAACGAGTCCTAAACGCAGTCTTAGGGATATCCTCTTCTCGAACTCTAAGCTGGTGATAACCAGATCATAAATCAATCTTAGAAAAGATACTAGCTCCTTGGAGTTGGTCGAATAGGTCATCTATTCTAGGTAACGGATATCGGTTCTTCACTGTTAACTTATTCAATTCCCAATAATCAATACACATCCGAAACGATCCATCCTTCTTCTTTACAAACATCCCTGGTGCTCCCTACGGTGACAAACTTGGTCGAATGAATCCCTTCTCTGACAATTCTGCCAACTGTTTAGACAGTTCCTCCAATTCTCTTGGAGCAAGTCGATAAGGTGCCCAGGCTACGGGTGTCGCACCGGGTATCAACTCTATTTGGAATTCCACTTGTCGGGCAGGTGGAATCCCTGGCAGATCGTCGAGAAACACATCCGAAAATTCTATAATGACGGGTACATCATTGAGGTGTCTTTCACTCTTCTCCTCACTTTTCTTTTCAGAAATTCGAGCCTAGAAAAGACAACCTCCTCTATCGATGTACTTCTGGGACTTAATACAAGAGATGATGCTCAATCGGGAAGGACTTCCACAGTCGCTCCGATCTCCTTGTATGCTCAGAACTTTTCTGCCATACAGTAAATGCACAATCTTCTCATCACAAATGATGTGTGCACCGTTCTTCGACAACCAATCCATTCCGATAATGACGTCAAAACTCCCTAAGGTAACCGGCAATAAGTCTATACTAAACGGGTGATCTAAGAAACTTAAGGTACAACCTCGAACTACGGTGTCTATCTTCTTTCTATTCCCATTCGCTAATTCCACATCGTAACTAAACCCTAGAGGTGTTTGGGAGATTCCTAGTAATGGCATAAATTTGGTGGATACGAAACTCATATCCGCACCGGTATCAAACAGTATGGAAGCATAGCGATTATTGAGAAAGAACGTACCCGTAACTACGTTAGGGTCCTCACCAGCTTCCTTCCCAATAACATAAACACGTGCTACTCCCATGTCTCTCTGCTAATTCCTAGCACCATTGTTTCCCCGGTTTTCCACAACCTCACGCTTCACAGGGTCTAAGCCATTACCTCCTACACCTCGATTAGCAAATCCTCCTACATTACCAGGATTTCCTCTCGGCACTCATTATTAAAATGTCCCTTCTTTCCACATCCAAAACAGGTGACAGTAGCCTTCCAGTCCACTCCTTGTGCAGTTTGAGCTGCAGCAAGTGGACGAGACCTACAGTCTTTGGCTATGTGTGCTACCTTAGAGCACTTCCTACACACAATCGGGCACGGTCCATGGTGGTGTCGGTTACAACGACCACACATAGGCTTACTACCTTCATAACCCTTCTTATCTCCATTTCCTATTGCAAACACTCTGGATGTCTCTTACCGTTTGTTGCCATTCTCTTTAGCAACTTCATTCCTCTTCCTCTTATCACTCCTATCACTCTTACCCTTGTCTCCTAATTCTAGCACGCAAGAGTCCATCAAACTCTGAGCTACAGAAATTGCCTCTTGCAAATTAACTGGCTTGGCAACGATGACATCATTTCGGGTAGCCAAAGGCAATCCATCAGTATAACTTTCAATCTTAAGTTCTTCGGTGCGAACCATTTCAGGGAAAAGCAATGATAACTCTTGGAAACGACGAGTATAAGTCGCTATGTCAGTACCCTTAACCTTATGGTTCCAGAACTCACTCTCTAACTTCTTAACTTCATTCCTAGGACAGTAAGTCTTAATCAGGAGAGCCTTAAACTGAGTCCAAGACATACTATAAGCTACATCAATTCCTACTGCTCTGTGGTAATTGTTCCACCAGGTCAACGCCTCGTCCTTCAAAGTGAAGGTTGCATACTTAACCTTACAATCCTTATCACAGTTACTCACAGCAAACACAGATTCAGTTTTCTCTAACCACCTAGTCAGGTAAACTACTCCCTCAGTTCCTCCAAAATCAATGGGACCACATAATCGGAACTCTTTGTAGGTACAACCTCGAGTTCGATTCTGCATTGGGGTTCCATTAGAGGTGTTAGAAAGATTAGCCTCAGCTAGTAGTTCAGCGACACGCTGCGACACTAGCTGGTCAATGTGGGTTGGGTTCACAAGTGGAGGGTTTTGTGGAACAGGACCATTCTTAGCATGGTCGTTCACATTCGGGTTCTCTACAGATGGGTTATCAGTGTTAGGGTTCTCAACAGGTGGTGTGGTCGGGGTCGGACGACGACCTCGACGACCAGAGGCAACAACAGCAGCAGGAGCTGCTCGGTTGTTCCTACGTGGGTTTCGTCTTGTTGCCACCATTCTTGAGGCAAGAAGAACATTTTCATAAGTTCACAATTCACGCTCTAAAATAGAGTTGGGTTCCAATGATCACTAAATAACGCTCAATATCATAATCAAGGTCAACAAGGACAACGCTATACCGAAGCGAAACAATCAGATACCGCATCATAACTAAAGGATGCATGTTTCCATAACCATAACTCATAGGTTTCAAAAGTGGAAATACATGGAAGGATACGAAGAAATCAAAAACGATCCTAATAACGATACTAGTAATCAACTAGGATGATCCTACATCTCGAACCAAGCACTACTTAGTTTCAAGATGGTACAAAACCATGAATCTAATACGATCTAGCCACGATTACGAGCACTCCTAAATGATTTCCAAACATCATCCATCACTCTCCATAGTGACAAAATCCCCAAACGCTGAGAGTCGCAATCCTTCCTAAGATTCACGACCTCCTTCTCCAAACCATTGACCTTGCACTGAAGCGCTTGGTCTGTCTCCAAGGCTTTCAAGCACTCTCTATGCCGGTTTCCAACCTGCTCAAAGAGTCCCGATAGACCTTCTTTTAAGGCCATCGACTTCTTATCTACCTTAGTCAAATCTATCCTTAAATCCTCTACACCAGTGCTCGTCACTCCATCTAATCGATCTGACAACATACTGAGACTAATATTCTGGGATATAATCTTCCTCCAGATCTGACCCGTACTCCCATACTCCTCGGGCTCTGAAGCAATCTCCGATGGTATCTCAGATCCTAATGGGCTACCTATCTCAGGTGAATGTGGAGGTGAATCAAAACCAAAAGGCTGTCCAGAGGACTCAGGCTCATGCAAAGGAGAACCTGGTCCTGGAGAATGTGCAGGACTCTGCAATGGAGGAGTACCCCCTTCTGGGATATCCTCATCATCCTCCTCCTGAGGATCCTCATCCTCATGAACATAGTGCTCCTCAATCTCATGCTCCTCCTCGACCTCATACTCTTCCTCGCCCTCATCCATAGGGGGAGAGTCCATGAGTCGGAGTCTCTGTGCAGGTAAATCCTGAGGTGGTACACTAGGAGATCTAGGCCTCCTAAGACATGGTGATGCTGCTAAACGGATAGGTGATGATGGTGGTCTCACGGACATGCGGGCAGTGCTATAAGTAAGCCTAGGAGTCTGTGCTCTCGCTAAACCCTGATGTAAATTGAGTTTCCTAGATGAACTAGGACGATCTGATGATGATGAACTAGTGTGACGGGCAATCTCATAATGATCACCCTGTGCAACCGTCATGAGAGTCAACGCTGGCGAACTAGCTACAGCAAGGACCTCCTCAGACACATCAAAATCTAGTGAAGGCATAGTCTGTGACAATGGCATTGGGTAGGTATAAGTGTTCGAAACAACCAGTTCTAACAAGCGCATCAACTTAACCAAAACATATATCACATAATGAAGGCTTTAAAAGTAGAGGTACCTCATTACTCAAAATATGCCTTTAAATAAAACACATAAGTTCCGTTCCATCACATAATCACATATCAAATCAATCGAGTTAAAACTCCAAAATCATAATATACCGTTTACTCAAATCAAATTCCGTAATATCTCGATAATCACATCTCAGTTTCCAAAACCAATAATCATATCTCATTTTCCAAAACCAATAATCATCTCTCATTTTCCAAAACCAATAATCATTTTCGAAATCAATAATCATACCTCCATATCATAGCGTTTCCATAATCAGTTCACAATATCCCTTAACATATCATCTCATAATTCAAATCGCAGTTCGTACCATAATCAAATAAGAAGCTTCGGCTTGGCAAGCGGGCGTGCGTCGGTCGGGGATCAATTTTTCTCAAAAGTGGTTATAATTTAGGGTTTATAAAATACCTAATTCTCTATAACCTTGAGCTCTAATACCAATCTATAACACCCCAAAATCTCGGTACAGCGGAAGACTTAATCAAGTTTTCGGGGCGTTACTATTGGATTGGTATCGCATACAAGTATAGCAAAAAGATAGTCATTTAACATTCAAACCAATCCCAAATTTAAGAATTCAAAACATTTAATCCAAAAGTATAATTATTAGGCCCAAAACATGGTTTAATCAAATAGGTCCCCACAGTTTATCAGAGTCAGAAATGGTCCTTGAACCACGCCTCCATGCCAAGCTTCCACTGATCAAGTAATCCAAACATCTCTCAATTACCTGAGAAATCATGTTAAAAGGTCAGCTTACGCTGGTGAGTTCATAGGTTTAAGTTCAACAAAATCATAGTGGACCTGTAAGAGTTGATTTGCTATGCAAGACCTAAGATAGATAAATACCGTTCACACATGATCCTACCCGGATCTCCAATCAAATCCCATATCCAGGGATTACTCGGGCCCCTGCGACTCTAGTCCAGCACTGATGTGGCAAAATCTAGAATAATTGCCAACCCCGGACTAGGTCGATGTAGAAGTCTATTCTTAGCTAGGCGCGGTTAAACCTAGACTAAGGCAACAACTACAGCACAACTATCTATACAGTCAAGCACATAAGCAAATCCAAATAGTTTTCATGGTCCAAAAACAGTAGCATGATTCTCACCCCAAAATAGTTCAAAACGTAGTTAAAACATATATAAAAGTGGGGCTATGAAACTCACCTCAAACAATCAACGCACAATCAACGCACAAATAAATACTAGCAGAAGATAACGGTATCACGGCACAGTAACTATCGACTCGGCACAACCTATTAATGTAGACCAAACTTAATATATACATTCCTCAAAATCAACGTTATCTACCCCAATGTATTCATTTTCGTTATTTCCAAAATGTCTCGTTTCACCATTTAATCCTAGTGTTTGGTATTCCTCATGTGGGTGTATCGACTCAATATGATGCCATGAATGCACTCAAACAATCAATATATTATGCTTCGCAACACAATATGCAACTCCATTCAACACAATATGTGACTCAATGCGACACAATGAGACGTCTAAGCGATAAGCTCCATAGTCCAATAAGTTTCGGAATAAACAGTATACCTTATCGAATTCGTCAACTCGATAAACTCATTTATTTATTCGTGTCGCTTATTATCCCATAAATCAATCGTATCCTAAAGAGTCATAAGGATAAGTCACCCATTAATAGGGTTACCCAACGTACCTAGCGGGCTCTTATTAGATTCGTCAACCTAATAAGTTCGCTACCCACGTGGATCAACACTATTAATGCTAGGTTATCCGTATTCATGTACACAACGTAAGCAATTAAATACCTAAACCAATATTAAATGTCCACAATTGACATTTATTGATAAACGTGTACTCGAAACCTTAATTACTTATTTATTACAAAAACTTTCCAATTTAATCGTTAGTTTTCGTTAAAAATAGTAAATAACAAGATAAAACTTGTTATCGACAATTTTGGTACAAAAGCCCATTTATTATTCCCATTTCATAGTTTATTAGCATTTTTATCTCATATCGTTATTCATTATTCCATTATTCATCTCATATCATTATTCATTTTAAGTCCACAAGCACGGGTCATAACTTCTCGGCTTTTAATCAATCAATAGTCCAAATTATACTAAAGTCCATGTCACGGCTTTGTCGGAATCAACTATTGACTAAAAAGTCAAAGTGACGCCGACGTAGCACAAAGTCAACAATATATATATCAGGTCCAAATTAAATGTCACAATATCGCAATTCAATCCCAAACCAACTCAAAACAATCTCGCCAACCAATCAATTAACCAAAAGTACTCGAAACCAATGTTATGACCCTAATGGTCATGACACGGTCGCGGTTAAAACCACGTGAACCAAACAAGCTCTAGAAGCTTTTCGGCTCCACGCGTCTCATCCAAATCTCAACAGTACCAATCAACAAGCTACCAAATCGACCCGACTCGGATCCATGACCCAAGTGGGTCTCGTACGCCTCTCATGAGCCACGTACGAGCCCTAGATGGTTCGTACGTCCCATATTTCTCAACCAAACACAACCAAATCCAATCCACAACACTCAAATCCAATCATTCAAGCTCCAAACACTAACCAAACACAAAACCCATCATCTATCTTAACCCAAAATATGCAACTAAACCCTAAATGCACAAACCCATCAAATTAATACACCACACATGTACCAAACACTAATTACTTGTTTATTTGGTCACTAATTAGCTTTAATTTCATGTGTGGAAAACTAGAAGGGGGGTTGAATAGTTTTACCAATTTAAAACTTCCTTTTAAATATTTAGATCGACTTATGTCAATCTATTTGGTTGTTTATGTTGGACGTTGATAGATAGATATATAAACGTGTAATGAAAGATAAAGAGTAAGAAGCACATCACCACGACACAAGTATTTATAGTGGTTCGATTACAAGGACACCTTCCTTGCCCTACTCCACTCCCCGAGTCACCTACTCGAGAGTTCGTAAACACTACACCAACTCCTTATGGTGGAGAAGCCTTCATAACGTCGCTTAACCTTTTTCCGGTACAAAGCTAAATACCGAGTTCTTTCACACCAAGGCGAACCACACCTATCACAACGTCGCCTACCCTTTATACGGTGCTAGGCTAACCACCGAGTTCTTTCACTCCAAGGAGAACTAATCCTATCACAACGTCGCCTACCCTTTATTAGGTAATAGGCTAAGCACCTAGTTCCATTACTATGGAGGAACTACTACCCTTCACAACACAACACCTATTCTCAAGGAGATCTACTCCTTGTTACAACACCATCAAGGATATCACCATCCTTGGATCTAAACAAATACTATATGTATAATGATGCACCTCATCGATTATACTACCTAGGCATTCTTCCCTAATGCCACTTGATTTGATTCTTAGGCATCCTTCACTAATGCCTTTGACACAACGCTTGGCACCATTCACTAATGCCTTCGTCTTGACACCTTTAGCATTCTTCACTAATGCTTTTGACATGGACGTTTAGCACCTTTCACTAATGCTTTCATCTTGACTCTTTCGGCATCCTTCACTAATGCCTTCACCATCTATGGAGAAAGAAAGAACTATCAACAAGAGAACCTTGGTTGTCTTGATGATGATGAAGCATGGCAACTCATGGACTTGAGCTTGCTCGTCTTCAAGAAGTGGTGATCTTGCCTTTAAGAGGAACCTAGAAGATCACACAAAAACAATAGACAAACTACATAGATCTCTTGGATCTGAGGTTAGAGAGATATAAAACTTGGAGAGAGTATATGTGAAGTGGTGAACTAAAAGGAAAGAAATGGCTCACTATTTATTGAGAAAATTCTCTACTGTTCCCCGGATCCCACGGATCCCTACCACAAGGGATCCGGCTAGCACAAAGCTAGGGATCCGTGGAACGCTCCTCTTTACCCATGGGTATTTTGGTTATGGGTCATGGGTTGAACCATGGGTCTTTAGCTAGATACAATGTATCTCTTGAGTGCTCACCAAGGGTTCAATGTATCTAGACATTCTCTTGAGTGCTCACCAAGGGTTCAATGTATCTAAACATTGGGTATGGGTCAATACCATGGGTTATGGATATTATCCATATATGATATAAGCATGATGTCATGCAATGGGTTATGGGTCATGGGCTTTGGGTTGTACCCAACTACATTCAATGTATTTGCCCAATGGGTTATGATACTTAAGTTTCTACCCATTTATATTACCCAATATACTACATACTTGTTATGTGTATATTTTACCCAAATATGTAAACACTAGTTGTTGTACATATGTAATATTAAATCATAAAATCAGTTATACTTGTTTTAGTGTTTTATGTGAAAATGTGAATATGTTAGAAACTATTAGTTCAAACCATTTACGTATTTTATTTGTTTCATTAAAATGATTTTACGTTTGTTATCGACAAAACATTAGAAGATCGTAAAGTATAAATAAACGTTTTTACGGCTTATTTGTATTAACAATCTCCCCCTTTTTGTTGATGACAAAACATAAAATTATTTTAAGAAAAAGCTAAAATTCGTAAAAGTTTAAATTTGTAGTTTTTACTTTCTTCTCCCCCTTTTTGTCGATACAAAAAGAGCTTCGAAAGGAAACTAACACATTGTTTTTAGAAAAAACATGTGAAAGAAAAAAATAGAGAGCAGGTAACGGGAACGGATCTCGTCTTTACTCCCCCTTGACGAGTCCATCCCTATGTAAGGGCGTCAAGAAAGTAATACTAAGCTAGTTTGTTTGCAACTAAGTTTGCAAAAGATTTCGTCTAAGTGACGAATTTGCTCCCCCTTGATGATTGCATTTTTGCAAAGGGATGTCGAGAAATGTAATCCTAATATTGCAAGTAATTTGCAATGTATTGTTTTGACACAAAGCTCCCCCTAACTTTAGGGTGTCAAAGGCTTCAAGTGTAGATTGAATAACTACAAAACAAAGGTTAGAAAACAAGTATAATGCACAATTTCCTGCATATGTGATCCAAGTTAGTAGAAAAATAGTTTTCTGTCTCACGGATCCCACGGTTCCCTCCTAGTAGGGATCCGTCTAGGCAATTTTGAGGGATCCGTATTAGCTGATGATTAAATTCAGCAATGGTGATGTAACAAGTAATGTTAACATCAAAATGAGATATGTATTCAACCAACAAACATATACTTAATGCAATATGGCAAGTAAACTATCATTCAATAAATCATAAGAGATGATCAACAAATCTCTGAAAACTAAGAGAATGATTTAGCCATATTATACTAATACTAATAAGTGACCAAAGCTTAAGAAGCAACAATGTGCTTGAGTCTAGGGATGGGTAGACTTGTTTATTTGGTCCAATCTTTCAAGAAGATGATTAAACATGAAATGCAACTCATTTCGTACTTCTTGAACAAGTCCTTGGGTGATTAGACAATTAGGGCAATTATTGTCTTGATTAGGAACAAGATGTTTTGAGGAGGTTTTACAAATGATGGTGGAGGTACATTGAGTAATTTAGGATGAGGTTCTACTAGGAATGAGAGTGGTGGTAATGGAAATTCCTACATATGATCAAGTCCTTGGTGGTTCCTTGTTTCCAACGATGGACTAGTTGGTGATGTAGGTGGTTCCTATTTTAACGAGAAGGTTGGTGAATGGGAAGTTCTCGGTGGTGAATGCTCTAATGAATAGAGAGAGGCTTGGTGAAGTCCATGCTCTAGGAATGAAGGTTTAGACGTTTTGCTAGAACTAGGTACGTTTGGTTTAGAGCTCGATGATCCATTTTCTAACCTAAAAGGTTTAATGCTAATTATTGCGGTTCTCTTGGCAATTGTTGAATGGGTTTGTTGAGGTGAGATTCTAGCACTATTATCTCGTACGGATGATGATTCGGTGGATGGGAAATCCTACCATTTGTGGGTTTAACCGGAGATGATTCGGTTGAGCAAATTTCGTGTACAATACGAGCAAGCTTCTTGGGTGGTTCTTGGTTGGATGAGTTAGCACTAGGAGCTTTCCTCATGATGAAATGACTAAGGAAAAGGTTTCTAAATGCTGAGAATTATGTTGTGTTTGATGACTAAGAGATTCTAGCAAGATGACTTATAAAGGGAAGGATTTGGCAAGTGCATTCAAGACTTAAGTCTCTAATATCCTTTGGAATGTGATGATTAGCATGCACAAGAGTCAACTTCAGAGTTTTACTGATCTAGGGATTTAATTAGGATGAGGTGGAGTGTTCAAGTTAGCAAGATGAGCTTGAAATGACTGTTCGAGCAAGAGTTGACATAAATCTGTCACCCGGATCCTACGGTTCCCACCAATGGGGGATCCGTCTAGGCTAATCCTAGGGATCTGGCTCTCAGCAGCTAGGAAATGATAGAAGTGATGTTTGAAATGTCTAAAGCCTATACTTTTTTTTGAGTGCTTCAGTTCTCCTAAGTGTCTTTAAATGGAAGGGTACTTAAATGTTCAAGGGCAATGAGTGATGTAGCTAATGATTTCCTTATATGGAAGAAATTGGAACTTTCGTGAGTACCAATGAATGAACAAAGATGACACTAAAATCTTGAGAGTGTCAAATGGAGCTAAATGATCCTAGTGATTAGATAATGACTTAGGATAATGTCCTAGAGAAGATCCTAAAGGTTTTAAGGTGGAAGAACTACAATTTGATCCATTTCGACCAATTTAGAGGTAAGGATGATTATGATCAATTTTGCCATAATCGAAAGATTTCTAAGTCTAGATGTGAGGGATCATGTGAGAAATAATGAGTGAGTGTGAAGCTTACTAAGCTTGAGAAGGACTTAAGACATCCTAAAGTATTAAGTTCAGCTAGTGTGAAGTAATCTAGGAACATGGTTTGAGGTGTAAAGGATTGAAACTCCATTTCTAATTGCCCGGATCCCACGGATCTTTCACTTGAGGGATCCGGATAGTTAGAAACTAGGGATCCGGCATCTAGGACAGTTTTACTTAATAGTGAGCGTTTGTTCTAAGTATCGAACTTAGAAGATAATGATCTCTACAGTAAGCATACATTTATACAAGTAAAACATACTAAGAGCATGTAGAAATAACACATAAGCAATTAAATGAGATCTAGCTCACAAGTAACACATAGGTTTATCAAACTTAACAACCGCTATTCAAGAAGCTCAAAATAGATTTACGATCTAGATAAGTAAATCGTTTGTATTAACAATGGCGTGCAGAGTAGATGATGGTGTTCAAGACAGTAGGGTTGTTTTGGCCAACGGAAGCAATGAACTATGTATAGTCATTACGGATGGTGATTAGCATACAATGAACTTCGTCCATGAAGTCATGTAGCTCTTCTCGATCAAAGCAAGATAATCGCTTGATGAGGCAAGTGGTTATGATTACCTAAAAGAAAATTTATTTTTACAACTTGTTTGATTAGTAATCCTAAGACAATGCAAAGTATTTCCATTGTAAACTTACTTTAGGAAAACATAGGATTATAAATTTCCCAAGTGAGAGAATGAATATGAGACTGTTACTAGCGGTGCTCAATTACGGCTAAACACGACCATTTTTACGGGTGATTTCACATACCCAACTTCTATCAAGGAATCAATTCAACCGTTAGGTCAAATTGAGTTTCTAGTGCAATAAGTTCTCCAATATTCATTCTCAAGTTAGGAAAATTTATATTCCTACAATAGCCTATCGAAGAGTAACAATGATGATACTTTGCTTCGTTTAACATTATACTTGAGACAACTAAGGTGACGAATGCGTCATGTTAAAAATAAGTTTAAAAGTTGTCCATATGGTAAACAACAAAAAATGGTTGGATGAGCTAGTTCAACATATGTTATTGGAAAGCTTTGAGTTTGGACTTTCGGATATGAACAATTATATTTGCGTTGCAAAATAATTTACTTGAGTATATCGGATGAAATAATCAAGTTGTCAATCCTACTATGAAGCTTGGAGAGCGATCATGAAAAGGAAAATGGGAGAGTACATCATCAACACAAGTGTAGGTTATGATCCGATGTACATTCTTGTTGTTTTTAGAAAACGATACAAGAACAAAAGAAATCATATAAGCACATAAAACATTTATGTTGCACACATGAAAAACTCAATCAAAAATCCATTTAGTGTGTTATATGTTTTAAACATTTTTCAACCTATATGACTTATCTAAGTATCTAAACTAACATTTTCGACACAACTAGATGTTATCCCAAACACTCCTTCAAATAGCACATTGATTAGTAGAACATTACTAAATCAACAAACAAGAGAATGAATAGCAAGGTAAGGAAACCACATATGTTATTCAATCAAACAAGCACACAAGCTATTTGAGATAAGCAAATAATCAAGTAATGCAAAGAAGACAATTTATCATTTAGCATAGCATACGAAAGTTCTTTTCATCGCTTTGTGTTAAATATAAACATGTATACCAAGCTTGATTAGTTTCTTTTATATTTATAAATATGATCAAAACTTTAATTTCAATAGAGGACACATTGTTATTCAAAAGCGAAAACATCCGTCTCCAATTAGATCAAAAGTTTGTGCAAAAGTTATGACCGAAAAATGACTTTATATTATAAATCAATGATTCTGTAAATTATTGTTTTGAATCAGTTTATGAAATCATTTTTAAATGAAAGTAGACTCAAATACCTTTAAAACGATAGGTGGCACGACTTCTAACGACTTACGGTTAAAAAGTTATGAAATTTTGAAATTCAGACAAAAACTGTCTTCTGTACCACGGATCCCTTGCTTGAGGGATCCGCGGATCTGACACAAAATTACAAAAATGTACGTTTTGACCCGACGAAAAGGTTTAGTCTTTGTATACTTTTTAGTGAAGTTATATTACCCATTTTTACCTTTATTCAAGCTTGATTAACAAGATATCTAACAACAAAACTTCAAAGAAAAAAAATTACTAAAACACTTTTCATATTATGCTTATTATAAGATAGAAGCATATATCACCATTTTGTCCACAAGCAATTTAGCACGTTTTTGACAAAAAAAATTGTAACTAAGAAAACATACCTTTGTTGTATTCCATTTGTATGGTTTTAGAAACCATAGGCGCGAAATACTTCATGATCTTCTAATATACCCAAATCCTTTGCTATATTCCCTTTTTATGGTTTTAGAAACCTTAGACGCGAAATACTTCATGATCTTCTAAGATACCCAAATCCTAGTATGAAGAACTCTCAAAGGAAAAAAAATTAGAATGATCTATCACTATCCAACATATGATGATTTCTAAAAACATGACTATTTGTTTTAAGAAATTCCCTTCTTTGTAGTTTTCAAACAAACACGGATCATATCAAGTTTTCAAAGTACAATATACTATAAAAAACTTGGTAACGAAGCTCTGATGCCAATTGTGGAAAACTAGAAGGGGTTGAATAGTTTTACCAATTTAAAACTTCCTTTTAAATATTTAGATCGACTTATGTCAATCTATTTGGTTGTTTATGTTGGACGTTGATAGATAGATATATAAACGTGTAATGAAAGATAAAGAGTAAGAAGCACATCACCACGACACAAGTATTTATAGTGGTTCGGCTACAAGGACACCTTCCTTGCCCTACTCCACTCCCCGAGTCACCTACTCGAGAGTTGGTAAACACTACACCAACTCCTTATGGCGGAGAAGCCTTCACAACGTCGCTTAACCTTTTTCCGGTACAAAGCTAAATACCTAGTTCTTTCACACCAAGGTGAACCACACCTATCACAACGTCGCCTACCCTTTATACGGTGCTAGGCTAACCACCGAGTTCTTTCACTCACAGGAGAACTAATCCTATCACAACGTCGCCTACCATTTATTAGGTACTAGGCTAAGCACCTAGTTCCATTACTATGGAGGAACTACTACCCTTCACAACACAACACCTATTCTCAAGGAGATCTACTCCTTGTTACAACACCATCAAGGATATCACCATCCTTGGATCTAAACAAATACTATATGTATAATGATGCACCTCATCGATTATACTACCTAGGCATTCTTCCCTAATGCCACTTGATTTGATTCTTATGGCATCCTTCACTAATGCCTTTGACACAACGCTTGGCACTATTCACTAATGCCTTCGTCTTGACACCTTTAGCATTCTTCACTAATGCTTTTGACACGGACGTTTAGCACCTTTCACTAATGCTTTCATCTTGACTCTTTCGGAATCCTTCACTAATGCCTTCACCATCTATGGAGAAAGAAAGAACTATCAACAAGAGAACCTTGGTTGTCTTGATGATGACGAAGCATGGCAACTCATGGACTTGAACTTGCTCGTCTTCAAGAAGTGGTGATCTTGCCTTTAAGAGGAACCTAGAAGATCACACAAAAACAATAGACAAACTACATAGATCTCTTGGATCTGAGGTTAGAGAGATATAAAACTTGGAGAGAGTATATGTGAAGTGGTGAACTAAAAGGAAAGAAATGGCTCACTATTTATAGAGAAAATTCTCTACTGTTCCCCGGATCCCACGGATCCCTACCACAAGGGATCCGGCTAGCACAAAGCTAGGGATCCGTGGAACGCTCCTCTTTACCCATGGGTATTTTGGTTATGGGTCATGGGTTGAACCATGGGTCTTTAGCTAGATACAATGTATCTCTTGAGTGCTCACCAAGGGTTCAATGTATCTAGACATTCTCTTGAGTGCTCACCAAGGGTTCAATGTATCTAGACATTGGGTATGGGTCAATACCATGGGTTATGGATACTATCCATATATGATATAAGCATGATGTCATGCAATGGGTTATGGGTCAAGTTCTATGGGTCATGGGCTTTGGGTTGTACCCAACTACATTCAATGTATTTGCCCAATGGGTTATGATACTTAAGTTTATACCCATTTATATTACCCAATATATTACATACTAGTTATGTGTATATTTTACCCAAATAGGTAAACACTAGTTGTTGTACATATGTAATATTAAATCATAAAATCACTTATACTTGTTTTAGTGTTTTATGTGAAAATGTGAATATGTTAGAAACTATTAGTTCAAACCATTTACGTATTTTATTTGTTTCTTTAAAATGATTTTACGTTTGTTATCGACAAAACATTAGAAGATCGTAAAATATAAATAAACGTTTTTACGGCTTATTTGTATTAACATCATGTTCCACCCAAAAGCCCCAAAATTCAAGATTAGGTCGAAACCCTAATTTTCTATTCGTGGGTTTTTATTGCCCAATCAAGTTCAAAACATGTTCCCTTTACCTTATCTTATCACCAATTGCAAAAGCCCTTTGAAACCCTAAATGTACGAATCTTAATCCTTTAATTTGAAGGTGTTAATGAAGTTCAAATGGAGCGTATGATATATGGTTGGAAAGAGGAGAAAGAGAGCTTCAATATGGTGGTGGAGGTGGGTGCTCACTCGTCGGAATCCGGCCGTGGTGGCCGAAATAGTGGTCGGATATTACAAAGGGGCGGCTAGGGTTTGCTTTTGAGAGAGTAGAGAGAGAAATGTTTAGTGTGTGTTTTCTAGAGAGAGAAATGAAAGTATCAAATGAGGGGTTGGGTGGGGTATTTATACTAGGCAACTAGGGACCTCAAAAATAATTTTTTGGGAGGAGGAGAGGCGGCCGGTCAAGCAAAAAGAGGAGGGTCGGAGTTGTTATTTTTCGTAACTATCCCATTAACCCATTCCCGAGCTCATAAATTGTCCCCCGAGTGTCCCACGACATTTATTCAACTTTCCAACATCGTTATTTACGTTTTTCGACGAGTTTTGATTATTTATTTGTCAATTTTTGAGTTACGGTCTAAAAGTTACAATAACTCTTGTTTTAGGCTTTTCTAGTGTCGAATAGAATAGTGCCTACCAAATAGAGTTAAAACTCATACGATAACTCATTTAATAATGAAATAAACCTTAAAAACCAATAGAAGATATAAAATCAAGTCACGGTTTATAAAATAGTGATAAAGGCAAAACTCAGTTTAGTTTAACGTAATGCGGTTACCTAAAATATACTCCATAAATTGCCAGTTGTCACATACCATCTTTGTCACAAATGACAACCATAGATAAATGTTGGGTTCAGTGAATACTCAAACCCCTTAATTCTAGGATTTGAATAGAAAATACCCTAAGTGTTTATAACCTTAAACACTAACAAGTCACTGAGCACATAGCCACTCAGTGAGTCATCTTCAGGACGCTCAGTACGAGACAAAGAAGAAAAGTATCTCCGCTCAGTGAGGCGGAACTCAAGGGGTGAAGACTGAGTCAAGAAGAAGATGGTGGATTCAGTGAGTGATGACAATAACTCACTGAATCCCAAAAATCCTCACCAACTATTATCACTGAAGACAAAGACTGAAGATCAAGACTGAAGACTGAAGATTGGGCAGGATAAGGCGGGATAAGTTTGAACAGATAAGACGAAGTCCTTATCAACCTAAAGTCAAAATTTTCCTGAAAGGCTAACAACCAGGATCAGTGTCATCACTGACATGTTGAAAGTGACTTTGTATCTTACCTAATATAATCTTTATAAACAGAGATAAAATACATCATAATTTTATTTTCTGTAACCATATCAGTTTGTTCTCTAGGATAGAGTCAAAAATTATACTTGTATAAATAGCCATAAGGAAAGAGTGAAAGTTAAGCTTGTGCATTAATTGTGAAAAATACACACAAGCAACTTTCACTCCTCCAAATACGACTATGTCCCTGAGATAGCTTAGTGGTTCCTGATAGCTGTGCTTAGACATAGCCTAAGCTTAGTGCGGAGTGTACACCCATACTTGTCAGTCAATCCCAAGTGTTGTTTCGCAAGCACTTGAGTAATATATGCTTTTTGATTTGTTTAAATAAAGAATATAAACGTTGAAAAATCCATTGTGTTTTATCTTGTTAAAAATGATTTTAATTACTTTACTTTAGTCATGGATCACACTTAGTATTTATTATTGTTTTTGCTATTTGTGATACGGGAACAACAAGTGGTATCAGAGCAGGCTGATTTATAAAACCATTTTAAGCCGCTCAAAAACGTTTTTAAAATCAGGATCCTAACATGGCTGAAAGTGAAGTTCCCCAACTTGTCGATAAAAAGGGTGGAGCCTATGCTGCTATTGCCCCTCGACTTGAAGTTGGTAAATTTAACAAGTAGAAGAAGCGAATGCTTTGCTACTTGACTGAGATGGAACCTTATTACATCAAGTGTATTAATGAAGGTCCATTTCTCCCAAAGACTGCTGAAGGTTTACCTAAACTAGAAGCTAAGTGGACCCAAGATGAGAGGAGGGTGGTCAACCAAGACCAAAGACTCAAAAGCAACGTCATATCTTGTCTTCCTGATGATGTAATTGAGTAAGTCATTAGCTATAGTACAACCAAACAAACCTGAAATGACCTGATCCACAGCTATGAAGGTCCCTCAGATACCAAAGAAAACAAGATCATGGACCTGAAACTTGAGTACAATACCTTCAGAGTCAAAGACTAAAAACCCTCTTTCAAACTTACACCCGTTATAAAACTTTGTTGAATGAATTGTCAAATGATGGTGTCAAGTTGTCTAAACATGAAATAAATGTTGGTTTTGTCAACAATCTACTTGAGAAGTGGTTGAACTTTTCTCAAGGACTTAGAAATGCAAATCATAGTCAGACTCTTGAACTTCTTCAAATTTATGGGAAATCATATCAATCGGTTTACGAATCGGTTTACCGCCCTGATTTTCACTAATCGGCTTACTAATCGGTTTGGTCAAAAGTCGGTCAGCATTCCGACTAATCTGTATAAATCGGCAAATCCAAGCATAAATTGACCAATCGTATAAATCACCAACTCGGTTACGGATAAAAATCGGCCAAATCAATCAAATTAATCCTCGTCTAAATGATTAATTGCTAGGCGGCACCCCGGCCAACGAGCTACCACCTAGCGATTTTTGCAACCTTGATCACATGTATTGTTAAATGTTGTAAACATATATGAAAAAAGTAGAATAGTCCTTCTCATCCGAAACCATGAAGTTAGTGGCCATGTATCTCTCAAGGATACTCTTGATATCCCATTTTTAACATACCGTAACTTTTATTGAAGCATCAACATCTTTTGCCAATTGGTCAAGAAAAATGTGATTAGGTAAGCTATTAAGATTTGAACCCAACTTTTAGATTCATTTTCGTTTTTTCAGATGCATGGTGGCTCACAATGTGACTATCCCATCATATGAAAGCGCTACTAATATAGATCCCTTTGTATGAAGATAAGTTGGTGTAGGACAAAAGTTAAGACCAAATTAAATTAGTGGGTTATGAAACCAAAACATAATTTGAGGAAGGCAACCCTTTGTTGGCACTGGTGTGGAGTTATTAATAATAATTGAAATAGAACACGTGAGTTATTAGTTTAAGGCCTTGTCTTATCTTTGGATTACAAGTAGAAGTAGGAACTCATCTTTTAATTGGATTGAGTGGTTTAATGATCCTTGTAGTGCTATATCCCACCCTTGTAACTCTATCTAGCTCCTTGCTAGTTCTTTTTTCTTAATTCCATCTGCCGTTAAAAAAAAGAACACGTGAGTTATTATGAGATGAAACTTTTAATCAAACTAAAGCTAATCATCAAAAAAAAAGGGCAACCATTCGTTGGAATGGTGTGTGGTTATCTGAAAATCATTGTGTAGAACACATGAGTTATTATGGGATGTAACTTATACTCCGTAATCATTTAATCACACTAAATTTTAAGGCATTAATCATCCAAAAACTCAACTTTATGATAGAGATAGAAGGTAGATAGATAGATAGATAGATATATAGATAGACAACTTAATACACTAACACAATTGTAATTTTTTTACAAAATGTGTCAAATTTCCAACCACTCTATAACTTGGACAAGTTTATAACATTTCCATAATTAAAGGTCCTTACTAAAACTTATCACACTTATTTAATCAGTCGCATAGTATCACTTCTTTCGCAGTCCCAAAACCCTAAAAAATCTCTGCCCATTTCTTCTTGAAAATCGATCTGATTCCATTCATTCCAAATATTTTTCATTTAATCCATGATTCTCCGAACAAGGTATATCAATCAACACTCTATTTTATTTTAATTACTGTATTTGATTTTCCATAAGTTCATTTTTTAATTATATTTGCATCAGTTAGGGTTTTTAGGTTATGTGTTAGTTTCTTACGTTTTTATCTTGTGTATTAGCATGTTGTTAAAATGTTAATGGCTTTTAATCCATAAATTTATACTCTTTCAATTCGTATATGTTAATCAGAATATATTTTTTACCATGGAGTATTTGATCTCAAATTTAACCTATTTTGCTAATATTCATTGTGTTTGAGTGCCTTTTTGATTAGTTTCGAGGCATGTTTTCTTATTGGTGTTTGTATCATCCAGCTAATTGCCTTTTTTTTTTTTTTGCTTTTTTTATAATTATAATTTTTTTTACAAAAATTTTCGTTAAAAAAAAATAAAAAATAAAAAAGAAAAGAAAATGAGAGACATGTTAATGGGCGCAATGATGCTTAGCTTAGCCATGTTTGTTGAAAAATGCATCACAAAGTTTTTTCATAATTGTCAGGTATTTCAATCCACAAATATGTACACCTCAAAATACAAGTTGTATGAAGAACCATGCTTAATGGAACTCTTCCCATGGCTCAGAAAGTCTCTAAAGAATATATGGTAATTCTTTTATGTTTAACTTGTTAGTATCTTCTTGGTAAACCAATATTTTAATGATACAGAGCAATGCTTTGCGAATCATCTTCAAATACAAACCTTTGTTGTAGCAATATTTCTAATTGAAGATGAAAACGAGTATTTTGAGTAAAGAATCTAATTACGTTGTTAATCAAGCAATCTGAATAGTTTAGTACAAACCTGCTGATGTAATTGCATATAAAAAAGAATCTTGCAGTTACTTTAGTACAAAAAGAACGTGTATTGTAGCAGAAGGACTGAACTATTTAAGCATGCTGCTATTGGCTTGTATGCCATCCAATTTTGTTACTAGCCTATTGGTAGTGCTCTGAAGTTCTATGGATTGCATACTGATTACTATTCTTGTCATTTGTTGTATTTTATTCATTGCAGTTATCAACTTTTTTCCTCATGGGACATGTTGCTGCCAGTAACTACCCAGAAGGGTGTTTTTTGCTCGTACTTGTTGCGCTTATCATCATCATTGGGGCTCAAAATAGCTACCATGAAGGGTTCCAGTCAGGTATTTATTAATAGTAATGGTGGTTTTATGTTCACTGCATGTATTTATGGTGATGTGTTCCCATCATAATTTGACAGAGTATTTATTTGGGTTGGATGTTATTGAATAATACTTTGTTACATTAAGAAACATGGCTAAAAAAGAAGCGCCCCGAACAAAGTAAAGGACATAACTAAGTGTGTTCTTAAATGTATTATTTACACACATGCATATGTTTTTTTAATATTTGTTTTTATATATTTATAAGTGAATCTATGAAATGAAAGAGATGAAGCTGCACAACCATATTTTAATATAAATGAACCTATCATATTTAAACTGTTAAGCCATTTACTTATGAATCGCCTGATTTAACGGGGGTTAACAGGTCAAATCAAAAGATTATTTACAAAGGGAACAAGTCAAATGGGTCAAAACAGGTTGAAAGCCGTTCTAAATCTATTGTTGTTGCATGCCCCTTCCTAATTCTTATTTTTATCTGAAAACTGTGACAGTCGAAGCGTCATGCTCCTTCATTTTCTGCTAAAAAAAACAGTTTCAACCTGATTGTTATGACTTGTCAGGCTGTCACAAGAATCGCCTCTTAGGCTAGGTACTGATTGTTGTTGATTGATCACATTTATGTTTAACAGTTTACCGTCAACTTGTGGCTAAAAATAGGTTTGATGTGCCCTCCAAGTTTTCCATCGACGGAGACTGTAAAGGAAGCGAACCATGTGTTGGATCGTAAACTTGATTTAGTCCGAGCCCATATAGTGGAAGCTTCTAGAAAGTCGTAGAATGGTATGGAAGCTTCTAGAACGACAAAGAATAATCCTAGAAAATATCCATAGATATGTCTAGAATATTGTAGCTAAATGTTATAGAAATATCTAGAATTAGGATAAAGATGATGATGTATTAGGAATGATCAAGATGATGTAGGAAGTATCTAGATAGTAGTAGAATATCCATGGAAATATCTCATCTCTAGAACATTCCATGGTGTAGTATAAATAGGTGTTGTGGTGATGCATTTGTAATGAAGCAAAATCAAGCAAAGCTTAAGCAATCAATAATATTCCATACCTTTCACAAGTATTTCTCTCTTCCTAAATTTCACTTACAACCTCTTCATCAAATATAAGCCTAAAAGGCCTTCGAGTTTCTAACACCATGGTTATGAACTGCAGCAGATGCCATCACCTGCGTAAATGTGGAAGAGCTAGGGTATACATACGTTGAACCGATTGCACTACTGGTACCTTCCTATGGTAGTTTCTATGACAATGGCACGCTGCGCAAAGGAGCACTAAACTCTGATGGGAATGAGATGACACTCGAATAATGCGTGTCGGTGAACGTGATTCTGGTGGGATCCGGTTAAAGTTGGAAACTATTACTCGAATAATGATCAATTACAACTAAACTCTGATGGGAATGAGATGACACTATTCACAGGCACTTCCAACTCATGAATTTTATTCCTCAAGATACAAGTATGCTTTTTTGCTGACTCATGCTAATGGAAGTCTTCTCATGACTGAGAAAGTCTCTAAAGATATAGGTAAGCAGAGAGTTTGAGTCATACTAGTTTTGTTATATTTTAATATTTAGCGTGTCATGTTTTATTGAAACCATTTTGTTACCAGCATAAGAATAGTCTACACGTTTTTCAGCCTTCGGATTTTTATTATAGCTGTTTGTAGAGAAGATCACATAGTAGCCAACTTAGAAATTTGATGCCTGTAACTCAATATCTGCGTTCATAACATGGTAGCTTGAATCCCATAATTATTTGTTTTTTGAGTGTGGATACTCGTTGGAGGTGTGGCAGCAGTTTAAAGATTTGGTGGATCTGAAATTTGCTCCTAATTATCTATGAAAGAACAACGAATAGGTCTGTTTGGAGTATATTGTGAAGGTTAGTTATTGGAGCTTTGGTTTACTTTGTTTGGCTAGAGAGGAATTTGGTTTACTCAGTGACTCCATTGCTATTTGTAATAAATATATAGTTGGATTTGTGTGGAAGGGTAATGGTCAATCATATCAATCTTTTTCTTTGCTAGAAGAGTGGAGAAAAAGGAAACGGGGATAAAAGTGAATGGGTACAATTAATGATGATTTGAGCTAATGAATTTCATACTACATTATTGATAAAATTGGCTTTGCTTAGTTGTATGACTACTTGTGAATGCCATTACTCTAGTTTAATTATTTCAACTTTTACATCTCAAGTGTGATTGTTAGCTTTGCTATTTTTTGAAAATAGCGTTTCACACGTGAATTGGACTAAACAACTAGGGTTGGATCAGTTGGAAAACCCTTTGCCTCAACCGAGAGGTCAGGGGTTCGATCCTCACTCCTTACAAAAGGCCGGAGGTCCTTTCTACCTTTGGTAGAACTGGAAGCAGCCTCTCTACCTTAGGTAGAGGTAAGGCTGTCTACATCTTAACCTCCCCCAAACACCAGAAACGGTATTGGGTACCCATAACCCGTGGAAGACGGCATTGGGAGTTACTTTACACGTGAATTGGACTAGATACATACTATAGTTGCACACGCACAGACTAATAATGTTCACCATTAGGCTTTTCTATTACCCTTTATTTTTTGTGTGCGACATAAATTGGCTGGGAATCACAAGGAGCAAATAGATGGTTGTATGTTAGTATATCGGTGTTTGATGGCAGGACCACTAATTCAACATTTATAGTTGTCTAACACAGTCGCTTGTTCACGATCAGATTTTCATTTTAGAAAGTAAAAGTAATTTCTCGATCTCAAAAGTAATTGTTAACATTCATATTACTTCTATATCATTATATCAATATCCTTACCACGAATTGTAGTGGAGAATTGCAACGTGAAGGAATCAGAAAAAACACATAAGTACACCATTCATACCTCCCAACCAAAACGAGCTTCCACAGTGTTTCTCTTGCTAAGTGTACACCATTCATACCTCCCAACCAATTTGAGTATGTTTGATTTCTGATTATTAGTGCAACCTTTTTATTGTGTATGCACTGGTCATAAGGTTTTGTGAATTCGGAGTTATCTTTTTCTTTAGATCTTTATAAACCAATAATATTTTTTCAAAAATCACCAAGTTTGTGAATCCATACATAATAACAAATAATAATGGGTTCATGGCTTTGTAATCATGTACAATATGCACCTTAAGAATACAAAGTACCAACGTATATTTTTATATCTATAAGATGATTCTTTTTTTTATTAGTCTCACTTGCACACACTAATATTGCTACCACACATCATAAGCAACTCGACATCCGTAGCTTTGACTACATATTCCACATGAACATCGTGTACTCCTCATTGCTCCAAATTCAAATCACAAATAAGTTGATCTTAATAGATCCATCATAGCAAAAATGATAAGTCACAAGTTCACGTTGATGGCTTACCATAAAGTACTCCACTATAAGACCGTACATTGCATTTTTATGTTGTTATTTGTGTATTTGATCACGAAGTTAACAATATTTATCCAAAATCTAACACCACACATTTTTATAAATTTTCAATTCACATAGGTAAGTAGGACGCCGCATAATTGAATTTTTACCATTTTACTTTTGTACAGTAACAAAAGAAACATTAAAATATTTGTAGTACGAGGGTATGTATAATTAGGAAACATATTGGTTGAATACTTAGAATGTTTCCTTTCAATATTTGATAGTCTTCTTTGCTGGTTCCAAGCTAAAGCCATGCATTAAATAAACGAAACCTTCTTGCAGATTATTGATGAAACGATGTGATATGTTGGTCTTTGATGTACAATGCATGATATTTCTCTGGAAAAGACTTATGTTATTATCACATGTAGTATTGCTAAAATCAGCCTAGGCTGCCGATTAATCGTTAGGCGGGGATTAACCGCCCCGAATTTCACTTTACTAATAATCGGCTTGGTTAAAAATGGTCAACATATCGCTTAATCGGATAAAAATAGGCCAATTCAGGCATAAATTGGCCAATCAGATAAATCGACCAACTCAGTTATGGATACAAATCAGCCAAATCATGAAACAAAATCGGCCAAATCGGGCATATAGTTTCAAAAATTTATATTTTTATATATAAAAAGTTCAATCTAATTAATCCCCGCCCAACCGGTTAGGCTAGGTACTGATTGTTGATATCCCATTTTCAACCCACCGTAACTTTTATTGGAGCATCAACATCTTTTGCCAATTGGTTAAGAAAAATGTGATTTGGTAAGCTATTAAGATTTGAACCCAACTTTTAGATGCAATTTCGTTGTTTGAGATGCATGGTTGCTCACAAAGTTACTATCCCATCATGGTTAAGAAAAATGTGATTTGGTAAGCTATTAAGATTTGAACCCAACTTTTAGATGCAATTTCGTTTTTTGAGATGCATGGTTGCTCACAAAGTTACTATCCCATCATATGAAAGTGCTATTAATATAGATCCTTTGTATGAAGATTAGTTGGTGCGGGACAAAGTTAAGACCAAATTAAATTAGTGGGTTATGAAACCAAAACATAATTTTAAGAAGGAAACACTTCGTTGGCAATGGTGTGGAGTTACAGAAAAATCATTGAAGTAGAACACATGAGTTATTATGAGATGAAACTTTTAATCACACTAAAGATAATCATCCAAAAAAGAAGGCAACCATTCGTTGGCAATGGTGTGGGGTTATCTGAAAATCATTGAAGTAGATACATGAGTTATTATCAGTGTTGTAAATATCGGTCTTGGCGGCCGATATATCAGTGATATATCGCTTATCGGCGGTCAATCGATACGTTTTTTCACTTAAAATCGGTAAAAAAATCAGTCAAAATCGGTCATATTCAGATTTTTTTTTTTATTTTTTTTATTTTTTTTAAATTGATAAATAATTATGGACTTATGGCTTTTATTTTTCAAGGATGTTAAACTTTTTATTTTTTTTTATGATTATTGAATTATTTTATTAGGATATTGCTAATATTTACTCGCTCCGTCTCTAAATAAGTGTCAACTATTGACTTTTAAAGTCTTTTTTATTTAATACTTGATGCAAAATATATGAATGAATTGAGTTTGAAATGTATTTTCATTAGTATAATTTTCATCAAGTATTACATTTTTTTTGAACAGCAGTTTATTAAAAACTAGCGAGAAGCTAGACAAAAACGATTACAAACGGTAGGATAGAGCGTTATAAGAATTAAAAAGCCACTCTATCCAATTAATAGACACGTCATGAAGTCTACTAGAGATCCAAGTAGGGGTGCTCATCGGTCGAAAACCGGACCGGACCGAGAAAAACCGGACCGGACCTAGACCGAATCCGGCAAAATCATAGACCGAGACCGAGACCGAATGTGGTCGGTCCGGTCCGGTCCGGTCCGGTCCTGTCTCAGTCGGTCCGTCCGGTCCAACAAGGCTAAATTTCAGGTTTGTGGTCCGAACCGGACCGGACCGAGACCGAATCCGGCAAAAACCCTAGACCGAGACCGGACCACCGGTCCATCGGTCCGGTCGGTTTTGATTCGGTCCGGTTGGTTTTGTCGGTCGGTCCGGTCCATCCGGTCCGTTTGCTCACCCCTAGATCCAAGTGTAAGTGAATTCTTTATGTCATTTAGAATAAGACTTTTGTTTGGTCTTTTAGCCGCAAAAGTTGACTCATTTCTAAAGCGCCATAGGATCCAAAGCGTAGATTGCACGACGGCTTCAAAAACAGTGGTAAGAGTGGGAGAAAAGGTTAAGCAACTTGAGAGTGACAACACATCATTGAGGTTGTTTGGTTGCTTATTACGGATATTCCACCAATTGAGGACATCGTTCCACGTACACTGAGATTGCAACAATGTAATTCACTAATATATGATCTTCGGTCTCAAGATTATCATCACAAACCGGGAATCTTACCAAGTCAAGGTCAATTCCTCTATTATCTAAGTTTACTCTTGTTGGGAATCTTTTGTTTTCCATTCTCCATGTAGAAATGTTGACTTTTATGGGTACTAGCTTATTCCATCTAGTTAGAGCCGACTGGATTTGAGTAGAAGAATTTGTAGTAAGAGACCGCATACCTTTCACCGAGAATAACCTTGAATTATCAATCAAGCAGTCCCAACGATCTTGATCAGTAGAGAAGTTGTGGAAGTTTGAAAGGAGGCTTTGAAGTTCTTCTAACTCTAACTCTGTGACATCTTGAGACCTTAATGGTCTACGCCATTGCCAATGGAATTGCAAGCCTGGGGGATTTATCTGCCCAACATGACTAATTCCAGGACCTAGTTCATTTGAATCCAAACTTAGCCCAGGCCGATTAAGAGCATGCCTATTTGATGAGTGAAATATGCCATTAGGTGAAGTACTAGTATCAGTTGTCAAAGAAGTGTCAACACTTATCGGGACAATAGATGGGACTCTATCACACATTCTACAATTTGGATTTGTTTCGATGCGAAATAACGTTGGAAAATAATCACTAAGCGGAGAGTTACCAACCCAAGTGTCGCTCCAAAATTGTATTGATTGACCATTACCAATCTTTACCTTAAAGAGGGAGTGAAGATTAATGCCAATATCATTTAACTCCCCATTAAGTTTAGCAATTTGGTATCAAGGACCAGCTTTACAACGGATTGACGAAGCGTCATGGAGCCCACCATGCGGACCGTGAATAGATTTGATTACGTTGCACCATAGGGAATTGTTTTCTGTAGTAAATCTCCACCACCATTTAGCAAGCATGCTTTGGTTATTGACTTTCAAACTTCCGATGTTAAGTCCACCATTATTTAACGGAACAATGACCTTGTCCCACTTGATCCAAGTGATTTTATTGATATCAGACGTACCCCCAAAAGAACTTTCTCCTAATACTTTTGAGCTTGTTGATTATTACTTTGGGAGCTTTGAAGATGGAAAAGAAATAGACCCCAATGCTACCATTGACGGCTTTGATGAGTGTTATTCTACCTCCAAAAGAAAGTGACTTTGCTTTCCACATAGATAGCCTTTTGTGAAATCTATCAATAACAAGGGACCAACTAGAACTTCTTGACATATTTGCACCAATGGGAAGAACAAGATATGTACAAGGGAATTGGGATGGTTGGCAGCTTATCGACGAGGCTAGGGAGAGAAGTTCACTATTAGAAATACCAATACCAAATAACTTGCTCTTATTAAAGTTAACTTTGAGACCGGAGGCAAGGTGGAAACAAGTGGGTATTCTTGACAAGTTCCTAACATTAGTTACAGAATATTCCCTTAATATAATAGCGTCGTCCGCGAATTGAAGATGAGATATATGAATCTTATTTCTCCCGACTTCAATACCCCGAAAAAGGTGTCTAGTTTTTGCTTCCTCAAGAGCCACATTTAAAGCTTCTATTGCAATAATAAATAGAAACGGGGAAAGAGGGTCACCTTGTCGAAGACCTTTTTCAACTTTGAATTCCGGGGTAGGAGAGCCATTGACCAATACCGAGGCATATGCCGAATTAAGACAAGCGTTAATCCAATTCCTCCACTTTGCACTAAAACCCATTTGAGTCATGATAGATTCCAAAAAAGACCAATTAACGAGTTGAATGCTTTTTCAAAGTCAACTTTTAGGAAGAACATCTTTTTTTAGCACCTTTCGCTCAAGAAATGATTTCATCTATAATTTTCATCAAGTATTACATAACACAAATTAAATAATTTAAGGTCAAAGTTAAAAAGACTTTAAAAAGTCAACAGTGAACATTTATTTAGGGACGGAGGTAGTATTTATTTTTAAATAAATTCCTTTATAAGTTATGTTCTCTGATATATCACTGATATATCACCGCCAAGACCGATATGACACTCGGCAGGGGTCGACCGCCACGGTACCGCCAAGCGATATTTACAACCATGGTTATTATGGGATGTAACTTATACTCCGTAAACATTTAATCACAAAAAAGCTTATGGTATTAATCATCCAAAAACTCAACTTTATAATAGAGATAGAAGATAGATACATAGGTATAAAGATAACTTAATACACTAACACAATTGTAACTTTTTACTAAATATGTCAAATTTCCAACCACTCTATAACTTGGACAAGTTTATAAGATTTCCATAATTAAAGGGCCTTTCTAAAACTTATCACACTTATTTAATCAGTGCATAGTACCACTTCTGTCGAAGTCCCAAACCAAAACCCTAAAAAATCTGTCTGCCCATTTCTTCTTGAAAATCGATCTGATTCCATTCATTCGAAACATTTTTCATTTAATCCATGATTCTCCGAACAAGGTATATCAATCAACACTTTATTTGATTTTCCATAAGTTCATTTTTTAACTATATTTGCATCAGTTAGAATTTTTATGTTATGTGTTAATTTCTTAGGTTTTTATCTTGTGTATTAGCATGTTGTTAAAATGTTATTGGCTTTTAATCCATAAATTTATACTCTTTTAATTCGTATATGTTAATCAGCATATATTTTTTACCATGGAGTATTAGATCTCAAATTTAACATATTTTGCTAATAATAATTGTGTTTGAGTGCTTTTTTAGATTAGTTTCGAGGGATGTTTTCTTATTGGTGTTTGTATCATCCAGCTAATTGCCAATTTTTTTATTTTTTACTTTTTTTATAATTATAATTTTTTTACAAAAAAATTCGTTCAAAAAAAAAGAAAAAAAAAAAGAAAAAAAAAGAAAAGAAAATAGGAGACACGTTAATGGGCGAAATGGTGATTTGAGCAAATGATTTCACTCTTTTAGCTACTTTTCTCGATGTATGATGCTTACTTAGCCATGTTTGTTGGAAAATGCATCACAAAGTTTCTTTCATAACTGTCAGGTATTTCAATCCACAAATATGTACACCACAAAATACAATTTGTATGAAGAACCATGCTAATGGAACTCTTCTCATGGCTCAGAAAGTCTCTAAAGAATATATGGTAATTCTTTTATGTTTAAATTGTTAGTATCTACTTGGTAAACCAATATTTTAATGATACAGGATTGTATCACCAAATAGCACTTTCTAAATATTAAAATCACATGCCTTATTGATGCAGGACCTTGGTAAACCATTTTGCCAAAAGAAGAGGGAATTGAAATATGAAAATTAGTATTTTTTTTAGTAAGCAATAATGGCTAAATGTGAAATTTGTGATATATAATAACATAGACTAGTGGGAGTAAAGGTGATAAAAACCATAGCCGGAGTAACCTAGGTTAATCTGAAATCGTGATTTCTGTTTTCTTTCATGGCAAAAAGAAAGGTTGGTTTCTTTCTAGGAAAAAAGCCATAAATGCTTAATTTACTTACCACCATAACTCATTCTACATACTAAACTTTTTTTATTGTCATAATGCTTAATGTTGTTCACATAAGTTGTCATAATGCTTAACAAATGCTTCTATCTTATGCAAAAAGACTTAAATACCCTCGGACCATCATCTATATCATAGATCAGGTTGTGGCAAGTATTTTGGCAGACAGCAATACCAAACAAAAACAATGACTACCTAAATCCAATTCTAAACTACAAATAACAACCTTTATACATCCCTCAAGTGCTCATCGAAAGCACCACTAATATGTCCAGAAGAGTGTGTGGAGGTGAATGGGGTTTGTTGCTACCGCCTGAGTTGAATCCGCCGCCATTGTTGCCGTTGCCGGGCGGATAGCAGTGTTTGTTGCCGGCGAGGGTGTGACTGGGGATAACAAACAGCATCGAGTATCAGATGTTCTGACGCCATTTAGCGTATTCTCATGAGTTCGTAGAGAAGCTGGTAGATAACGTTAAATCTACGGTTAGAATGATATATATTTATGATGACAGAATACGTTCACTCCATGACATGATTAGTAGCGGGTCATTTTCCTTAGTCTGAAAACCGAAGGCTTAGATGCTTAGCCTTTTGTAGTGAATTTGTGTGGGAATAAAAGTTTTCTTTTTGTTTTTGATCGGTGTAAGATTGATTTTTTTGTGTGTTTACTTTGGAGTGATGAATCTGTGTCGGGTGATGGATCTGGGTTTTGATCGACTGTGTGGGATTTGTGTTTTTTTTGTTTGTAGATATGTGGTGTATGGTGAGTAGTGGTTGTGTTTGTGTTGACTGATTATTCCGATCAATGTTAACCACACACGATTTGTGGTTTTTTGCCTGCAAAGTATGGTGTTGGGAGGTAGGAGATGAAGATATGATAAATGACTAAAATACCCTTAATAAATCATTTTAGTTAAGCATTATGACAATAAAAGAAGTATAATATGTAGAATGAGTTATGGTGGTAAGTACATTAAGCATTTATGGCTTTTTTCCTTCTTTCTACTAGAAACTAGACCAGATATTTATTTGTCTTTGTACATTGCAAGATCGGTGCCGATTCTTGATTTTTCTTTATGTTTCTTTGTTGTACAATGCTTATATCACAGTCACTTATTATATTACGTTTTTTTATATGCAACAGATATTCATGTCTTGACTCTTTTTACAATCAACAGCGCAAAAAATACTATTTGAAGACACTATTAGATTTGCCTTTTAAATGCTCTATCTAATACTTGACTTGGTCAGCAGTTTTCGTGTTCAGCATACGTTTAATTCTTTTAGACTGTTTATTTGTTACTCTTTTGGATAGAATTCTGACGGAGCAATGTTTTGTGAATCATCTCCAAATACAAACCCTTTATTGTAGCAATATTTCTAATTGAAGATGAAAACGAGTATTTTGTGTAAAGAATCTAATTACGGTGTTAATCAAGCAATCTAAACAGTTTAGTACAAACCTGTTGATGTAATCCCATCTAAAAAAGGATCTTGTTAGTGTAGTACAAACAGAACGCGTATTGTAACAGAATGACTAAACTATTTAAGCATGCTGTTATTGGCTTATACGCCATCCAATTTTGTTACTAGCCTATTGGTAGTGCTCTGAAGTTCTATGGATTGCATACTGATTAATTCTCGTCATTTGTTGTATTTTATTCATTACAGCTATCAACTTTTTTCGTCATGGGACATCTTGCTGCTAGTAACTACCCTGAAGCGTGTTTTGGCTCGTACTTGTTGCGCTTATCAACATCATTGGGGACTCACAAAGAAACTACCCTGAAGGGTTCCAATCAGGTATTTATTAATAGTACTGGTGGATTTATGTTCACTGCACACTACTACAAAAAAGGCTTTTTAGAAAAAAAGAACAGTGAATGGGTACAATTAATGGTGATTTGAGCTAATGAATTTCGTACTACTTCGTTATCGATAAAATTGGCTTTACTTGGTTGTATTTTATCTGAAAACTGTGACAGTCGAAGGGACATGCTCCATTACTTTCTGCTAAAAAAAGAACAGTTTCAACCTGAATGTTATGACTTCTCAGGCTGTCACACGAAGGACCTCTTAGGCTAGGTACTGATTGTTGTTGATTGATCACATTTATATTTAACAGTTTACCGTCAACTTGTGGCTAAAAATAGGTTTGATGTGCCCTCCAAGTTTTCCATCGACGGAGACTGTAAAGGAAGAGAACCATGGTTATGAGCAGCAGCAGATGCCTTCACCTGCATAAATGTAGAAGGGCTAGGGTATACATATGCTGAACCTATTGCACTACTGGTACCTTCCTATGGTAGTTTCTATGACAATGGCACGCTGCACAAAAGAGCGCTAAGGTCCTCTCTTCTCCACCCGGCCAAAGTTCCCCACAGCCGTCCAATACGTGTCGGTTAAAACCAGATGCGTGATTCTGGGAGGATCTGGTTAAAGTTGGAAACTATTACTCAAATAATGATCAATTACAACTAAACTCTGATGGAATGACAGGACACTATTCACAGGCACTTCCACCTCATGAATTTTATTCCTCAAGATACAACTATGCTTTCATGCAGACTCATGCTAATGGAAGTCCTCTCATGGCTGAGAAAGTCTCTAAAGATATAGGTAAGCATAGAGTTTGATTCATTCTTGGCAGATCAATTACAACTAAACTCCGATGGGAATAAGATGACACTATTCACTGACACTTCCAACTCATGAATTTTATTCCTCAAGATAAAAGTATGCTTTTTTGCTGACCCATGCTAATGGAAGTCTTCTCATGACTGAGAAAGTCTCTAAAGATATAGGTAAGCATAGAGTTTGAGTCATACTAGTTTTTTTAGATTTTAATATTTAGCGTGTCATGTTTTATTGAAACCATTTTGTTACCGGTATAAGAATAGTCTACACGTTTTTCAGCTTTCGTATTTTTATTATAGCTGTTTATGGAGAAGATCACATAATAGCCAACTTAGAAGTTACCCTTGATGCCTATAACTCAATATCCGTGTTCAAAACACGGTAGCTTGAATCCCATAATCATTTTTCTTTGAGTGTGGATACTCGTTGGAGGTGTGGCAGCAGTTTAAAGATTTGGTGAATCTGAAATTTGCTCCATATTCATTGACTGAAATTGTTCCACATATCTATGAAAGAACAATGAATAGGACTGTTTGGGGTATATTGCAAAGGTTAGTTATTGGAGCTTTGGTTTACTTTGTTTGGCTAGAGAGGAATTTGATTTACTCAGTTACTCCATTGCGATTTGTAATAAATACATAGTTGGATTTGTGTGGAAGGGTAATGGTCAATCATATCAATCTTTTTCTTTGCTAGAAAGAGTGGAGAAAAAGGAAATGGGATAAAAGTGAATGGGTACAATTAATGGTGATTTGAGCTAATGAATTTAATACTACTTCTTTATCGATAAAATTTGCTTTACCTAGTTGTATGACAACTTGTGAATACAATTTCATACTCTAGTTTAATTATTTCAAGTTTTGCACCTCAAATGTGAGTGTTAGCTTTGCTATTTTGTGAAGATAATGTTTTACACATGAATTTGACTAGATACGTAATATGGTTGCACCCGCTCTGTTACCCCTTATTTTTTGTGTGCGACAGAAGGTGGATGGTAATCACAAGGAGCAAATAGTTGATTGTATGTTAGTATATCAGTTATCTTTTTCTTTAGATCTTTATAAACCAATAATATTTTTCCAAAAATCACCAAGTTTGTGAATCCATATATAATAACAAACAATAATGGGTCCATGGATTTGTAATCATGTACAATATGCACCTTAAGAATGCAAAATACCAACGTATATTTTTATATCTATAAGATGATACTTTTTTTTTTATTAGAATAACAATAAAATCTAGAGTTCCGGCCCTCCAAGCTTTAGATCAAAGTCAATTGTACTCGCTAATATTAGTCTCACTTGCACACACTAATATTGCTACCACACATCTTAAGCAACTCGACATCCGTAGCTTTGACCACATATTCCACATGAACATCGCGTACTCCAAATTGCTCCAAATTCAAATAACAAATAAGTTGATTTTATTAAATCCATCATAGCAAAATGATAAAGCACAAGTTCATAATCTACGTTGATGGCCGACCATAAAGTACTCCACTATAAGACCGTACATTGCATTTTTATGTTGTTATTTATGTATTTGATCATGAAGTTAACAATAATTATCCAAAATCAAACACCACATTGCTAGGATAATGGTAGAAATCCCTACTCAAGGCTCCGTTGCTCTTCCATACGGAATGCTACTCACCCGTCTTTATAGAGCTTTTGCACCCATTCCACCAAGTCCTAGAGGGTTGAAACTAGATCATTATCTCATCCCTCACATATTTGTGCCCTTGAGTGATAAACGAGTATCCAAGACTAAGGCAAAAGGAAAAAAGCCAAAACCTCCAATTCCTTTATCATCATCATCATCATCAAATAGCTCCGAAAACGGTCTCCCCAACTCTAGGCTACAACCTCATGAGTACTATGCCTCTCTTCCAGAGATTGAGAACGAAATGGCGGAGTTCAAGCAAACCAAGGGATTGTTCAAGTGCCTTGGAAGGATGATGACCAAGATTTACAAAAAGTTGGATAAGTGAGGTTTAAGAGGGTGTTTGGAACAAGACAAGAAACAATGTTGTATGATATTATTTATGTGTTTTTGCTTCGTAGGATGATAAACTAACTTAAAATATTGATGTATGCTAACCGGTTCATGCAGTGGGATAACACACGGGTGTTATCAAATCTTACCCATTTTCACTTTTAAGTGAAAATCATTAGCCCTTGTTGAAAATTGATGCTCCACTATGTTTATATATGCGTTATTTCTTGATCCTAACTAGAAATAGTTATTTCCATATGTTTTAAGAAAAATTTCAGGTTTCGAAAAAGTCCCCGGGGTCAAAAAATGTGACTGTCAAATTTTCTGCACTAGACGGATCAAACGGCACCAATTTTTTGGTTCCGTCCGTTATAGTTTTTGGTGCCGCCAAACCTGTACTGGCGGACCAGACGGACCCAAATTTTGGGATCCGTCTGTATAAAATTTTGGTGCCGTGGAGTGCCAGGTAAGTTGCTGAATTTCGCTCATTTCCGCATTCCAATTTACAAAAATTTGCTTCTAGGATAAATTTTACCGCCTTTTACTACTAGAACTAGTTTAACACACTTAGACATATAGGATATCCATTTCCCATCAAAATTCAAAAATTCTAAAAATTCACCCAATGAACCCTTTTTCATAAAGGAAGAAACCAAAAATTTGGTTCCTTGTAATCCCTGGGTCATCTGATCTTCAAGATCCTTCAATAATTATAACACATTTATTGCATATCTTTGTCTCTTCACTCAAACCTCCTTGTATGGCTTGACTTAGATGATATGACTAGCATTAAAAACTCTTCCAAATCATTAGAAACCTCTTCTCTTCTATGGCTTAACATCAAATCAAATACAATTCTCCATAATCTCATAATCCTATAAGTTAAGAGCTTCAAGATGATCATCCTCACACCTTTCCAATTTCTCTCATCTTCTCCTAGAATAACCTTAAGCAAAAATGACCAAGTCATCCATCTCTTCTCCATCAAACAAACCATGTAAGAAAACGGCTAGAATGTGTCTTAGACCATGTTGTTTTGTCAACATTAGCTCATCTTCCGATTCCTCCCCCTAACCATCTCATCTCCCATAAGAGATGAGAACTTTCTTACTTTGGGCACTCTTACACCACCTCCAAAATTACCTATTGTAATCACCTCTCCACCACCAACAAAAAATCCCATTGCCACCTCTCCGTCACCGGCTCCAATCCAAACATCCAAATCACCATCACCTCCAAAATCTTCAAATCTCATACCATTAGAACTATTCTCCACACCACCTACATCTCCAAACCCATTTTTGAAGGATTTAGAGGATTTACCTCCTCGGCCCACTAATCCACCTCCACTACCATCTTTTGGTACAATTGAGAAAATCGCTCATGAGTCACCACGCCCATCTTTTGACCCAAATGCCACGTTAGACCCTCAACCTCGCCTTTTCCATCCACTTCACAATGACATTCATGGACCTTTGTATGGGGACCATGCCCTACCTCCAACATCTTTGTCTCCTCATATCGAGGACATTGATGAATCTATGTGGGAAGATCACCCACAATCCAAAGCGGAGATAGAAGCCCAACTAGACCACCTACACAACTTCTCTAACATGGTGGATTCTCACCTTAGTGAAGCTATGCAAATGCAAAATGCTTTGCTCTCCTCCCTAATCACTCTAATCACCAACAACAACAATTCCACCATTCCACCACCACCAAATCATGAACCCTATTTCCCACCTAGACACGGTTGCTCAAATTGTGAGCGGACCGCCCACATTAGCGAACAGACCCTGGTGATGGTCCATGAGCTCGAGGATGAAATGAGGTTCATCCTCAATCACATCTTAGAGCGAATCAACGCTCTTGCTCATCCACCACCTCAATAGGAGGGTTCTAGTCTTTCTTTTAAAAATTCTAAGTTATTTTTTTTATTTTCTAGGATTTTTTTTAATTTTTTTAGGATTTTCTTTATGTACTAACACATACATTGTGTTCCATTTCATGATTTTCAACTCATGAAAATTTTAACGAAGGAATGGTGTTTCTTATATAGTTGTTGGTTGTTACTTGGTGATTAGAAATGCTTATATACTTGTGATGATGCTTATTACTAACATTTCTTTTATAGCTTTTTCACAATCCATGTATCTTTCTCTAGGCACCCAATTTAGGGGGAGCATTGGCCAAGGGGGAGAAAATAGCTCGGGTTCATTACGTTTTCCGCCTCGCCTCTTCTTTTTGTTTCAACAAAAAGGGGGAGAATATTATAGAACTTGACCTTTGACTTTCTAAAAAATCAACATCATACTTTGACTTACAAAAAGTTAAAATTGTTAAAAACCAAATAATTGGACAAACTAGTAATAAGATAAAATAAACTTTTTATTATCAACTTTCTCTAACTCACTACTTCTTTCAAGTTCTAAATTAATCTCATATTTTACAACTCTTGTACAACTTTACATCTTTTATAAAAATAAAATTTATGTTCTGTCCACAACAAAAAAAAGGGAGATTGTTAATACAAATATCGTCATTAAACGTTATTTATATTTTATGATCTTTACCTATGTTTTGTTAACGACAAAATTAAATTTCATTTTTATAAAGTATAAAGCTTGTCAAGATTAATAGATATTAAAACAAGTTTTTCTTAAATAAAGTTTTCATCACTCAAGCATTTACATTTTGATTAGTCATGTATCAATTAACTTTGATATCCTTCTAAACCATAATGTTTGTCAACATTTTTAGAACAAGTATGTTTTAGTTTCTTAAACATAACATTACATATGTATTTACATTTAAACATGTTATTTCTAAAAATAGAAAACAACATACGACATCATGGGTTGCATCATTGAAATCTCTAGAGGATTTCATAAGATATTTTGTTTAGATTTGGATTCTACATATCTTACATGATCTTGGTTAGATTTGGTTGACTATGGTAAGATCTTTGTAATCTTGCTGTCAGACCGGCGACACCAAAATAATACAAAGGCGGAACCCTTGTTTTGGTTCCGTGGTCCGTGGTGACAGCAGAATACTTTCGCTATAAATATCAAGCCAACCCAAGTTGTTTTCTCATCCCTTTCTAGCATAATCACATTCATTCCTTCTCTCTATTATTTCTAACTCTGTTTCATATCATTATAGTGATCCTATTTTATGGCAAAGAAGATCAAGGCATAATCAAGCTTTAACAAATACTTGGAAGGCTTGTTTGTTTTGTTGTTGTATGATCTAGTCTTGTTCATACATCATTGTTGTACCAAACCTTCTTAAATCTCTGAGTGTGAGTGGTTAGTATTTTATTCCTTAAAATACATAGTGTGTGGGAGTGGTTGTACCCTTGTAAAAGAACTCGACATCTAGCTTTGTGTCGGAAATATTGTGTAAGCGAAGTGTAAAGGTTTCTCCGCCGGTTAAAGGAGCTTGTTGACTAGTGAAGATAACTCTCGAGTTAGAGACTCGGGGAGTGGAGTAGGGCAAGAAAAAAGAGTCCTTGTAGACTGAACCACTATAAACAACATGTCGTGGTTTGATTCTTTCTTTTCTTATTTACTCATTATATATTGCTTGCACATTGTTTATTCTTCACTAACATATCTTTGATCAATATCAATTGATCTTACAATAAGTTTCAAAACAAAGATTTTAAATGGTAAACTATTCAACCCCCTTCTAGTTTTCCACAATTGGTACCAGAGCCTCGTTGCTCAAGAATTTCTAAAATATATTGTATTTTATAAAATTGAAACGATCCATGGATTCCGAAGACTTTAAAGAAGGGCAATCTATGCAAAGACCACCACTCTTTGAAACCAATGGATTTATCTATTGAAAAAACCGTTTTGAAACATATGTAAAGTCAAAAGATATAGATCTTTGGTTTGTTATCATTAAAGGAGATTTTAAACCTACAACAAAAAATATTTCAAGTGATGATCAAAAGAAATTAATAGCTAAAAATAATGAAGCAAAAATGATGCTTTATAATGCTTTGCCTAGAAAAGAATATGAACGAATTTTTATGTGTGAAACCACAAAAGAGATTTGAGAATCTTTGATTATTACACATCAAGGAAATTCACAAGTCAAGGATAAAAAAATTGATCTTCTTGTTCAACAATATGAACAATTTGTTATCCCTGAAGATGAAACCATTGATTGTGGATTTGCTCACTTTAATACTATTATTACTTCTCTTAAAGCACTTGATGAAAGTTTTCGTAGTAAGAACTTTGTCAAGAAATTTCTTAGAGCACTCCATCCGAAGTAGAGAGCAAAAGTAACGGCTATTGAGGAATCAAAAGATCTCTCAATAATGTCACTTGACGAGCTAATTGGAAATCTCAAAGTACACGAAAAGGTGATGGAGAAAGAATCAGAGATCATCAAAGGAAAAAGAGAGAAAGTCAAATCCGTTGCTCTAAAGGCAAGAACGAAATCTAGTGATGATGAAGAATCTTGCTCGGGTAGTGAAGATGAGGAGTATGCTATGGCCGTTAGAGATTTCAAAAGGTTTTTTAGAAGAAGAGAAAAGTTCGTAAGGCAACCCCGAGATGAAAAGAAGCGATTTCGACAAGACCGAGATGACAAAAAGGGAAAAGCTGAAAAGAAGTGATTTAGATGCGGTGATACAAGTCATCTAATAGGAGATTGCCCCAAGCCACCTAAAAGAGAAACTCAACGAGCTTTTGTAAGTGGTGCTTGGAGTGATAGTGAGGATGATGAAGAATCAAGCAAGGATGAGATCGCTCTAATGGCACATGAATCAAACGAGGTACATTCCGACTCATCTTACTCTTCTATTGATGATGACACTTTGCAAAAACAATATAATCAATTGTGTGAGCTTAGCTTAAAAATCATAACTAAAAACAAGTTTTTAAAGACTAAAAATGAAGTTTATGAGTTAAAAGAAAAGGCAAAACGATTAGAAAAGGGCAAAGTGAATGACGATGATTGTAAATCATGTCAAGAGCTTAGTCTTGAAATAGAGAAGCAAAAACTCACACAAGAAGTTCACATCGAAAATAACTCTAAATTTAAAAGATTTAACAAAAATATTTCTTGTGCTGATGAAATAGTAAGAATTCAAAAAGTACCAGGAAATACAAGTGGATTAGGTTTTAATGAAGTAATGATTCCAAGTAGTCAAACCAAAACAGCCGAAAAAGACAAACAAACGGTCATACCTACTGCAGTACATCACGGACTAGACGGACCCAAAAAATTGGTTCCGTCCGTTGACAATTTTGGGTCCGTGGTGTCTGCAGTAGGACATAATGCTTGCAAAACAGACCGTAGTGAATTTGTCAAGGTAACAAAGAAAACCAATGATGATGTTAAACTAAAACTTAACATTACATTAGGAGTAGGACTTGATAGAAATGAATTTAGATCTAAAACTATTCAACAACGGCCTAAAACACCTATTGCCAAACGCCCGTTTCCCAAGAGCAACTACAACATACAACTCAACTATAAACATACCGGTTGGAATCATAACTACCCTAGACCATATCAAACTACAAATTTCATGCCATGAAACCCTTACCCATCATTTCCATACATGAACCAAGTAAATGGTACGTTTAACCCAAACAGACTAATGAGATATTGGGACCAAACACTTGAGTTACTTGTGTCATATATATGCTTAAAAGTTGGATTAGAACCTGATGAATGGATAAAAGATAGTTGATGCTCAAGACACATGACGGGTAACAAAAGCCTCTTCTCAACATACCAAGAGTATGCCGGAGGTAATGTCACTTTTGGTAGCAATCTCAAAAGCAAAATCATTGGGAAAGGTACGATCGCTCATAACTCCCTAACTATTGAAAATGTTGCTCATGTTGATAGGTTAGGATTTAATCCACTTAGTATTAGCCAACTATGTGATAAAAAGTATAAAGTACTATTTGAAAAAAATGGCAGTAAAATACTAAAAGATGGTATCACCATAGCTAAAAGAGTTAGGAAAAATAACATATATGTCATGAAAATAGATAGAACATCTAAAGAAAAACTTTGCCTAACAACCTTAGATGATAACTCTACTCTTTGGCATAGACGATTAGGTCACGCTAATATGAGACTCATCCAAAACCTATCCTCAAAAGAGCTAGTTAGAAACCAACCAAAATTGAAATATGATCAACACTTTTGCGACGCTTGCAAAATTGGTAAACAAATTCATTGTAGTCATAAGGCTAAAAACATGGTTTCCACATCTAAACATCTAGAGCTTTTGCATATGGACTTGTTTGGTCCATCCGCTATAAGAAGTTATGGAGGGAACCTCTACACTTTAGTTATAGTAGATGATTACTCTAGGTTCACTTGGACAATCTTATTGAAAACTAAAAATGAAGCTTTTGATCAATTTGAAATATTTAGTAAGAAAATTCAAAATCAACTAGGTGTTAACATTGTGTCGATCCAAATGGATCATGGTCACGAGTTCGACAATGAAACACAATTTGGAAACTTTTGTGATACAAATGGTATAGCACATAACTTCTCGGCTCCTCGAACACCAAATCTAATGGAGTTGTAGAACGTAAAAATAGAACTATTCAAGAAATGAGTAGAACAATGCTAAATGAACAAAGCATACCTCAAAAGTTTTTGTGTAATGCCGTTGATACGTCCACATACATTTTAAATAGAGTTTTAATACGTCATTTCTTGAACAAAACACCATATGAATTATATAAAGGCAAAAAGCCGACTTTAGGATATTTTAGAGTGTTTGGATGTAAATGTTTCATTCTTAATACCAAAGACTATCTCACCAAATTTGATCCAAAGTCTTATGAAGGTGTGTTTCTTAGTTACTCACAAACTAGGAAAGCATACATAGTCTTAAACAAAGAAACAATGAGAGTCGAGGAATCGTTGAACATAACATTCGACGAAAGTCCACCTCCCTTTAAGATATCACCTTTGGTAGACGATGACTTAGTTCAAAGTCAACTTGTTGAAAGTCAAGAAATAAATGAAAATGACAAAGAAGATGAACCATTAAATAAAGAAATTATAAACATCAAAGAATCCAAAAGTCATCCTTTAGAAAATGTCATAGGACAATAAAATCAAAGAACATTAAGATCACAAACCCAAAATCAAAGTAACTACTTTTGCTTTGTATCGTCCGTTGAACCGAAAAACATAAACGAAGCAATAAAAGATGAATCTTGGGTAATTTCTATGCAAGAGGAGCTAAACCAATTTGTTAAAATGATGTTTGGAAATTAGTTCCAAAACCTAAAAATCAAACTATACTTGGAACAAAATGGGTTTTTCGAAATAAAATAGACGAAAACAGTGTGGTGTCTAGAAACAAAGCTAGGCTCGTTGTACAAGGTTATAATAAAAAAGAAGGGATTGACTATGATGAAACTTATGCACGAGTAGCTAGGCTTGAGTCTATTAGAATCTTACTTGCATATGCATGTCCTCATGACTTTAAATTATTTCAAATGGATGTTAAAAGTGTATTCCTAAATGGGTTCATTAATGAAGAAGTATATGTTGCTCAACCTCCCGGATTCACCGACTTTGAAAAACCACATCATGTTTTCAAACTTAAGAAAGCACTATACGGACTTAAGAAAGCACCAAAAGCTTGGTACGATCGGCTTAAGACTTTTTTAGTTGAACACAAATACACCATGGGATTAGTAGATAATACTTTCTTTACCAAGAAAAGGGAATCACACATTATCATAGTGCAAATATACGTTGATGACATCATATCTGGATCAACTTGTCAAGAGTTATGTGATGATTTTTCTAAAATCATGCACGACGAGTTTGAGATGAGTATGATGGGTAAGTTAAACTTCTTTTTAGGACTTCAAATTAAACAACTAGAAGATGACATATTCTTTAACCAATCTAAATACATAAAAGATATGCTTAAGAAATTTGGTCTTGAAGACTCAAAACCAACTAAAACACTCATGTCCTCGGAAACAAAACTCACCAAGGATGAGGAAGGTGAATCCGTAGATAACACTAAATTTAGAGGAATGATCGCCTACTTTATCTCACGGCTAGTAGACCCGACATTATGTTTAGTGTTTGTCTATGTGCTCGCTTTTCAGAATATCCCAAAGCATCACACTTAGAAGCCTTGAAATGAATATTTAGATACATTAAGGGAACGACTTGTTTAGGATTATGGTATCCCAAAGGAATGGGTGTAGAAACCATAGTGTATGCAGATTCGGACCATGCCGATGACTATGTCGATAGAAAGAGTACAAGTGGTATTTGTACTTTTGTTGGACATTGTCTTACCTTATGGTTCGCAAAGAAACTGTTAGGATTTGGAAAATCCATGTTGAAGTGTCAGTCACCCCAACAATAGTCTAGCATATTATAGGTCGTAGACATAACATTATATTAGATAGTTTACAAGTATTATAAGGAACACCGTGGAAGAAGGACATGTCTTTACCCACCGTATGCCTGATCCATAGCACAAAGGAGGGCGTAAACATATGTATAAATAGCCCTCTCCCCACAAGGGAGAGGGTGGATGTTCATTTGGGAATCTAACCTTTTTCTTTTAATTTTATCTCACTAGAACATCCCATCTTTCTTTCTCTCTCTAGAATAGCACACGATCTATACCTTGATTACTTGTAGTGTTATGATATTCAATTACTTACAATTGGTATCAGAGCACATGGTTTGATTAGCTACGTTGTATGTGCATTCATCTTGGTGGTTTAGATCAAAAAGTTTGGTTTTAGAAGGTGTTGGAATCACTCCTAACTTCTATTTCAAATGTTAGTAATTAACATGTAATAGGTTGCTTAAACTAGGCTTTTATGTTAGTTATTAATGGCAAGGCTTATGTAGAAAGCCCATAAGCCTTGGCCCAAGCCCAATAAAGATGGAAGGGACTAGACATGTTGCCCTAGTTCCCTTTCCTATAAATACTACATGTAAACCTTCCTTTGAAGGTTGGTTGTTCACTTTCACATTAATCCTACGCCTAACTTTTTATCATTTATATGTGTGTTTGTATGTGTGTTCAACCAATCTTTCTTATCCTTATTTCTTACATATTTATCCTTGTGTTAACTTATGGTGACCTAACAGTGGTATCAATCGCCATCTAGTTGGGTGAAACACTTTTATTTTTGAAATATTATACTATACGCGTGGGTTTTACACTAGAACAAAAAGTGGATTTGGCCACACCGAATATGTGTGACGATATACATATAGTCACACATGATTTTTCGGCCGTGTGTGACTAAAGGTGCCGCGACCATAGGTACTCTATGGTCACGTGTTTGACTTTTTTTTAGTCTCTATTGCAAAAGAGTAACCAAAACCGTAACATGTGTGACTAATTAGGTACAAATTTTGTTGGATTAATCCGTATTAGTGACCATAAACACTGTATAGTCACACAAAGCATGTTTCTTTTGGGTATTTAGTCACATACAATTAAGCATAAAGTGACCAAAAGTGTTAATAAGTGTGACCATATGTTGTTTAAGGTGAAGAAATATGTTTTTTGTGTGACTATTGATCATCCAATGGCCACTTGAATTTTATGTTTGTGTGGCCTTTTGTAATATTTAGTCACACAAAGCATGTTTGTTTAGTGTATTTTGTCACATACAATTAATCATAAAGTGGCCAAAAGTGTTAATAAGTGTGACCATATGGTGTTAAATTGAAGAAATGTGTGTTTTGTGTGACTATTGATCATCCAATGGCCACATGAATTTTATGTTTGTGTGGCCTTTTCTAACATTTAGTCACACAAAGCATGTTTCTTTTAGATATTTAGTCACATACAATTAATCATAAAGTGGCCAAAAGTGTTAATAAGTGTGACCATATGGTGTTTTAAGTGAAGAAATGGGTGTTTTGTGTGACTATTGATCATCCAATGGCCACATGAATTTTATGTTTGTGTGGCCTTTTCTAACATTTAGTCACACAAAGCATGTTTCTTTTAGATATTTAGTCACATACAATTAATCATAAAGTGGCCAAAAGTGTTAATAAGTGTGACCATATGGTGTTTTAAGTGAAGAAATGGGTGTTTTGTGTGACTATTGATCATCCAATGGCCACTTGAATTTTGTGTTTGTGTAGCCTTTTCTAACATTTAGTCACACAAAGCATGTTTCTTTTGGGTATTTAGTCACATACAATTAATCATAAAGTGGCTAAAAATGTTAATAAGTGTGACCATATGGTATTTTAAGTGAAGAAATGTGTGTTTTGTGTGACTATTGATCATCCAATGGCCACATTAATTTTATGTTTGTGTGGCCTTTTCAAACATTTAGTCACACAAAGCATGTTTCTTTTGGGTATTTAGTCACATACAATTAACCATAAAGTGGCCAAAAGTGTGACCATATGCTGTTTAAAGTGAAGAAATGTATATTTATGTGACTATTGATCATCCAATTGCCACATGAATTTTTTTTTGTGTGGCCTTTTATAATATTTAGTCACACAACGAATTAAGTAAACAGTGACCAAAAGTGTTAATAAGTGTGACTACATACATCTTTTAGTCACATTTAATATATCAATATATATCAAAATAAATTCAAATATATATCAAAACAAATTCAAATACAATAAAATTGGAATGTATATAATTGAACCAAATATAAAATTCGCATATAACTTTATACTCTAGGACCTCCTTTTATACACCAAGGAGTCCTAGTCTGCTTACAATACTTTCCTACGTATCTATAATCTTTTCCATAAACAACTAATACATATCATATAAGCAGTACTAACTATATAAACCAACACTACTAACTTATAACTAACAGTTATAACTAATACACTGGCAGTATATACTTCAAGCAGTCTTAATCTCTGAGCAATCTTAACTTTGTACTAGAAGTACCAACTTTCACTAGCAGTAGTAACAGGAACAACGGTATGAACTATGAAGTAACCTTTTTGTCTTTGGTTTGTCTAACAGAATCATCTTTATCGGAAGGAAGACCAGAAGAAGACGCTGAGGGGTTCCTCGATATTTCAAAAAGTTTTCGAAGTGCCTCAAAAGCATCAGGCCTTCTTGCACGCTGCAGGTTGCATTTTTTTTATTAGAACGGACACTCAATTTAATCAAGTTAATAAATGATATTTCAGAGTAAGATCAAACCTTTGCCAATGCCTCAACAAGATGATGAAGTTCAGATATTACTCTGGAATCACAAGCGCACCCTTAGTAGGGCTGTTACGCGGTCCAAACTCAAACCATATAAGAGCATTACTTCCCCTTATTAGAATTTACAAATGTTAAGGATACACGGAAGCATGAGATAATAAACGCCCAATTGTGGGCCAAAGTTAGTACAAAACGTTTAACAAGCGAAATCTAATACATAATTTACAATGAATAGACACGCAAGCCAAAAGAACATGTTAAAGTAGGAAACTTGAATAAAATTAAAATGTGATAAATGTGTTGTAACACTTACTTCTTTTGTAGGAACCCTTCAATGGGAGAGTTCATTCTAGTAGTTATAGCTTCAAGCTTCATTGTCTGCAAATTGTCCCAATTCTGCCTGAAAATTCGATTTGTAAACTGTTATCATATATTTCTAAGTTATCTAATGATTAATAAAAGCGAAATAGAATATGAACCCACTTTCAGACTCTGATACTTTTGCATCGGTAAGAAGTCGTAGTAATCTGTCACTGATAGAATCTGGTCAAAACAAGACAATGTAAATAACACACGGCTATGTTAAATAAGAAAATGTAACTGATAAAGATATCGGTACTTGATGAAACTGACCTACATCATATGCAGCATCATAGCATCCCCTTCCCATTATCGTCCGTGGGCCTAGGACTAAATAACCTAGACGAATTTATAAACTTGCATATAAGAAACATACAGAAATTTTGAGCCTGCTCATTGTTTTGAAAAAAAGGGATTGCAAGATAGATAAAAACAAATAAAATTTGCAACATAGCGATTGCACATGAGGGAAATGAGAAAGATAACAAGCTTATCCATGGTTGGATTTACAATAAGATGACCATCGATACTCCCTATCCGAATCATTCAAATAGGACCATCCCATGGTATATCTGATAACATAAGAGCAGCAGAAGTGGCATTAGCTGCCATTATATTTGATCCTGTTTCCCATCTGAAGAAAGTACACTAGCCATCACCTACAGAAACAACCCAACATAATTGAGACGTGCCTACAACCGAAGGCTACAAACGTCGGCATAGGAACCGTTTGAGTTCACATTTTGCTATAAATAATAGTCACATGAATATTTCACAATGTGACTAATTTGAATGTATTGGTCACATATAATACCCTTATAATGTGGCCGTAAACATAATTCAGACACACATTTGTGATATGGTGTGACTATTATAAGCAGAAAAGTTTAGCGGTTAAAGCTGCCAGTACAAAGTTAAGTCTGGTGGGTTAGTTTTAGTGGTTAAGGCTGTCAGTACAAAGTTAAGTCTGGCAGACCTAAGTTAAGTCTGTTTAGTATTCGTAGTTAGTTCTGTTTATGAAAAACATAATAGTTTTTTTGTGTGACTATTGATCATCCAATGGCCACATGAATTTTATGTTTGTGTGGCCTTTTCTAACATTTAGTCACACAAAACATGTTTCTTTTGGGTATTTAGTCACATGCAATTAATCATAAAGTGGCTAAAAGTGTTAATAAGTGTGACCATATGGTGTTTAAAGTGAAGAAATGTGTATTTTATGTGACTATTGATCATCCAATGGCCACATGAATTTTATGTTTGTGTGGCCTTTTCTAACATTTAGTCACACAAAGCATGTGTTGTTTTGGGTGTTTAGTCACATACAACTAATCATAAAGTGGCCAAAAGTGTGACCATATGGTGTTTCAAGTGAAGAAATGTGTGTTTTGTGTGACTATTGATCATCCAATTGCCACATTAAATTTATGTTTGTGTGACCTTTTCTAACATTTAGTCACACAAAGAATGTTTGTTTTGGGTATTTAGTCACATACAATTAATCATAAAGTGGCTAAAAGTGTTAATAAATGTGACCATATGGTGTTTCAAGTGAAGAAACGTGTATTTTGTGTGAGTATTGATCATCCAATGGCCACATATTAAGTTACGTGACCATATGTACTGGATTTTGGCTACACTTAAATAATATGTGTGACAAAACGTTTAGCGTGACCATATATGGCATTTGGTCACGGTGTTAGTAGCAAATGTGACTTTATAGATTAGCTTTTGGCAAGCTAACACAAACTAAACTTTAAACACACATATTAACTTACGTGAACATATGTACTGGATTTTGGCTACACTTAACGAATGTGTGACAAAACATTTAGTGTGACCATATATGGCTTTTGGTCACAGTGTTCAAGTGTGTGACATATATTTGTCACTGTTTATATGTATATCATGACTAATGCTTCAACCTTACTTTTCATTTGTCACTCGTTCCAATTTCAGATGTGGCTAAAGAGTTGGCAAAACATATCAGTCACCCTTAAATAATGTGTGACAAAACTTGACTCTATGATTTAGACACACACAAAATTACTTCACGTGACTAACGCATCAAGGTTACTTGTATTTGTCACGCGTTCCAAATTCATATGTGGCTAAATGATCTGAAACAAAATCACCAGATACCTTTAGCCACACAATGTTCAATTGTGTGGCGATACAGTTGTAATGGTCACACAATCAAAATTTTCATGTGTGACTAATTAGTAAATGTTGTGAATTTTCGTACCTTCAGCCACACAAATATGCGAATGTGTGGCCGTTCCATTTCGACCATGCGTGACCAAATCCCGTTTTTGTACTAGTGTTATAGTACTAAACTTTCATACGCTTAAAGCTTTAATTTTTACACTTGTAAACTCAAGATTCTTGTGGTTTAAGGTTTATTTAGAGTTAAATTTTAAGTTTTTTTGCATCAAGTTTCAAACTTTACGTGTGTAGAGTTGTTTTTAAGCTTGGTTTTGTTCGTGTACCATTTTATATGCGTAAGGGTGAAAATAGTTTTGGATCATCAAGCTTCAAACTTTCTTGTTATTTTGGTGATATTGAAGCTATTTCATCATTAAAATCAGGTTAAAAAACACTTTTGGGTATAAAAATCAGTTTTGGTGAAATTTTGTACTTTCTACTCGTAATAAAACCCTAGTTCTACTCGTATACTCCTAAGTCTACGCCTAGCAGTTTCTATGCTTAAGGCATTCTTCATTTGTCTTTGAAGCTGTTGGTTTACTCAGTGTTTTCTTGCTTGGATAAGCCTGAAAACACTTTGACTTTGGATATCTTTTACACTTGGATAAGTGTAAAGGATTTTTGGGTAAAACCCTAGTTTTACGCCTAAGCTTAAAAGCTTACGAGTATAAACTTCTTTTCCTAAGCATTTCCTACGCATTTGCTTGACTTACGCCTAAGGAAATATTACGCATAAGGTTCTTACTACTAAGTCTTTAGTTTACACCTAAGCTAAGCTTTTATCTCAAGTCTACGCGTAAGCTCTTACTATGCGTAAGCTTCTATCTACATGTAAAAGGATTCTACGCATAAGGTACTGGTCTTCGCCTAAGCTGGTTTCTACCCTTAAGGTTACTTCATCAACAAACTCAAAGTTTCATTCGACTACAAAGATCCATCATCAACACAAGTTTCAAGATGTCTCAACCACCATACTCTCCCTACTTTCCTCATGAGTATCCTCAACAACAACAACAACAATATCAACAATATCCTCCACCATCTCAACAACAACTGCAACAATTTCAACAACAATTTCAACCACCATCTCAAATGTACTTTCCAAAAGGAGCAAACCCTCTTCCACCACATATGCTTCAACCAAACCCTCGTCAACAAGTTTAACATTGTAACTACTTTCAATATCAGTTTCCCGCCAAGTATGCTATGAATGTCACAACACAGAAGGAACCTTATTGGTTTGCAAAGATGTGTGAAGCTTTAAGTAGCCAACAATCCATTCATGAAGCTGGATACCTTGATAGACCTCCAATGCTCACTCCCGAAAACTACGATCAATGGGTGATAAGGTTCTTTAGGTTTTGTGATCTCAAGAAGCCACATGGTAAGTTTTTGAAGAAGGTCATCCTTGAAGGTCCTTTTTAGATGCCTACTATCACTATACCCGGAGATCCGAATGCTAATCCACCAAGAGATGATGTTACCAACGTTGTCGGTCTTGATCAACTTACTACTTACCAACTTCTTCACTTAGAAGCCGATGAAATTGCAATGCAATATATCCTTTTGGGATTACCCAATCCGATACTTCGTAGTGTTGATGCTCAGAAGACTGCTAAAGCAATGTGGGAGCACATTTATCTTCTAATGGAAGGCACTGAAATCAATCAAGAGGACATGGAATCCAAAATCTACTTAGCATATGAACACTTCATGATTAAACCAGGGGAGACATTAGAGTCATACCATCATCGGTTCTCAGACATCATCAATGACTTGGATTAACATAATATTATTATGCCAAGGATTTCAATCAACACAAAGTTTCTGAGTTGTCTTGGTCCTGATTGGGAGAAGTATGTTACATTCATCCGTCAAGCAAAGAATCTTCATCAAGCTACATACGGATTGTTGTATGACTATTTGAAGCACCATCAAAAGGAAGTAGACAAAGACAGAATCATCCGTGGAGTCCCTGCTTCGCCATCACTCCCGGATAATCAAACTCTTGCTTTGTACACTCAAGCATGTTATCCTCAATTTCCGAATTTGCCAACTTTCTTCATAAATCCTCCACAACCAACTGCTCAGATAACACTATATGATCCATCACAGCAACAATCACAAGAAACTCAATTGGTTCCATACAAAAACAACAATGATCAAGCACTCTACAGTGAATCAAATAAGGATGCAGAATCCTTCGATGCATTAAATCAAGGATTTGTAATGATTGCAAGAGCCTTCGGTCGATTTTATAACAAATCTAACAATCTCATTCGTACCTCATCAAACACAAGAAATCAAGCTGTTGTTAACAATGGAAGGGTTGAGGTTCAGAATCGTGGAAATGGTCGTCAAATGAGTAGTGGTCAAGGGTTTAATGTTAATGGAAGGAATAACATGGGTGCTCCACAAAAACCGGTTCAAGTGGTTGATAAAGGAAATGCTCAGACTGGGGTTAATTGTCTCCGATGATATAACTGCAATGAAAAGGTTCATCTGGCTAATGCATGCCCAAAGCCGAGAACAAGAGGCAGCACTTATCACAAAGAAGCTTTACTCTTGTGTTGAAACAGACAGACCTTGATAGATCTTGAGCTCGTGGATCGTTATTTATGCCTATGTAATCACAAGCACAATAAAAGACAATCTCTACTACTTATATTTATCAGCGGAATATAAACACAAGTAACACAAATAACTAAGAACTCTGTGATCCTCTATGGATCGTTATATTAACTAAAACTTTGTTTTTCCAATCGGTACATTACCCATTCTATTGTGTTCCTTTTATAGACAAGGAACCCTAAACAAAACCCTAAACCGTTTCCCAAGAAACGTATAATCATAAAACTAAATAAGATATACACAATCACTTCCTAATAAAGCTCATGTATATCCAAACTAAATATACTAAACACGAAATAATCACTTCCGCAGAAACAAACTAATAACTATTAAACTTCAGCAGATTATGTCTTCGGCAGAATCCACACTACTTCAGTAGAATCTCTTCGGCAGTAATTTCAGCATAATCCAAACTTCACATAATTCCCAACATCTTGGCTCTCAAAGACGAAGTTGGTGGAACACTTACCAAAAAAGAACAGAGCTTCATGGCTGATGCTGATTCTGATGATGACATGGAGGACTTGCAAGCTAATGCAGTTGTGATGTTAATGGCAAACATGCAAGAACTCCACATGAGTGACACAAGCCCAATGCACGACACTGATGAATTGATAACCAAATATGGTATTCCACTGCCTTTACCACAAGCCATATACATGTGGGCTAGTCAATTCTTGGATTCCAAAAAGGAATAAACCATGGTGAATTGAAAACCATACAACACTCGGCAATTAAGCATGGGTGGTTGCATTCCCTATGATTTTAAGCAAACCATGATAGCTATCAACAGATTTGATGTGTCTTTACCAAAGTTGTACCCCTTGGACTAGCTAACTCTTTGACATACACAAGGTATATCTGGTGAGTCAATAACCATCAAAAGTATACAACAAACCTGCAATAAAAGTTAGACAAACCCAATTTTTTTTTTTTTTTTTTTTTTTATTATTATTATTTTTAATTAATAAAGAAAGAGAACAAAAAATTACAAAATAAACAAACTATTACAATCAAGATGAACCTTTATGTTGCAGAAGCTGAGTTTTAATCAAACCAACACATTGAGAAGCATGAAGCTCATCATTGCCAACTGGATTAGGAGGTACTTCCAACTTCTGTCTAAGCAATCGTTCCATAAAAGCAGCCGATAAAGGATAAATCTTATCCGATAGCATACACAAAATCATACCACAGGTGGTCTGAACCACATGAACACAGGGCATAGGATAAAATCTCCAATTCTCAATCTCCCACTGATGTGAATTCTTCCAAATAGAATACCCTTTACCGTCTGGAGAAGTAGAATCAAACAAGACTTGAAGATCACCCAATAAATATAAACCAGAACCTGTTGGTAAGTGAATAGTATAATACTGAGTGACATGTTCATACAGCATCTTCAAATCATGTCTATTCACCAAATGAAAGATTTCCTGCAAGAAGTTGAACTGAATAACAGTATTATCCAGTCGATAAACAGTGTTAAGCTCCCCAGCTTTCCAATTGATCAATACCGCATGTGTTCCTTCAGGAAAAACCTCAACAGGTCCAACTTTAATAAAAGTTGACTCAGCAGCCGTGAGATCTAAAGAAATATTCTTTGAAATATGTTTCCTAGCCAGTCTGACAGAACTCCTTAAGGAATTAAGTTTCCTTTTAACCATACTTTTCTGCCTCCTACCAGCTATTTGATCTGTATCAATCTTTAGATCATCTTCCTTACTCAATGGATCACCCAAATCCACACTAGGCAATACATCAGAAGAAACAACAGAAGACTCAGCAGAAACAACCATATCAGTAGAAGGATTAGCTTCAGAAGTTGTTTCAGAAGTAACAACTGGAGAGATCACCAGAGGCAAAACAGCATCAAAATTATCCACAATATCAACTGTTTTAAGTCTCTTTGCTTTAGGAACATCTGACATAGTAGCAATCCTTTCCAATGAAGAAGTAGAACCAGATGAAGAAAACTTCATTATCATATTATACTGTCTGATCAAAGCATCATCAGACAAAGCAGAGATTTGTTTCATGGACATGCCAGAGTTATAAATAGTAGAACTATGATTCTTCACAACTCTCCTCATATGAGCCCTCTTCTGAGCTACAGTCATGGGTTTTTCCCTTTTTGCTTTATGTCTTTGAGCAATAAGAGCTCTCCTCATTGCAGCCGCTTCTTGCTTCTTTTGATTACCAAGAGCCATCATTTGATCCACAAAATTCCCATTATCAAAAGATGCTCCTAATATAAGTTTTGCAAGATTTGGATCAGATGCACCTTGAGTAGTATAGGCATCCCATTGATCATCAGTGATCTTAGGAAGTAATGCATCAAGCTCTAATTTTCTTTCAGTAGACAAATTAGAATCAGACTGAGCTTGAAGAAATTCAGCAACTACACGACTCTTCTGCATATTTTCATAATCAGCAAATATCCTAGCTTGATCTTGATTTTCTTCTTCAGTTACCAGACCTGAACCAATCATATCATCAATCACAGCTTCCTTTCCTTTGTCAGAAGATTCCTCAGCAGAACCAATTTGAGCTTCAGAAGGAATAACCAAACCAACATCAGAAGAAACATGTTGAGACAATTCCTCAACAGGTGTAGAGAAAACTTCAGAAGAAGAATTCAACTTATAAATTCTCCCAGCCATAAAAAATTCATCATCATCTGCTGAAGGTGAAGAATTTGGTTGTTCTTGTACAAATGAGGCTTGACCATGATCAGAAACAACCTCCTCAACTAGAACATCAGCAGTTGTATCAACAACATTTGGCTCCTTTGAAGTTTCAGTAGATACCTTATTCAGATATTGTCTTCTTCTTTTTCTAGCAAATATAATAGGCACCTTGCTCCTTGAAGATTCAACAATAGGAGAAGAAATATCAGATGTAAGAGCTGCATCAGCCAAAATTCCTAGTGATGCATGCTGAGTCTCTCCTTGCTCCTCTTCAGAAGAAACCAAAACTCTCTTTTTGCCCCTTTTATCAAGTAATTCCTCCAAGTGCTCAACTTTAGTCTGCAACTCCACAATCTTACCACCAAGAGTAGACTTGGTCTCTGCAAGCTCCTTCTTGAGATCAGCCACCTCACCTGCATACTTGTTCACTAGAGCATATATTGAGGTAAGTGTAATAGGGTCCTCAGCTCCACGAACTGATTCCTCAGTGGTAATGGGAGGTTCATTGGACCTTTCAGGAGTAATATGAACATGCTCAAAATTAGAAAATCCGTCACCGAATTGATTCCTAATAGGACTAGGTGTGGACAATCTATCAGTATCAACCTGAACCTCATCAAGAAAAACTTGTGTAGGTGATGGACTAGGACATGGTCTAGGTGAAGGTATGGATGCCTCAGCAGTAGCAGAAGGGCCCTCATCAATAGCAACTGAAGGATTACCATCATTAGTATTGGTAGAAGGTAAAGTAACAACATTAACCTCATAAGCAGTCTCATTCCCCTGAGGCAACATGGCTGCTAATAAAGGAAAATGTGTCCCCTCAAATTTAGTTCTCATAGAAGCAAATAACTTAGAAGATAAAACTCCTATGGGATGAAAAGCTTGGGTTTGGGTAGAAACATCCAATATCATCTGTAAAAACCTAGGGTACATCAAAAACTTGCCCTTTTTCCTAGTTATATTCTCAACCATATTATCGAAAATAAACTTAGAAAAATTATAAGTTAAACCCTGAGATAGACAAATAATACCACATCCCAATTGAGTCGAAAACTGATCCCATCCTCCGGATTTATTGCTTAAACACTGAAGCAATGTATGAACCAAAAACCTCCACATAGGACAAAGCTGATTCTTTAACCACATATCAGTCCTTGTACCTTGATATCCAATTGCTCTAAGCCCATCAAGTACCACCGCAGCATTAGAATGATAAACTCCATTCTCATCATTCAAACGAAGTCGTCTTCTTATCAGCTCCTCTGTCACCACATACTCTGTTCCGTCAACCCTTGCTACAATCTCTGCATCACTCCTTTTCGTAGCCGATGCCTAAAATTGAGTAACCAATGATTCATATATTGCATTTGGAGAATGTGTTAGAGCATACTGAATCTTTGATCACTGTAAGAATTCAATCATCGGTCTATACAACTCGTCACCCCTAGCAGTTCCTAGAAAGGCGACCTTATTATGATCATGCTTGAATTGAAGCGCCATGAGAGATTTTGAAAGTTAGGGTTACGATTTACACAAATGGAAGTGTTTTGAATGAGAGTAAAAAGAGAATCACTTAATATGAGACGTAGATATGCAAGTAGAGAATAAGTAGAAATTTCCCAATTTTGGTCAAAGTTGACCAATGCTGACGTGGACTTCTACTTTTCCTCAATTTCACTTTCAACTTCGGTAGAAACACTAGCCATTCTGCTGAAGAATACCAATCAGTAGAAACAGATCACGTATTCAAGAAGCTTCAGTAAATATCTTTTTACTGTTTCACCCACTCGCATTAAATCTCATTAACACTTGAAACCGTCTATAAAACAATCCCAATGCACACATACCTCTTCATCAAAAACCCCCAAATATCATTACAAACCCTAATTCCACCAATGCTCCAAAATTAACCACAATAAACCATGAGTACCAACCCTGAGATCATAGATCTCACAACATCATCCTCATCATCATGATCATCATCATCAAGTGATGATTCAAACCCATGGCTTCATTACCTTCCACGACCATATCCACGACCAAAGAAATCACCCTTTCTCCCTTCTTCAGAATATGATAGTGTAGTGAATCCAAGTGAATCTGCTGATGATTCTGATGACTCCTATACGGAGAGAACATCTTACTCCCAACCTCCAGCACCTCGGCCTCAACGAAGCCCACGAGCCAGAAATCCACCACTCCCTAAAGATAGAGAGGTGGTTCTTGGTCTTTCTGCATCAGGTTTTGGTGCATCAACACACATCGTATAGAGGAAATGCTTCAGGATAGTAGATGGGTTGCATTTTGGTTGAAATCAATAGATGAAGCACAAAGGACACATTATTTTTCTTCATCATCATGATTTGCATCAATCCATCCTCTCCATTTTGATCCTTAGCTTCCTTATCATAGTAGTTATGCATCTCCAGCCATTGAGATAGAATGAATGGGTGGTTATGCAAGACTTCACGAATGCATATCCAACATCTAGTGTGAAAGATGTGAGCGATCATGCATATCCAACAGCCTGTTAGATGTTGGAATAGATGATATGTAATAGATTAGGATTAGCAGATCATGCAGATGTATTTGATGTTGTTTGTACTCTGTAATCTGTAAGCTATAAACCGTTTCTTGAATGAATGAATGAACAATTTGCTTCAGTACTTCTTTTGAATGAACCATATAACTTCAGTACATTGTCTTCAGATGAAACAAATGACTCACTTCAGCACTTTAAGTTCAGTAGAAACAATCTTTAGAGCTTTCTTGACCATATCCCAAATGAACAACCAATCTGCAAAACAGAACAAACACAGAGAAACACACAAACCAATAAAAGAAAAACAAACTAAGATTACATTAGCAGGTTAGTCTTAGAGAAAAGCAAACAAATATACAAAATTACATAGCAAAATGCAAAGTATACACAAATCCTCCCCTGAGGCATATGCCTCCCCTGAGGCCTATGCCTCCCCTTAAACTTTGCAGTTAAGGGTTAAGCATACCGATATGGACCACAAGGTGTTGAAACCTTGGTCCATCAAAAGCCTTTGTTAACAAATCTGCCACATTATTATCAGTATGAATTTTGACCACTTTTATCAAATGTTTATCATATGCATCTCTTATAAAGTGATGCCTGATTTCAATATGTTTTGTTCGACTGTGAAAAACTGGATTTTTAACAATGCATATGGTACTTTGATTATCAATAAAAATTGTTGTGTTCATGAAATTGTACCCATAATCCAACAATTGATTTTGAATCCAAAGAACCTGTCCACAGCAATTTGCAGCAGCAACGTACTCTGCTTCATTAGATGAGGTAGCCACGATAGTTTGTTTCTTGCATTGCCAAGAAATCAATCTCTTTCCAAGGAATTGGCAACCTCCAGTGGTGGACCTCCTATCCAGATTTGCACCAGCATAGTCACTATCACTATAAGCTTCCAACTTAAAAGGAGACTCTTTTGGGTACCAAAGACCTAGTTGAGGTTGGCCTTTGAGGTACTTAAAGATCTTCTTAACAGCATTGAGATGGGAAGTTAGTGGAGTAACTTGATGTCGTGAACAAACAGTCACAGCAAAAGTAATATCAGGCCTTGAAGCTGTTAAATACATCAAAGAGCCAATCATTGACCTGTACAAATGAACATTCATAGGTGGATCTGCTTCATGGTTTGTCTTTGCCTTGGGAGCTTCATAAGGTGTAGTGGCAGTCCTTACACCCTCCATACCAAACTTCTTCAAGATGTCCCTCACATATTTGTCCTGACTGATAAAGATACCATCAGGTTTCTGCTGAACTTGTAGACCCAAACAGAAAGTCATCTCTCCCATGGCACTCATCTGAAACTCTCCCTTCATAAGCTCCTCAAACTCCCTGCACCAAGCTTCCTTTGTGGATCCAAAAATAATGTCATCCACATACACTTGCACAAGAATAATGTCTGTGGAATTCTTCTTAAGGAATAGAGTCTTATCAATTGCACCTCTTCTATAACCATGCTTCAGAAGAAATGTAGAAAGCCTAGAATACCAGGCTCTGGGTGCCTGATGTAGTCCATAGAGAGCTTTGACTACCTTGTAAACATGATTAGGATGATCTGGATCTTCAAATCCTTTAGGTTGAGTGACATAAACCTCCTCTTCAATTTCACCATACAAGAAGGCTCCTTTAACATCCATCTGATAGACCATAAAACCCATATAGGATGCATAAGCTAAGAAAATCCGTATTGCCTCAACTCTTGCCACAGGTGCAAACACTTCATCATAATCTATCCCTTCCTCTTGTCTATACCCCTGTGCAACTAATCTGGCTTTGTTTTTAATGACAACACCTCGTGCATCTCTCTTATTCTTCAGAATCCATTTAGTTCCAATGGCATACTTACCATCAGGTAGTGGTACCAATATCCAAACCTGCTGATTTTGAAATTGTTGCATCTCATCCTGCATTGCTTCAAGCCAAATTGAGTCTTACAGAGCTTGAGTAACACTGGTTGGTTCCACTTGTGAGAGAAAACAAGCAAACAAACAATGTTCATAGTCTGTGTGATTGTCTCTCTGCTGATTTGAGACATAAGAGATAAAAGCCACCTGACCATATTTAGAACGTGCTACAGTACCCCGTGTTCTAACAGGTGCATTAGGATCACCAATAATATTAGTCTGGGGATGAGCATTGTTGATCCTTGTAGTAGTAGTGGTGTTGACATCAATGGAGGAATCAAGATTAGTCACAGTAGGTTCAAAGTCAGTGTCATAGGAAGGTGTGTTGAAGATTCCTGCTTTGGGTTGATGATGACCAAGATCTGAAGGTTTTGGAAACCGTGTATAAGGTTCTCCAAGGTCTGTTGACACTCTAGTAGAGATAGGAGTAGAGTCAACATGCCTTTCAGCCGAATAGGAGAGGTAAGGAGAAACAGAATCACTTTCAGCAGAATTGATGTTTCCACTGATTGCTTCACTGGCACTCTCCTCAACATTCCTCTCAGCGTCTAAAGTGGCTACATACTCTTGTTTCTTCAGTCTAGCAAGGTCCTCAGCATAATGGAATTCATCTTCACTCACATCAGTATAATCTTTAGAAGTGTCACCTACAAAATTGTTAGGGGAGAAAGAAGGCACTACAATGGGTTGTTCATCATCTTCAGACCCACTGTCAGAATGAGCATTCATAGTCCCTGCACTGGTAGTTGGAGATGCTTGAGAATCTGCATGTTGGTTAGCCATATGTCTAGAATAACCCAAGTAATCAGTCAAGTAATCAAGGTCAAATGACCAAACATGACCCTGTCCTTGAACATTAGGCTTGTCTTCTAGAAACCTCAGATTCAATGTCTCCTCAATCTTCTTAGCAGATACATTGTAAACCCTGTACGCCTTACTATGAGCAGAATATCCCACAATGTAACCATCATCAGCTTTCTCATCAAATTTGCCCAACGGATCACTTGTATTCAAAATTGTCACTTGACAGCCAAATGGTTTAAGGTAATGAATAACAGGAACTTTCCCAAAAAGAAGTTCATAAGGTTTTTTGAGATGTGGTCTAGTAATGGACACTCTATTTAGTACATAACAAGCTGTACCAACAGCTTCAGTCCAAAACATGGTTGGAAGTTTAGAGTCTGCCAGCATTGATCTTACAACCTCTATTAAGGTCCTATTTTTCCTTTCTGCCACCCCATTTTGTTGAGGGGTTCTTGGAGTGCTATAGTCCCGTTTGATTCCTTTTGACCTACAGAGTTCTATAAGTATAGCATTCTTGAACTCTGTCCCATTATCACACCTGATTCCTTTCACCTTTTTGTTCAACTGATTTTCAATAAGGGTAACGAAGTCTTTCAACACTATAGATGTTTCATCTTTGGTCCTTAGAAAGAATACCCAACAAAATTTGCTATAACCATCAGTGATCACCAGACAAAAATATTTATGATCAATGCTTCTCACTTGAGTTGGACCAAACAGATCCATATGAAGCAGCTGAAGAGGTTCAGAAATAAGGCATACTGCCGTAACAGGAACACCTTTGTATGAAGCTTTGTGATGCTTTCCTTTGTTGCATGCAACATAGTTATGATCATTGGTGAAAACTTTGGAAGGAAGACCTTGAACAAGGCCTAGTTTAGAGAGCTGGTTTATGGTCTTGAAGTTGACATGGGCCATCCTTCTATGCCATTTGGTGGACTCATCCACGGATGCTTTAGCCACCAAACACGTTAAGTCACCTGCTGGTTTAACATCATTTAAGTTGAATGTATAAAGATTGTGACTGCGAGGAACTTTCAGCAGAATTGAAGTTTCTTTTGGGAGTTTGAAGTCTTTAGATAGCACAAGACATTCATCCTCTGTGAAGAGTACTTTGTTCTTGGTGTCACATATTTGTGAGACTGAAAACAAATTGAAGTGTTGAAGTTCCTTGACATAATATACATTCTCAAAGTCCAGCAGAGGTGTTTTGATGGTCCCTTTCCCAGTAATTCTGCCATCACTTCCTCCAAAGGTTACATTGCCTCCTCCTTCAATAGGTACAAAGTTATGCATCATATCCCTGTTTCCTGACATACTTCTAGAACAACCATTATCAACAATGCCAACATCTTTATGCTTAAGGGGATGATCCTACAACAACAACAAAAATATATACAGATAGTTAGTACACTATGGAGGCTCAAGTCATTGCTGACTTGAACCTGCCTTGTGGATCATATAAGTTATGCCAAGCAGAAGTATAAGATCCACTATTGTTCTTGGGTTTCCATTGAAACTTAGGTCCCTGTTTATTCCAAGAACAACCTGCTAAGGTCTTGACAGCAGTGTCCCAATACCCTTTCCCATCAGTCATAGAGTTAACATATCCAGGCCAAAAACCATTCTTAAAATATTCACTTGTTGGTTGAACATATGGTCTTACAACTGGTTTTCTCCAAGAAAAAGGAGTATTAGTATTAGTTGCTTGTGGAACATAAGGTGGTATATTATTAACATTGGTCCACATTGGTCTAGATTTCCTAGAATCACCACACCTACTCATCCTTTGCTCATGATAATCACAATCCTTAATTAAATGAAATTTACTTCCACACACAAAACATGTCTTCTGTTTAGAAGATTTATTCAAACCAAAAGATGTGTTATTACAAGCAGAAGTATTCAAACCAAAACCATGAAAAGAATTGTTTTTAACAGTACTATTATGCAAAGAATTAAAAATCAAGTCTTCAGAGGCAACTGTCTTGGAAGTGGATTCCTTGGCAGCAACTCTGACATGCTTATTGGTAGTCTTGGGTGCAGGCAGGGGTGAAGACTTGGGAAGGTCAGAATTGTCATTTGAATCACACTCTGTAGACCCTTGCTTGGAGGACTTGTCACTGTTAACACAAGAGACAAAGTCATTAGAAGAAGTATCAGGGTCTGGCAAGTCCTTTGACTTTTTGCCATAGAGATGGTGTGATCCATCAAAGTCAACAGTAATGGAAAGGTCAATGGGCATGTGCTCACCTCTAATAGGTCCACGTACAGCATGTAGGTCACCTTCTTTCACAAAATTAGCTAGGCCTGGTGATGTAGATTTGCGACTGTCATCTCTAGCTTCTAATCCTACATACTTCTTAAAGCCTAAACCTATAGTAGTATTAGGAGTTTGACTAGCATATATGTGACTTGCCAACTTGTTTCCATTTAATATCCATTCTTTATGCCTAGCAATTTCCTCATTAAGTTTCTCTTTAAGCTCTAAATTTTCTGACACTACATCTGCTCTTAACTTCTCAAACCACTTTAACTCATTTTTAGCACATTCAAGATCCCTTTCTAATACACCTATCTTTTCATCATAAGCTATTTGATTCTTCTGAAACCAAACCTTTTGTCTTTCTAGTGTTTTTAAAGCCTGTTTATAAGCTTCAACTTCCACATAGCATTCATTATATTTAGGTTCCAAAATATCATAAGCTTCTTTAAGTTCATTATAACGCTCACTACAACCAAACAAACAGTTTTGTACCTGAGAGATGCCCATCAAGGCAATCTGATCATGCCTATCCTCTGAAGTACATCTTGCAATTAAACCAACGTTATCATTATCAGGACCATCATTATCTTCCTGCTCATGTTGCTTCCAGTCCACATTGCTATCTAAAGTGACCAACGCAGCTGATCCCTTTGAAGTTCCTGCCTCCTTCTGATACTGCTGATAAGAAGAGTATCTTGTCTCATCACCAGCTTTCCTGTCTTTGCATTCTCTAGAAAAGTGACCCATCTGTTGACATGTGAAGCATTTAACCTTTCTCTTGTCAAACCTCGCTGGATCTCGTCCTTTGAATCCAAACCTTCTGCCAGCTTTTCGCTCAAAATTCTTGATATCCATGGAAAGCATGGCCACCTGCCACCTCAGCTTCATCTCTTCCATCTCAAACGGGTCCACCTGATCAAAATCCTCATAGGCCAGATCCTGCTGAGGATCATAATCAGCAAAGAAGGATCCAAGAACATCTTCCATAATACCACTCGATTTAGAATGAGAGCTTGATGAAGGAGTAGCATAAGATGATGATGATGAATATGGGCTTGGACCATAACTTATCTTTGGAGTAGAGGCTCCAACGAATGCTGTGTGACTAGCAGAAGAAGATGATCTAAAAGGGCTTCTTACATCATGTTCAAGAGCTTTAAGTTTGTGGTACAACTCATCAAAGGTAATCATGTCCAAACCACCTTTAGCTTTTAAAGCAATGCTTACGTGTAGCCAGGATGGAGGTAAAGACCTCAGAAACTTAGAATTACAATCATCATTATCTGGCTTTGCCTGCAGCTGATTTAACTGACTTAAAATCTTGTGAAACTTGTCATAGCCCTTGTGAATTCCTTCCTCTTCAGAGATTTGAAAATCCTGAAACTGTTGTCTCAGCATGGAATTTTTCAGTCTCCTAGACTCCTCATTCCCACCGAACTTTGCCTTAATTGCTAACCATATGTCCTTGGCATCTTGCATGAAGTGAAAATCACTCAAGTGATCCTCAGGAATAGCTTGAAGAAGAATGGTTCTAACCTTGGTTTCTCTCTGAACCGCCAGTAATTCTTCAGCAGTTTTGGGAGGAACATTAGTCATCTTACCCGCAGCATCAGTGGTAGTTCTCTTCAAACTGTTTCCCTTCAAGACAATCTCCCATAGATTCCAATCAATGTTGGAGATCCAGTTCTGCATCTTCATCGCCCAAAGATCATACTCCTCCCTTTTTAGGTAAGGAAACTTAGCATTGCTATTAGAGAGACTTAGTTGTTGCAGATGGGTGGAGTTTTGGTTGTTGGTGATTTCAACATCAACCTCTGATCCAGGCATGATAATTTTTGTTATGGTTGTATGGGTGTTCAGAAAAACTTGTCCTTAGTATCGTAGAGACTCTCACGAGGCTCTGATACCACTTGTTGAAACAGACAGACCTTGATAGATCTTGAGCTCGTGGATCGTTATTTATGCCTATGTAATCACAAGCACAATAAAAGACAATCTCTACTACTTATATTTATCGGCGGAATATAAACACAAGTAACACAAATAACTAAGAACTCTGTGATCCTCTATGGATCGTTATATTAACTAAAACTTTGTTTTTCCAATCGGTACATTACCCATTCTATTGTGTTCCTTTTATAGACAAGGAACCCTAAACAAAACCCTAAACCGTTTCCCAAGAAACGTATAATCATAAAACTAAATAAGATATACACAATCACTTCCTAATAAAGCTCATGTATATCCAAACTAAATATACTAAACACGAAATAATCACTTCCGCAGAAACAAACTAATAACTATTAAACTTCAGCAGATTATGTCTTCGGCAGAATCCACACTACTTCAGTAGAATCTCTTCGGCAGTAATTTCAGCATAATCCAAACTTCACATAATTCCCAACATCTTGGCTCTCAAAGATGAAGTTGGTGGAACACTTACCAAAAAAGAACAGAGCTTCATGGCTGATGCTGATTCTGATGATGACATGGAGGACTTGCAAGCTAATGCAGTTGTGATGTTAATGGCAAACATGCAAGAACTCCACATGAGTGACACAAGCCCAATGCACGACACTGATGGCTTGTCAACATCTGCGTCCGATAAGGCTCAGAGTGTTCAATATGAGCCTTCTACATCTCATTTCGATGATAATCAAATGGATCCTGTAGTTATATTTGACGATCAAGATGACCTTATGGTTAATATTGATAATCAAGTTGACTCCGTGGTCATATTTGAGGATCTAAATAATGATTATGTTGCGACTCAAGTTGAACAAGATGAACCTTTGTCTAATCCAGATCTTGAGCTCAACTTAATTCAGACCACCCAATCTCAACTGGAAAAGTGCAATGACATCAATAAGAAACTGCAAGATAAAATTGCACTGTTCACTAAGGATAATGAATGTTATAAGTTCTAACTAAAAATTTTTGAAACTAAAGAGAAACGTGAAAAAGGTTTTGAAGTCGCATTTGCTAAATCATACCAAAATGAAAAATCTTTGGAAAAACAGATATGTGATATAGTTGTATCTATGAATGCATTACTTTCTCAAATAGAACAACTAAAATTTGATCATAAACAACAAATTAACGCTCTCACTTCAGAAACTCAAAAAGCCAAGTATGAGTTGTTAACTTGTCAAAAACAGTTTTGTGAGTACAAAAAGCCGAAACCGATGGGGAAAACCGAAACCCGAACCTGTTGGGTCGGGTTCGGAGGCGGGTTCGCGGGTTTGGATACGGTTTTGGGTAGAAATATTCTTTTATTTTTGGGTACGGGTTCTAGTAATACCCGCCCGTTTACCCCGTACCCGTATCCGTACCCATATACCTGAATTTTTACCTTTTTTTTTGCTAATTTATATAAGATCCAAATAAGTTTTGAGCTCTTAACCTTGTATAAATTTTTTTCTACTCTACTCCTTAATAGCATATATCTTGGTAATTACAAATAATTAACTTAACACTCACGTTTAACGCTTTAATTCTCACGCAAATGACACATTAAATCTTTAATCTTTAAACTTTACAAATATTGAAGTCGTTTTCTTTAACTTCTAAAAACTTTGAATATATTAGACTGTTTTGGTTTGTTTTTATTTTGATTTTTTTAACTTGATACTCGCAGATTTGTACAACGATGATTTAACTGGGGATAACCGATATCCGCGGGGAAAACCGATAACCCGATGGATAATAATAATCGGGTATTAGGGCGGGTTCGGGTGTGGATAATATAAACGGGTACGGGTACAGGTTCACTAAAACCCGCCCCGAACCCGACCCATTGCCATCCCTAACAAAAAGCATTCGAGGAGACAAATAGATGACTATCTTGATGAAATTGTCGATTTACAACACAAAATCAAAGAGTTTCGAAATGTGGTTTACAAACATGGTGAGTCAATCACAACAATTCAAAAGTTTTCTTTTAAACCAAATCCAGATGGATATGGACCAATTCTTGCTGATTACCAACCAAGTTTTTCACATAGAGCATTCAAACCAAATCCTCAAGTTTACAGTGCAGAACATAGAATTGATGATTCCATTATGAGTGTTGTTGAATATAATCGTGCTGAGGAATTTGTTAGGATTTATAAAATCCAGTCATTAAAGTGTCGGTCACCTCAAGTATATGTAATCGTTAGAAAGCTCGTAGTCGTAGTCATTTTATATTAGTTAGTATTTAGTTAAGTAACACCGTGGAGGACGGACGGGCCTTTACCCACTGTATGCCTGATCCACAGCCCGTAGGAGGCGATTCTTGTAAGAAAACTATAAATACCCTCTACCTCCCAAGGTAGAGGGTTGGAGCTTCAATACCATTTTTCTTTGTTTCACATAGTTTCCAACTCTATTCCCTTTCTCTCACTAGAACTTTCTCTCTCTAAACATTGTATACGCCCCATATGGTTATGTGATGTGATTGTGAAATCCTATAAGTAACAATTAGTATCAAGAGCCATGGTCTGATCACTCATCTTTCATGCTCTTTGTTTTGGTGGATTTCATAAGGTTTTTGTGCTTATAAGTGTTTAGAAGATTTTGAATCACTTGGTCAATTTCTAGTGTTAAAGTTTGAATTTTGATTGTACTTTTGTGTTTAGGATCATCATATGTGTTTAGGTTTTGAATTGGAAGGCTTGAATCATCGTGGTTGGGTTGTTTTTTATTGATAAAGTGGTAGTTTTTGAATATTGTACGAAGCGAGTTGAGCCTCGATAAAACAGTTCTTGGAAGCGAGTTGCTTTGTTATTGGAAGCGAGTTGGTTTATGCGACTTGGCTATTAAGCGAGTTGTCTGTCTCTGCGAGTTGACACTTAAGCGTGTTGTCTTGGAAGCGAGTTGGTTTATGCGACTTGGCTATAAGCGAGTTGATTCTTTAAGCAACTTGGGTTTGAAAGCGACTTGTCTATTAAGCGAGTTGTATCTTTATGCGACTTGGGTTTTAAGCGACTTGTCTATTAAGCGAGTTGGTTTATACGACTTGGTTGTTAAGCGAGTTGTCCATTTATGCGACTTGTCTACTAAGCGAGTTGATCGTTAAGCGAGTTGGTTAGGGTGCAACTTGTCAAGTTTACTACTTGTCTATTGAGACTTTTCACTTCTTCGTGCTACGTTTTACGGTTGTTCTTTTGATTTTGTAAAATCCCGTGAAAGAATCTATTTCCTGGTTTAATCAAAGAATAGTAAAATCCCGTAGAATCTGGAATCATGTCTAACAACGTACCTACTATCGTTTCTACTGTAGCTGAGGAAGTTCAAGTAGCTGGATCAGATACTCGTCCACCTATGCTTGACTGAACTGATTATGACTCATGGGCTCAGCGAATTAGGTTGTACTATTTGGGAAAGGAAAATGGGGTTAACATTCTCAAATCAATTGATGAAGGACCTTATCAGATTGAGACTACAAGAGACATACTTGAAACTGCTGCGGATAGTACAATGATCTTAGGATTGGACATACCAAAGACGTATGATGAGCTCAGTGATAAGGAGAAAAAGAGATATGATGCTGATATCAGGTCTTCAAACATTATACTTCAGGGCCTTCCAAAGGACATCTACAAGTTAATCAATCACAACACTGAAGCCAAGGCAGTTTGGGACAATGTCAAGATGCTTCTCTCTGGTTATGAACTAACAAAAGAAGACAGAGAATCACAACTGTATGATGACTTTGAGCACTTTAAGATGATACCAGGAGAAAGTGTCACAGAATATTACGTGAGGTTCCACAAGCTTGTGAATCACATGAGTAATATTAAAATGACTTTGCCAAATATTTAGCTAAACTCAAAGTTTGTGAACAACATGAATCCCGAATGGCACAAATTTGTCACTTCAGTCAAGTTAACTAAGGGTTTAAGGGACACTAACTATGAGCAATTGTATGCATTCCTGCTTCTTTGAACAAATGATTCTTGAACAGTTTAAATCTAAACAGGGAGAGGCAAGCTCATCTAATGACTCAACAACATTTTACACCAATGTAGGGATTACTACCAAAGCTTCACAAGTCATACCTACTGGAAATGGTAATCACAAACTCATTCCCGATCCAAGGTTCAAGCAACCTGATGCTGATGCAGTCATGGAATATTTCATCAATCAACTGGCACTTATGGTTAAGCAAAACCTTAACCTCATTCCTCACACCAATAGTCTACACACTAACAATGAAATCAGAACTTCATCCAATCTACACAATCATGCTCTTGTCAGAGATGGAAAGATTATGGTGCAACCAGTTCAAGGAAGGCAGTATGAACAAGGAAAAGGTGGAGTAGGTGCAGGATATCTGGCTAATCAGAATCGTGGAAGGAATGCCAATCAAGGAAAAGGAAAGCTAATCAAGTGCTACAACTGTGGTGGTGATGGACACATTGCAAGGAACTGCACATCTCTAAAACGCCCTCAAAATGCAAATTACTTCACGGACAAGATGCTGTTGATGCAAGCTTAAGACAGTGGAGCGGTTTTGGATCAAGAAGAGTTGTTGTTTCTTGCGGATGGAAATGCCAAAACCTATGATGCTGATGTGGATGAGCAGCCAATTCAGGAAATAGGTCACAATCATCAAAATGCCTTTCAAGTTGCTGACTGTGATGCATTTGACTCTAATGTCGATGATGAACCTACTGCCCAGACAATCTTCATGGCTAGCATTTCACCAATGGTCTCTCCAAAGATTTCATCACGACAGCAGGCTGGTCCTTCCAAAGAATCAATCATCTCTGAGGTATTAAAACTATACGATGAAGTTGATGAGCAAGAGATGCATAACAAAGTACAATCGCATGTAACTAATGAATCAGATATGGATAATGTGGGTAATAGTAATACTGTCCCATATGATCAATATGTGATACAAAGTGAAAGTGAGATTGTCCCAAGTGATGCATCTTCTGCAGTCAATGATGACTATGTTTTTGATGAATACACTCCATGTGCCCCTGATGATTCTGTTATCTCTGAACTGAATGCCTATAAAGAACAAGTTGCTATTTATGAACAACGTGCTAAGTTTGAGTTAACTACCCGTGAGGAGGAAATGAATGACCAAATGCGTACAATTATTAGAAAAATTAATTTTAGAGAAGAAGTGTTAAAACAAGAGTTAAACTCCTTACAAGAAAAGCTTTCTAAAATTGTTAAGCAAAAACAAGAACACCAAGATAATGTTAAAGTGCTTAAACAAGAATTTAATTCTAAGGAATCAAAACTTTTGAATGACTTTTCCAATCTAAAAACTTTGAAAAACAAGCTTGAAAATAAGTTGTACGTACAAGGAAATACCATTCAGACTGCTCACATGATCACTAAGCATAGAGTTTTCAGCGATAAGCATAGCATTCCCCTCATAAAGGAACCTAATCTTGAATATGGTAAAGTGGCTAGAGAAGCTCAGAAGGTAATATATGATGGTAATGAAATTCTTAAGCCTAGGCAGAAACCTAGTTGCACTGAGTGCGCTGAGGAAGATTGATAATTAGATGAAGTCACTAGGGAGAAAATGAATAAGAAGCTAAAAGATCCTGAGTGTATAAAGCAAAACATAACGTACAAACCCCATGATTACACTAAATAAATTTGGATTTCCCTGAACAGGTTTAAGCCTCAAACTCTATTAACCCAGAACAAGTTTTTTACAAAAAGGACATAGATATGCAAAAAGCTAATGCACTTGTTAAAACAAACACTCCCCTTAGGAAAATGCCTCCAGCAACTGTGTATCCTCCGAATACACCAATGCATTTAGTTCCTAGATCTATTCCCACTAAGAGCAAGACCTTAATCAGCCTGTATGTTGTTTATCAACTATTTGTTGATTTTGAGAGGACATGTAAGAAAAGGATCACACCTACTGGGATAATTGAAGGGGAGAGGGGTTTTGAGCAAACTAAAGAAGGCTATTTAACTGAGGTCATGCCTTTCTTTAAACAATTAAAAGGTCAATTTGAGGGTCTTCAAAAAGGGATAGACTCAGATATTAAAGAAATGGAAAAGGAATTTGATGCAATGATAGTTGAGGTCAATGATTATAAACGGGAACTCAAATATAATGAAATTGAAAGGAAGAATCTGCATATCTTAAATGAGAACTTAGTATTGAGTTGTGTGGCTCAAGATGTGTTTTATACTGTTACTAAGCATTCTATTACTACTTCTCAATTTCATGAATTAACTGTTGCTTTGAAAGTTTCCCATGATCGTGTCATTGAGCTTGAAAACAAAAACTCAGAACTAAATGAGAAAATTGATCAGGATGATCACGATAATTTGGTAAAACATCTTTCTAAGCTAGAAGTTGAACATTTTGATTTGCAACTAAAATATCAACATCTCAAAGAAAATTTCAAACCCTCAAACATCAAGACATCCTCAAATTTTCCAGAGTTTGATGCACTTTTTGAAATAAACAAACGTGACGAACAGATTCAAGCTCACTGTAACACGATCAGAAAGTTGAAAGCCCAAATTTCACAATTAAAGGGTGAAAAGAACAATGTGACTCGCTCCCAAATGCCTCCTCCTTTAGATTCTCAGTGTTCTCAAACTTTTCATCTTCAAAACTTGGTTAATTCTTTACAAAAGGAAAATGAGAGTTTTCTAGAAGAAAATGAAAAGGCTAAACGACACTTTAAAGAGTTATATGATTCAATGAAAGTCACTCGTGACAAGAACAACGAAAAAATAACGTCCTTACAATAGGAAATTGAGAATCTGAGGAGTCAGGTAAAAGGGAAAATGCCACTTGTCTTTAATGAGAATGTTGCATCAAAGTTATCTGCAGACTCTAAATATACTATGACTGTTAAATACATTCCTCCTCATCTTAGAAATAACGAACATGTGTTTCATAACTATTTCACTCACCTTAAGGATAGTCTAGAATGTCTCCGTGAGATTGTAGAAGAGGATTTCATAAATAAGCCACTTGATAGTGAAATTAGGTTTGCTTGCATTCAGGCCAAACGATCTCAGGAGATGTTAGAATGTTTAATAACAACATGTCCTAAATCCTTATTTGAGAAAGATAAAACGGTGATGCCTTGTTCTATGCCTAATGCTAAGTATGCAACCAATTCTATGCCCAATGTTAAGAAAGTGAACTCTAAAGTTCCTTCAAGTAGTTCAGATCCATGCACTTCTAGTTCAGGAATGCAAAAGGTAGCCCAACCAACTAATGTTCCCATAATTCCCTCTACAGGAGTAATCAGTGACACAAAAGCAAGCGGGTCAAAGCCTCAGGCAATACAAAGCAAGATAGGACCTCGTAAGCTAAGAATGTGCAATGGAAGATAGTAGAAGACCACCCTAGGAACATTAAATTTGAGTTTAATAAAACGAATCGTGTTGATTCTAGTATTAGCTATAAGCGTACTGTAATTAATTCAAATTCTGTTACTTTTGGCAAAACATGTAATGATGATTGCTTGGTTTCTGTTACTAATCATGTATGTGGTGTAAATGATTTGATTAATGCTGTTAAATACCCAGTTAAAACTGTTAATGCCAAAAATCGAGCTAAGAAGGCTAGAAAACAAAGGCGGAAGAAGATTAGAAAACATTGGAAACCCACAGGAAGAAAATTTAGTAATGTAGGTTATCAGTGGATATCTACTGGACACAAATTTAGTCTTAATCTATTGTGCCCTAAATTATCCAGATCAATGCCCATTAGGAAATGGATGCCTACTAGTAGAAATATTCCTTTAAGAAGTGAACATACTTTGAATAGGTCTAATGCATACACTAGCACTGCATCAATCCCTGATGATTCCATTGTTTCTACTTCCGATGTGGGTGTTCCAATCATTGTTACTAACCAAATGGAACCCATTCTCGCATGGGGATCCCAATTATCCAGTTATCTATTCTTGTCTGTGTTCAACTGCAGATCGTTCAAATCATTCTGTGGTACCTGGACTCAGGCTGTTCCAAGCATATGACTGGAGACCGGTCGCGGCTCATGAACATCGTGAGTAAATTTATCGGGACTGTTAGATTCTAGAACGATCATTTCGGTGCAATTATGGGTTATGGAGATTATGTTGTTGGTGATAGTGTAATCTCCAGGGTATATTACGTTGAAGGTCTTGGTCATAACTTATTTTCTGTCGGTCAATTCTGTGATTCTGATCTAGAAGTGGCCTTCAGAAAACATACTTGTTTCGTTAGCGAACTTGATGGTGCAGAACTTTTAAGAGGAACACGTGGTTCAAACCTATACACCATCTCTATCGAAGATATGATGACGTCTTCTCCAATTTGCTTGTTGTCAAAGGCTTCGAAAACAAAGTCATGGTTATGGCATCGTCGTCTCAATCACTTGAACTTCGGCACCATAAATGATCTTTCTAGAAAGGACTTAGTAAGAGGCTTACCTAGACTAAAGTATGAAAAGGATCATCTTTGGTCAACATGCCAATTGGGAAAAAGCAAGAAGTATGCCCACAAACCCAAACCTACAAACTCAGTTATAGAAGTTCTTCATACTATTCACATGGATTTATGTGGACCCATGAGAGTGCAGACTATTAACGGGAAGAAATATGTGTTAGTTGTGGTTGATGATTACTCTCGATTTACTTGGGTTAAGTTCTTAAGGACAAAGGATGAAACTCCAGATATCATCATTACACTTATCAAATAGCTGCAGGTTCGACTTAACAAAACTGTCAGAATCATCCGAACAGACAATGGAACTAAGTTTGTCAATAAAGAACTTAGTGAGTTCTATGAAAGTGTTGGAATCATTCATCAAAGAAGTGTTCCACAAACTCCTCAACAGAACGGTGTAGTTGAAAGATGAAATCGAACTCTTGTGGAAGCCGTAAGAACAATGCTGATTTACTCAAAGGTTCCAACGTTTATCTGGGCTGAAGCCATTGCCACTGCATGCTACACTCAAAATCGATCCCTAATTCACACATCTCATGGAAAAACTCCTTATGAACTTGTCCACATTCGAAAACCTGATCTATCATTCCTTCGTGTGTTTGGTGCATTGTGTTATCCAATTAATGAGGGTCAAGATTTAGGTAAACTGAAAGCTAAAGCGGACATTGGAGTATTTGTAGGATATGCACTAAACATAAAAGGATACCGAATCTACAACAAAAGAACCCGAAATATTATAGAAACAGTTCACGTTACGTTCGATGAGCTGACCGGTCAAACGGCTCCAGGACAATCCAGTTCTGGACCCGTATCACAACCTTCATCAAGTAGTCCCATCAGTTCTACTCTTATACAAAATCCCTCACCAGCAACTCCATATGTACCACCTTCAGAAGTTGATTTGAAGAAATTGTTTGATCCAATGTTTGATGAACACTATGAGCCAATTGCTAATGATATGTTAAATCCATCAACAGAGGCTGTTCCTATCCCTGTCAACGTAGATAACCCTTCAGTTTCTATGTCATTGAGTCAAGAAGCGCCTTCTGCTGATCACTCTGTAACATCTTTAATTCCTCAATCATCAAGTGTACGTCATGGCGCTTCTTGACTAATCGAGCCTTGTTTCTGGCACCTATGATGGAGATAACCCCTTTGCTACTCCCGAAGATTCTCCCTTTGAGAACATATTTGCTCCTGACCCATCATCAGAACCATCTTCATCAGGGGAAAACGACTCTGCTACTTCAGTTCCTCAACAACAACCACACGAACACCTTAGAAAATGGACACATGATCATCCATTGGACAACATCATTGGAAATCCCTCTCGTCCAGTATCCACTCGTAAACAACTTGAAACTGATGCCTTATGGTACTTCTTCAACTCCGTACTATCCAAGGTCGAACCAAAAGACGTTAAAACTGCCATGAATGAAGACAGCTGGTTCAATGCCATGCAAGAAGAAATTCATGAGTTCGATTGACTAGATGTATGGGAATTGGTACCTGCTCCTGACTGTGCTATGATCATTGCTCTAAAGTCGATTTTCAAAGTAAAACTTGATGAGCATGGTGATGTGTTAAAGAACAAGGCTCTATTAGTTGGAAAAGGATATCATCAAGAGGAAGGTATTGACTTTGAAGAATCATTTGCTCCAGTTGCATGTATCGAGGCAATCAGAATCTTTCTGGCTAATGCTGCAAGTAAGAACATGGTAGTCTATCAGATGGATGTAAAGACGGCTTTTCTTAACGGAGATCTTAAAAAAGTTGTATACGTTAGCCAACCTGAAGGTTTTGTGAATCCAGAGAATCCTACTCATGTCTATCGCTTGAAGAAGGCTCTTTACGGTTTAAAGCAAGCTCCAAAGGCATGGTATGATACGCTATCAAAGTTTCTTCTATCTACTGGATTCAGCAAAGGAGCAGTTGATGTCACACCCCCAATTTACCTGTTTTGCAGCGGAATGGAATTCCTGGGGATTGACTGTCATAGCACCACATCACAGTTATATTGAACGACCTAAAGTGTCGTTTGGAAAATACATCGCTTGATTTAATAAAATAATCAGAGTTTACAAAGTAGGTCCCAAATGAAAATCAACTTGTGCGGAAATAAGTTTGCTACAATTCAAACGATGTTTTAAAGTACATAAAACCCAAGTGAGACGCGTCGTCATCGCGACCCCATGATGTGTCCAAATGCATGCCATGAAGTGAATGCCTTAGATACCTGAGATAAAAACATGCTAAAAGTGTCAACACAAAGGTTGAGTGAGTTCATAGAGTTTGTATTGAAGTGTAAAGCCTTTCAAAATCGTTTATGCCGCAAAGGCATTGTAAATCGTTGAAATGTAAAGACTTTCAAAATCGTTTATGTAGCAAAGGCATTGTAAATCCACTCAGTTCCAAGTCCCGCCCATACAAAACTTGCAACCTGTGTATTCACAACCCACTGCCAAAGTGTGTAAAGTTTATGTTCAAACAGAAATCGTCAAATGAATTCACAAAATAGTGCATGGCTCAATGTATCGAAATCGTTTATGCAGCAAAGGCATTGTAAATCCACTCAGTTCCAAGTCCCGCCCATACAAAACTTGCAACCTGTGTGTTCACAACCCATTGCCAGAATGTGTATAGTTTATGTTCCAAACATATGATGTCAAATGAATTCACAAATAGTGCATAACTTAATGTATCCACAGTTACTTAATATAACACATAATTTGTACGGTTTCAAATTGTTCCATGACCATTAGTGCAATGATTATACCAAGACCATCAGCTCAATGAATGTACCAAGACCATCAGTCCAATGAATATACCAAGACCATCAGTCCAATGAATATACCAAGACCATCAGTCCAATGAATATAATATGAAAGTTCTAAGTATGGCAAAACTGTTACTACGCATGACTAAGCATTCAGTTCAGTTAAACATGTAGTTTCAATTAATCATGATAGTTATGAAAATAATTGAGCATGTATCTCCCCCAAAACATTTATGAAAACAAGTAAAGGTAGGGGCTATGAAAACTCACTTGGTGGAATGATGCGAAGACAAAAGTGAGTACACCGAGATGTAATGTGATACGTTAATCTTGACCTATTGTGAAGGATATGATACGTCATGAGTTGCAATGTAATGTTATGCATGCACTTCGTATGTTATTTATACCATTTACGAGTTTTTGAAAATGTTACTCGTCGACGAAAAAATACTCGTTTGACGTCTTGACCCTTCAAAAATGACTTTACATGTTTTTACGTCAAAATGTCATCCTACAATGGTTTCATAATGATTTTTGGTGAAATTACCATTTTTCGTCGTAAAACAATGTCGTCGGAAATTTCTTGAAATCAACAAAAATGGCTCCGGAAAAACAGTCGTAAAACGGTGTACGTCGATCGTTAGAGAACGAACTCGACGGTTTTGGAAAGTTTGTATCGATATCTAAAAGTTTCAGTTCAGGTGTTTTCGTCCAAAAGGTCTCGATCATAAAGATATTAAAGGTTAAAGTTGGTGATTTTTGCTAATTGTGTGCAGAAAGTAAGTTTCGGCCAAGTTTGAACATTCGTAAATAATTCACCATAACTCCGCTTGACAAACGGCTTTTTGTTTTGAAAAATATGGCCGATGAACTTGATTTTTCTAGAAGACACTTCGTTATAAAAAGTTTTGCATCATAGTTAATAACTGCCGCAAACATGGACGATATAGCTAGTAAAATACTTGTAACGTAAAAATAATATAATTTTCAGAAATTAATATTTACGGCAACTTTATGAAAACGGCCATATATTTGTCGTTTTAAATCCGTTTTCTACGTAAAATATGTCCTTAGCTTCGTATTGAAGTAACTTAATATATTTTTGAGGAGTCGAAATAATTTGTGAAGCTTAAGGCTCGTTTTTGAACCGAAATGTACAGAAACAGCAAGCTGATTTTTCAGAAAAAGTTACGTTTCGTCGTCAAACTTTAAAAATTCACCACGGCTTCGTTATAACTCCGTTTTTGTCCGTTCAAAAGGCCACGGATTCGTTTTAAAGTATATTTTCTAAATATGAAGGCCAAAATGTCGTACCATCAGTAGGTTTTTCCAGAAATTCGTTTTAAGGACAGAACACAAAATATAGTTTACGAAAATAGTTTTTCTCGGACAAAACCTATTCTAATCCCTTCAAATCAACTCCAAAGCTAATCTAATCCTACCATACACCTTCTTAGGGTGTCATGGGTTCCTAATCACCATCAAGACCAAAGAATAACTTGGGAATAATTATAGGATGACCATATTGTATATATAACTTAAAAATCAAGAAATAAATGGTATAAACTACATAACATGCATATAAGTTTTAAAAATGATAAGGAAACATAAAAATGATGAGAATATGCTTACTAGTGCAAGTGAAGAGGTGTAGGTAACAAAGGATTAACTTAAATATCCTTGGTTTTTATTTCAAAACCATGAAAAGGATATAAACTAGGTTGAAATAACACTTGAAGTTGCAAAATCTTGATCCCTTGGAGTCTTGAAGAGTGGCCGGTTTTGAGAGCCAAAGAAAAGAGAGAATGAAATTTTTTTACACCTTTAGACTATGTGAAAATGAATGAGCAATAATTTGTCAAGTAAGACTTTTGTAAATGAGATGAATTATTAGCAAAACATACACCATACCAACATTTATGTGACACCCTCCCCCTTGGCCGGTTTTTGGGGGAGGGTTGTCTCCATTTATATATTTTTTTTTTTTTAAATTCTTGCAACTTGTATATTATTTGTGAGACTTTTGAATAAATGTGTAAGTATAATGTAAGTTAAATAAATGTAATGGTAAATGGTAGTCTTTAGGTACAAGTAAGTTTTTAGTAATTCAAAATAGGTTGTAATGAGATGATAAAAATTGTAAAAATACTTTCCTTGTGAAAATCGGGTGATAAAATAATTATCGTAAGATTTTTAAGAAAACGACGTAATAATTAAACGTTAACGATAAAAATACTAAATGAATGTGAAACACTAAGAAAACTAAAAATATAGTTTTTATAAACTAAATGTGAGTTTAAAAATACCTCGGGATCATTTTTGAAAGTAACGGGTTAAATATTAAAATAATAACTCACGCGATAAAGTTTATTAAATATAAAAATTACGCGTTGAAGGTGAAATGAAATGTCGTGAATGAATTAATGAGATGCACATGATGTCAATGGAATGTAGACTAATCATAGTCCATATGAAATGTACGTGATGACATGATCATGAATTCGCCGCTAAACCTCCAAGGTTACGCGAATTTGAAACAAGTAAACCAAGTTTACTATAAATGTTGAAATAATGGGACATGAATCGTGTCTAGAAATGATCTGAAAGTACGGGTTGTCACATTCGCCCATCCAAAAAGGAATTCAGTCCCTGAATTCAATCGTTGTTAGGTCTAACGGGTTTAGGGTTTGATGTAGCAAACTTTCCCATTCCCGAGCAAAACCCTCAAAAGACTTTTTGGTAACCGATTTTTACTTAATCTCACAACTCATCAAACAAGAACTGTCATGAGATTAGGCTAAATCGGTTTAGGTAACGACTTGTTTCTAGCTCGATCTTTGCAACTCATCAAACAAGAACTGTCACGCGGATCAAACTGGAAACAAGTGGTTTGAAGAAAATCTTTTGAAAATTTGGCTCGATTACGGAATTGCTTACTCATATGAGACTACTACTCCCTTCATTGCATGATTCTTCCTGAATTAGACATAGGTGATCAGGCTATGTATAATTTAGGAGTAACTATGCAATGCTTGGACTAATCAACTCATATGTTGTTTGGTGTTGAGTCAACTGATGTTAAAATTGTGATGAACATCGAGGAGAGAAGACATGGAGAAGTGTCGTTAAAATGATCGATAAAGTAAAAAGAATTAAAATCCTCGTAAATGATAACAAATCGGAAAGAAAATAAAGTACGATAGATGAGAATATATTACAACGAGTGGTTTAGCAAAAGTAGTACATCTTTAAGTTATAAAGTTTCGGATACGATGATTAGACATAATCTTGGTATGACATAGTACATAAGGAGAAATAAGACTGTTAGTTTCCGAACTTCTTCAGTCTTCCGCGTCGTTGATACCTTGACGAGCTCCTCCTCCTCCTCCTCCTTCTAACATATATACATTCCCATGAGCACCTACGACTTGTTGACCTTGGTTTTGAGGACATTGATTTCGATAGTGTCCTTGCTCCCCGCATCTGTAACATGTAACCATGGCCTTGCCTCTACAATTCCTGGCAAGGTGTCCCAGTTGTTGACACTTGTAACACTTAGCAGGACAAAGACCCGTGTGATGATACTTACATCGATTACATAGTGGGTAGGTTCCGGCATAACCTCTACCTTCTATTGGTGCAGCAACATAAACCATTGCAGTCTCTTGCCCTCTATTCTGTTGTTGATGATGGTTATTGTTACGGTTTTGGTTGTTGTTGTTATAATCTCCTTGGTCGTCTTCCCATTTTCTTTTGTTGTGGTTGATTTGGTTATCGTCGTTGTTGTTATTGTTGTTTTGGTTATTGTAGTAGTTGGTGCGGTTGTTGGGGTTGTTGTTGTTTTGGTTGGTGTTGGGGTACTTGCCTCTCTTCACTACCTGGGCCATGAGCTTTTGAGTCAATCGAATAGCTTCCTCAATCGTTTGCGGGTCAGAAGAAGTCACATCGCCTTGAATAATTTCGGGAAGTCCCCCGATGTAAGCCTCTAGCAACTTCTCATTATCAGAAACCATGGACGGGCATAACACAGCCAATTCTTGAAATCTCTGAATGTAAGTGTCAATATCGTACCCAATGGTTACTAATTCATAGAACTCCGTCTCCAACTTTTTGATTTCCGTACGAGGACAAAACTTCTTAGTCACCAGACCTTTGAATTGCTCCCAAGTGAGCTTGAAAGCATTCTCTATTCCCATTGGTTGAGCATAAGAATTCCACCACGATAATGCTCCATCGAGTAATGTGCTCGTAGCAAATTTAACTTTACTATCATCCGGACAGTTACATAGCAAAAACACTGATTCCAATTTTTCAAACCATCGAACCATTGCTGTAGCTCCCTCGATACCTCTAAATTTCGTGGGCTCACAACTTTTGAAATCCTTGTACGAACATTTCTTAACTCCGGATCCTCCGGCATTTCCAGTAGCAGCATCTAGCCTAGCGGCTACAGCAGCAGTCGCGGCCTCGGCAGCAGCAGCAGCCACCGTTTCCCTTTCAACTCTTAGAGCATTTGCAATGCTATCATTCACTAACTTCTGAATAGCCGCTTGGGTCATTTCAACTGTAGTTTTCTTCGGTGCCATATCTTCTTCAAAACAAGAGAAAATGTGAGACGTAGCAAAATCCGATGTTAATAATAAGCGTTCTAAAGAGATGTGATAAGAGACGATAAGTTTGAAGTTATTTTTCAAAATGATCGACGGTTTCCGAAAAGATGGGTTATGAGGTGTTGTAAGTGCTTCAAATGTATGATGGTTTAGAGACTTAATGTGTGAATAAAGTGTAACTCGACATGTTAATGGTGAAACAAAGGAGTGAGAGTGACTGTGCCGTGCTTAAAGGTTCATCTCGGCATTCGACGTTATCGGTGACAAGTCGATTGATGTGGAAATCGTGATAGGGAATGACAAGGAATTCTCCACATTAGAGTATGAAGAAAGAATAATGGAATGGGCATTTAAGGGCATCCATGTGACAATCGATGTGAAATGAAAGTGAATAACTCGAAAAAAATGCACGTAAAAACCGCATGTAAAGTGAACATGCACTTGTGATGAAATGATGAGATGCTATGATAATGTAGTTATAGTCTAGGGTCAATGATGCAACCTAGTTCTCTATAACTGAAGCTCTGATGCCAATCTGTCACACCCCCAATTTACCTGTTTTGCAGCGGAATGGAATTCCTGGGGATTGACTGTCATAGCACCACATCACAGTTATATTGAACGACCTAAAGTGTCGTTTGGAAAATACATCGCTTGATTTAATAAAATAATCAGAGTTTACAAAGTAGGTCCCAAATGAAAATCAACTTGTGCGGAAATAAGTTTGCTACAATTCAAACGATGTTTTAAAGTACATAAAACCCAAGTGAGACGCGTCGTCATCGCGACCCCATGATGTGTCCAAATGCATGCCATGAAGTGAATGCCTTAGATACCTGAGATAAAAACATGCTAAAAGTGTCAACACAAAGGTTGAGTGAGTTCATAGAGTTTGTATTGAAGTGTAAAGCCTTTCAAAATCGTTTATGCCGCAAAGGCATTGTAAATCGTTGAAATGTAAAGACTTTCAAAATCGTTTATGTAGCAAAGGCATTGTAAATCCACTCAGTTCCAAGTCCCGCCCATACAAAACTTGCAACCTGTGTATTCACAACCCACTGCCAAAGTGTGTAAAGTTTATGTTCAAACAGAAATCGTCAAATGAATTCACAAAATAGTGCATGGCTCAATGTATCGAAATCGTTTATGCAGCAAAGGCATTGTAAATCCACTCAGTTCCAAGTCCCGCCCATACAAAACTTGCAACCTGTGTGTTCACAACCCATTGCCAGAATGTGTATAGTTTATGTTCCAAACATATGATGTCAAATGAATTCACAAATAGTGCATAACTTAATGTATCCACAGTTACTTAATATAACACATAATTTGTACGGTTTCAAATTGTTCCATGACCATTAGTGCAATGATTATACCAAGACCATCAGCTCAATGAATGTACCAAGACCATCAGTCCAATGAATATACCAAGACCATCAGTCCAATGAATATACCAAGACCATCAGTCCAATGAATATAATATGAAAGTTCTAAGTATGGCAAAACTGTTACTACGCATGACTAAGCATTCAGTTCAGTTAAACATGTAGTTTCAATTAATCATGATAGTTATGAAAATAATTGAGCATGTATCTCCCCCAAAACATTTATGAAAACAAGTAAAAGTAGGGGCTATGAAAACTCACTTGGTGGAATGATGCGAAGACAAAAGTGAGTACACCGAGATGTAATGTGATACGTTAATCTTGACCTATTGTGAAGGATATGATACGTCATGAGTTGCAATGTAATGTTATGCATGCACTTCGTATGTTATTTATACCATTTACGAGTTTTTGAAAATGTTACTCGTCGACGAAAAAATACTCGTTTGACGTCTTGACCCTTCAAAAATGACTTTACATGTTTTTACGTCAAAATGTCATCCTACAATGGTTTCATAATGATTTTTGGTGAAATTACCATTTTTCGTCGTAAAACAATGTCGTCGGAAATTTCTTGAAATCAACAAAAATGGCTCCGGAAAAACAGTCGTAAAACGGTGTACGTCGATCGTTAGAGAACGAACTCGACGGTTTTGGAAAGTTTGTATCGATATCTAAAAGTTTCAGTTCAGGAGTTTTCGTCCAAAAGGTCTCGATCATAAAGATATTAAAGGTTAAAGTTGGTGATTTTTGCTAATTGTGTGCAGAAAGTAAGTTTCGGCCAAGTTTGAACATTCGTAAATAATTCACCATAACTCCGCTTGACAAACGGCTTTTTGTTTTGAAAAATATGGCCGATGAACTTGATTTTTCTAGAAGACACTTCGTTATAAAAAGTTTTGCATCATAGTTAATAACTGCCGCAAACATGGACGATATAGCTAGTAAAATACTTGTAACGTAAAAATAATATAATTTTCAGAAATTAATATTTACGGCAACTTTATGAAAACGGCCATATATTTGTCGTTTTAAATCCGTTTTCTACGTAAAATATGTCCTTAGCTTCGTATTGAAGTAACTTAATATATTTTTGAGGAGTCGAAATAATTTGTGAAGCTTAAGGCTCGTTTTTGAACCGAAATGTACAGAAACAGCAAGCTGATTTTTCAGAAAAAGTTACGTTTCGTCGTCAAACTTTAAAAATTCACCACGGCTTCGTTATAACTCCGTTTTTGTCCGTTCAAAAGGCCACGGATTCGTTTTAAAGTATATTTTCTAAATATGAAGGCCAAAATGTCGTACCATCAGTAGGTTTTTCCAGAAATTCGTTTTAAGGACAGAACACAAAATATAGTTTACGAAAATAGTTTTTCTCGGACAAAACCTATTCTAATCCCTTCAAATCAACTCCAAAGCTAATCTAATCCTACCATACACCTTCTTAGGGTGTCATGGGTTCCTAATCACCATCAAGACCAAAGAATAACTTGGGAATAATTATAGGATGACCATATTGTATATATAACTTAAAAATCAAGAAATAAATGGTATAAACTACATAACATGCATATAAGTTTTAAAAATGATAAGGAAACATAAAAATGATGAGAATATGCTTACTAGTGCAAGTGAAGAGGTGTAGGTAACAAAGGATTAACTTAAATATCCTTGGTTTTTATTTCAAAACCATGAAAAGGATATAAACTAGGTTGAAATAACACTTGAAGTTGCAAAATCTTGATCCCTTGGAGTCTTGAAGAGTGGCTGGTTTTGAGAGCCAAAGAAAAGAGAGAATGAAATTTTTTTACACCTTTAGACTATGTGAAAATGAATGAGCAATAATTTGTCAAGTAAGACTTTTGTAAATGAGATGAATTATTAGCAAAACATACACCATACCAACATTTATGTGACACCCTCCCCCTTGGCCGGTTTTTGGGGGAGGGTTGTCTCCATTTATATATTTTTTTTTTTTTAAATCTTGCAACTTGTATATTATTTGTGAGACTTTTGAATAAATGTGTAAGTATAATGTAAGTTAAATAAATGTAATGGTAAATGGTAGTCTTTAGGTACAAGTAAGTTTTTAGTAATTCAAAATAGGTTGTAATGAGATGATAAAAATTGTAAAAATACTTTCCTTGTGAAAATCGGGTGATAAAATAATTATCGTAAGATTTTTAAGAAAACGACGTAATAATTAAACGTTAACGATAAAAATACTAAATGAATGTGAAACACTAAGAAAACTAAAAATATAGTTTTTATAAACTAAATGTGAGTTTAAAAATACCTCGGGATCATTTTTGAAAGTAACGGGTTAAATATTAAAATAATAACTCACGCGATAAAGTTTATTAAATATAAAAATTACGCGTTGAAGGTGAAATGAAATGTCGTGAATGAATTAATGAGATGCACATGATGTCAATGGAATGTAGACTAATCATAGTCCATATGAAATGTACGTGATGACATGATCATGAATTCGCCGCTAAACCTCCAAGGTTACGCGAATTTGAAACAAGTAAACCAAGTTTACTATAAATGTTGAAATAATGGGACATGAATCGTGTCTAGAAATGATCTGAAAGTACGGGTTGTCACAGTTGATCCGACATTGTTCACCAGAAAGTCAGGCAAACATTTAATTCACGTTCAAATCTATGTTGATGATATTATTTTTGCCTCGACTGACCCCAATGAATGTGACCGTTTTTCTAAGGAGCTGGGCTCCAAATTTCAAATGTCAATGATGGGACAAATGTCATTTTTCTTGGGATTACAAGTTTCACAAACGAAATGGTAGATCAAACGAAATATCGAAGTATGATTGGATCCCTGATGTACCTCACAGCCAGTAGACCTGATATTCTATTCGATGTATGCATGTGTGCTAGATACCAGGCTAAACCTACCAAAAAGCACCTTGAAGCGGTTAAACGGGTCTTTTGGTATCTCTAAGGAACCATCAACATGGGTCTTTGGTACTCGAAGGACACCGGTATGTCACTAACAGCCTATGCAGATGCTGACCATGTAGGATGTCAAGATACACGTCGAAGTACGTCTGGAGGTGCTCAGTTTTTAGGTGATAAGCTTGTGAGCTGGTCTTCAAAGAAACAAATGAGTACTTCTATATCCTCTACAGAGGCTGAATACATAGCCATGTTATCTTGTTGTGCTCAAATCCTATGGATGAGATCCCAATTATCTGACTATGGCTTTGAATTCAACAAAATCCCTCTATATTGTGATAACAAAAGTGTCATTGCTCTCTCGTGCAACAACGTTCAACATTCAAGAGCAAACCACATCGATATTCGACATCATTTCATTCGGGAACAAGTGGAAAAAGGTGTGGTAGAACTCTATTTTGTGAGAACTGAATACAAGTTAGCAGACATCTTCACCAAAGCTCTTCCTAGAGAACGTTTTGAGTTTATCCTTCCACGACTTGGTCTAAAGATTCTTCAACCGGAAACACTCAAACGTCTTCAAGAGGAAGACGGGGAGTAAATGTTTTTCTTCATCAATCTCTTGTAAATATTTTTTTTCAAAAAGCAAAATACAAAATTTCAAAACACACAAAAGAAAATAGAAAAATATAAAACTTTCAAAATCCATAAAAAATTAGTAAATCTTGAAAAATCCCAAAAATATTGTTATTTTGTCATATTTTCTTTATTCGAGATAATCTACAGACTTTGTGTTGACATTCAAAGAATGTCACGGGTTTTTAGATGTTCTTCGAATGTACATAAATTGCTTTAGAAAAAATAAAATAAAAAAAAATAAAAATAAAAAAGAGACGGAGAAAAATGGTGGTTTATTGTCATTTCAGACAATAACCCGTTTTAAAAAGAATGAACAGAGCCATGCTTAATCTTATTTTCTTAAATCTCATGCTCTGATTCTAAAAACAAACGTTTGTCACCAAAAAGACAAATATTTCCTTTCCAAATATTTTTCCTTCTAATGATTATTCTGAAAAATATTTGTCACCTAATGAAAACAACATTGCTTTGAAAATACATCAGACTCTATTTTTGAAAATCATCTGGGCTTTTCATTTGTCAAAATCTCTATCTCTCAATCAACAACTTATGTCATTGATTGAGGGGGAGAATGATTTCAACCGAATCAAAAAGAGTATTGTTCAAACAATTGGCACTTAAACGAGCAAGGTCTACTTTTGGATAATCAAAATGAACAATGTTTTATACAAGTGGTTCAAGACCTTGGCTATTGTTATGTTTTCAAAAGATATTCAAGCATGTTTAATCTTTGGAGTTTAAAGTCTCAGATTTGATTCTTATCGGTTATATGTTTTCATAAGCAAGTCACAATTCTCCTCAAAAGCTTTCAAAATCAATTTAAATCTACAAAAGATCACAAATCTCAAATGATTTAAAAATTATGATCGGGGGAGAATTTGTGATTTAAACTGATAATTCGATAAATGGTTTTATAAGTGTTTAGCAAGATCTCCTCCCTTCATGTGCCAAACAATTTCAAAAAATACGATGCACATGTTAAGGGGGAGTATCTATATCAAACCAAAATCGATTGAATCGTGATTGATCTGACTATAAGTGCAGGTTTTCCCTAATATGTGCTAAACAATTTCAAAATTAGATGCACATATTGAGGGGGAGCAAATTTTTGAAAACCACATTCTTTTCCGAAAATATCTTTAACTGTATGTGAAACAATGATTTGATCGGGAAAGTAATGTTGATATTTTTGGAAAATAATTGATCAAAGAAGTGAATTCTTCCTCTTGCCTCCATGTGTCAAACTGATTTCAAACATACGATGCACATGTTGAGGGGGAGCCGTTTTCTAAAATATCAAAAAACGATTCAGGTACAAAATGTTTTGATAATATATCACAAGTACCTGGATTGATTTTCAAATGGTTTTCAATTGGTTCCAATGGCTGATGAACAATACCAAAAAGATCGACCAAATTTACTTTATGTATGGTGATATAAGGATGGTTAGGTTAGATATTCGTTCCCACAATCCCGCCAGAGCCGGAGGGATCTACCCATGGACAATCCACTAGATAGTGTAGAGTCCTTAGGTATGATGAAAAAAGGAGAAAAGTGAGATATGGGAAGAGTGCGGACTGAGATAGAGCTAGAACTGGAATAAACCCAACAAGGTTCTGGTAATGAAGTCTCGGTAAGCGCTGAAGGGGTTGAAGAATGAAAAATAAATAAATGTGAAAAGGGTGAAAAGAAATAGCCCTCCATTATTCCAACCTTAGGGCAGAAACCGGGTTCAATTCATATGCTACTGGCTGTTACCTAGGTAACACCGGTATTGAAGACAAGACATCATGGACCCAGTGACGCACTGCACTACATCTTCCCAAGCTACTCAAGTTCCTCTTAAAAGGACTTGTTTCATTCTCACAGGGGAACCCACATTATCTATCGAATTTCTCTTAGAGATGGTTGATATTGAAGAAGGAGACCCTCTACCTAGTCTCCGGCATAGGAACCAAATGTGCAAAATTGAGTCTAGAGCCACGAGATCATCTATAAATCTCATTAGGACATTGTCAATGAAGACTCTTTGTTTCACACAATGTGGAAAGAGAGAATATATATATTAAGGTCCTACGCATTATCCTTGTGGTATTGCCAGAACATCTGAGTGATATGCAAACATATTCACAATGAAGATGGAAAGCCTTCTAGAGCCAACATCAAACAAGCTCTTGGTAGGTGGCATGTGAGATCTATCCAATAGATCAACCATGTGACAACTGAACAGAAACAATGGAGTGATTCAAAATATTGAATGAATCCCGGTTCAGGTTATGGATTGACTGATACCTTTGAAAAACCGGTCGTTGTGCTTAAAACTCTTTTCTCTAGCACATCGACTGTGTATTAATATTTCAAAATAAAAGGTGTTTATGATTCATAACTGATATTTCTTAAAACCTTCATTGTATTGCAAAAACAATTTATATTGAGCAGTTCACGATTGTTTTTCAAATCTCTTTTCATCAATTAGTGAATCTCACTTCGCTGGTTCACTCACTCTGTGTTGTCTTCTTTGAGACGTTCCGGTTTGAGAACGGCTAGAGCAGCTGCGAAACCCTGTCAAGGAAATTCTTCAGAATTATACCTGATCACAGGAAGTACTTGTACTGATCAACGGGGAACCGTGGACCGTGTACCTTAATTCAATGAAAGTGATCAAAGACACTTTCGTGCACTTTATTGCTAACTGTTGTATGCAGGTACACCCAACGTTTACAGCTGATCAAAATGGAGAGGTCAATCCATAGCCACATGCTCACTCAACACATTTATTTCAAAAGAAATCATGATTAGTGCATCAATGACTCTGATATTCTCACTCCATGCTTCTGCTACGCTGCTGCAAATATCATGAATCAACTAATGCTTCCGCTACTCTGATGATAAGAAATCATGATCCAGAATGTGAGCATGTCGGTCCACTATCACATAATGTCAACACTACAATGGAAGAGTCAGAGATTTATGCAAGCTGATGATATCAAAGTTGGCTCAAAACTCATCATCACGTGGATTAGTTAAAGACCTCCACTTGAATTATCCAAACATGAAAAAATGAAGAATCAAAGACTACGGGCTACAGAGCAATGAACTAAAACAAGAATCCAAAGAACAATTTTAATGTAATATCTGTTTGTATTCTGTGTAATTTGAGTTGACCTCCCTTAGGGGGAGATTGTTAGGATTTATAAAATCCAGTCATTAAAGTGTCGGTCACCTCAAGTATATGTAATCTTTAGAAAGATCGTAGTCGTAGTCATTTTATATTAGTTAGTATTTAGTTAAGTAACACCGTGGAGGACGGACGGATCTTTACCTACTGTATGCCTGATCCACAGTCCGTAGGAGGCGAGTCTTGTAAGAAAACTATAAATACCCTCTACCTCCCAAGGTAGAGGGTTGGAGCTTCAATACCATTTTTCTTTATTTCACATAGTTCCCAACTCTCTTCCCTTTCTCTCACTAGAACTTTCTCTCTTTAAACATTGTATATGCCCCATATAGTTATGGTATGATGTGATTGTGAAATCCTATAAGTGACAGAATTAGATGCAGAAGACGAGAGTCGGTTAAAATTGGAAAATGTTGTTTATAACAAACCATTTGACTATTCAAAAGCCATAACTTTCGTCACACAATAAGATAATTCTAACACACATTGGGTTATCACACCAACTCTTGAGTCCTCTTCTAATGATGATCCCCAAGACAATGTTGCACAAATTAATGGTCCTTTACCTTCCGTCAGTGAAGTAAAATCATTACCCGATAGATGTCAAATTCTTCAATATTTTGATACATTCATGTCTGACATCAAACTTTTGGAACGTGAAATTGAAGTTAATTTTGAAATAAAAGCTGAATATTTTCAATCGCCACATGCGCGAAATCAAAGGGATATTTTCAGAAAAGACTTTTACCACATGTTCGAAATTTGAAAATGTGTGCAATATATTGGGAACGGGATCTTCAGAAGGAGATTGGTCTTATGAAAACAGTTTTCGAGCAAAATGAAACATCGATTTCAAATACTAAACGTAAAAAGAAAATGTTAAGAAATCATGTTGACCGACTCTCAGAAGATGTTATATGTGCTGATACCATAAATGTTGTGTTATTACATACTGTTGCATATGCATTTGATTATATCGCTGTTGATTCTGTTGATAATGTTGAGAATATCGATAATGTGTCACAAATTGAGCCTTTAAAAATTGAAAATGAGCGGTTGTTAAATGAGCTTTCGAATGTAAAACGTCGTCTTCAATGGTGTCAAAAATATTTTCAAAATTGAGAACTTGCTTTACAAAACAAAATCAACCAGTTGCGTGCAAAATCTTTTGATCCAAAAATAGAACAACTGGATGATGAAAACGTGTCTTTTAACTGTCAACTTTCAAAATATGAACAAGAAATTGCCAAAGTCAAAACAAAATATGGTGTCATATTTGATTTGCTCAAAAAGACTCGTGCTAAAGCGTCAAAAGATGCTGATGATCATCTTGCATAAACCAAAGAAGTTTTACGAAACAATGGAAACACTCGCTCTGAAAATCAAGATTTGTTACACCCTATCGTTGACTTGAAAGAGGAGTTGGTAAAACTTAAGCAAGATAAGATTAGTAACACAAATGTACTTGCCCCAGGAATGTTTCAAATTGAAACTAGAACGCCTATTGACAAACAACAAGATACTAATGTGCTTCCTTCCACTGAAATAGGAATAGTTGCCTCTTTTCCTAACGTTAGCACTTCACAGCTTAAGAGCAAAACCAGGAAGAATAGGAAGTTGCAACGTAAGAGAAGAACAATAAAGACCTTTGAAGTAGAAGAACACCTTAGGACTTTGAATAAAACTTATGTTGCACCCACTTTAGACATTACGTTAGACAAATGTAATAGCAAAAGTGGTGTAACGAATGCTGAACCTTTAAGTACTCTGAATGTTTTGTTTGAAGCATCTTGTGTTGGTTGTCGTAAAAGCATGTTTTCTGGTTGTCATGATAAATGTGTTGCTAAGTCTATCTTATCTCGCAAGTGGAATAATAGAAAACGGAATACCTCTAGGCCCACTAATGCTTCTAAGTCTGTGCTAGGTAAACCGCCTTCTAGTGTTTCTGCAACTATCATTGATGTACCCATAGAACCTACTTCACCTCCTAGGAAGAAATTATCACCTAGTGCATTCACTAGGACCAAAGCAAAGACTAGTTGGACTTGGCAGAGATGGTTACAAAACATACCAGGATTTAAATGGATTCCTAAAATCATTAACATGTGTGTTTCAACTGTAACTGTAATGAAACCCTCTAACTCTTTGGGTTCCACCTCTACTTCTATTCCACCTGTGTCGTTTGTGTGTAATGCAGGTGATACAGATCATCCTTTGGATTGTTGATAGTGGATGTTCCCAGAACATGACAGGTAATCTCAAACTGTTATCAAACTTTGTCTCAAAGTTCATCGGCACTGTCAGGTTCGAGAATGATCACTTCGCAGCTATCCTGGGCTACGGAGATTACATCAATGGGAACATCTTAATTAGCAGGGTTTATTATGTGGAAGGTCTCTGTCATAATCTCTTTTCAATCGTTCAATTTTGTGATGGATATTTGGAAGTTGCGTTTAGGGAGAAAACTTGTTTCATTCGTGATCTACAAGGAAATGATCTCATGTCTGGAACATGCACATGAAGCCTTTACACAATCTCAACGCAAGACGTGATTGCTTCATCTCCCATTTGTCTACATTCTAAGGCAACATCAACGATCTCATGGCTGTGGCAACGTCGACTTTCACACTTGAACTTTCAAACCATAACCAATCTTGCACGATATAAACTAGTTGAAGGTCTTCCACAATTTCGGTATTATAAAGATCATGTATGCTCAGCTTGTGAACAAGAGAAAAGCACTCGTGCTCGTTTTCCTTCAAAGATGGAACACAGCTCTCAGCATGTGCTTCATCTTCTCCACATGGACTAGTGTGGCCAGATGCGTGTGCAGACGATTAATGGCAAATGCTACATTCTAGTAATTGTTGATAACTACTCACGATGGACTTGGGTTTATTTTCTTCGAAGTAAAGATCAAGCTCCACATATGATCATCACCTTTCTCACGAAAATTCAAGTTCAGCTCCGGAACACAGTCAAACAAATCAAAATAGACAGAGGAATTGAATTTGTGAATCAAACTCTTCGTGAATACTATGAGAAAGTGGGAATTGAGCATCAAACATCAATTGCACGGACACTAGAACAAAATGGAGTTGTTGAAAGACGAAACCGTACGTTAGTGGAAGTTGCAAGAACGATGTTGATAAATGCAACACTTCCAGATTACTTGTGGGTAGAAGCCATGTCAACTGCATGCTACACTCAAAACCGTTCTGTGATAACCAAACGCTACAACAAAACACCTTATGAGCTTATCCACAACCGCAAACCAAATCTCAAAAACTTTCATATATTTGGCTCTCTCTGTTATCCGAATAATGATCGTGATGATTTTGGAAAACTCAAGGCTAAAGCTGACATCGGAGTTTTCATTGGATACTGTGAAAACTCTAAAGGATACTGAATCTGGAATCGTCGTACAAGGGAGATTATGGAAATGATTCATGCTAATTTTGATGAGCTTACAGAAATGGCTTCTGAGCAAAATAGCTTGGAACCCGGTCATAACCGTCTAAACTTCCCCCAAACCTCATCATCAACTGAACCAAGCTTACAGCTTACTCATCGTCAAATGGAACAACTATTTGCTCCTCTGTTTAGTGATAATATTGATCAACGTGCTCCAGATATATCACCTATGTAGAAAACTAGAAAGGGGGGGGGGGTTGAATAGTTTTACCAATTTAAAACTTCCTTTTAAATATTTAGAACGACTTATGTCAATCTATTTAGATGTATATGTTGGACGTTGATAGATAGATACATAAAAGTGTAATGAAAGATAAAGAGTAAGAAGCACATAACCACGACACGAGTATTTATAGTGGTTCGGCTACAAGGACACCTTCCTTGCCCTACTCCACTCCCCGAGTCACCTACTCGAGATTTCGTAATCACTACACGACACCAACTCCTTATGGCGGAGAAGCCTTCACAACATCGCCTACTCTTTTTCCGGTACTAGGCTAACCACCGGGTTCTTTCACACCAAGGTGAACCACACCTACCACAACATCGCCTACCCTTTATCCGGTACTAGGCTAAGTACCGAGTTCCATTACAAAGGAGGAACTACTACTCAACACTACACAACACCTAATCCCAAAGGAGACCAACTCCTTATTACAACACCATCAAGGATATCAACATCCTTGAATATAAACAATCACTATATGTATAACGATGCACCTCATCGATTATACAACCTAAGCATTCTTCACTAATGCCACTTGATTTGATTCCTAGGCATCCTTCACTAATGCCATTGACACAACGCTTGGCACCTTTCACTAATGCCTTCGTCTAGATACCGTTAGCATTCTTCACTAATGCTTTTGACATGGACGTTAAGCAACTTTCACTAATGCTTTCATCTTGACTCTTTCGACATCCTTCACTAATGCCTTCAACACAACACATCTACGAAGGAAGAAAGAACTATCAACAAGAGAACCTCAGTAGTCTTGATGATGATGAAGCATGGCAACTCATGGACTTGAGCTTGCTCGACTTCAAGAAGTGGTGATCTCGCCTTTAAGAGGAACCTAAAGAATCAAATGAAAACAAAAGACAAACTACATAGAAAGATCCCTTAGGATCACTGGTTAGAGAGTTACAATACTTGGGAAAAGTATGTGTAAGAGTGGCAAGCCAAAAGGAAGAAATGGCTCACTATTTATAGAGGATAAATGCTTACTGTTCCCCGGATCCCACGGATCCATCCCACAAGGGATCCGTCTAGCGTAAAGCTAGGGATCCGTGGGACGCTCCTCTTTGCCCATGGGTATTTTGGTCATAGGTCATGGGTTATGGGTTGATCCATGGTTCTCTTATTAGATACAATGTATCTTCTGAGTGCAATGCACCTAGTCAAATGGGTATGGGTCAATACCATGGGTTATGGATATGTTCCATGGGTTGTAGTTTTTACCCATTTATAATACATACTAGTTATGTATATATATTTGTCCAATATGTAAACACTAGTTGTTGTACATATGTATTACTAAATCATAAAAACACTTATGCTTGTTTTAGTGTTTTATGTGAAAACGTAAGTGTGTTAGAAAACTATTGGCTCAAACTATTTACGTATTTTATTTGTTTCGTTAAAATGATTTTACGTTTGTTATCGACAATACATTAGAAGATCGTAAAATATAAATAAACGTTTTTACGGCTTATTTGTATTAACAATCTCCCCCTTTTTGTTGATGACAAAACATAAAATTATTTTAAGGAAAAACTAAAATACGTAAAAGTTCGAATTGGATTTTTTACTCTCTTCTCCCCCTTTTTGTCGAAACAAAAAGAGCGTCGAAAAGAAACTAACACATTTTTTAAGAAAAACATGTAAAAAGAAAAGATGTAAAGAGAGCAAGTGACGGGAATGGTTCTCGTCTTAACTCCCCCTTGACGAGTCCATAGCTTTGTGAGGGCATCAAGTAAATATAAACTAACAAGCTAACGAATTGTAATTTTGTTTGCAAATGGTTTCGTCCTTGTGACGAAAATGCTCCCGCTTGAAGATTGCAACTTTGCAATGGGGTGTCATGAAGTGTAATCCAAATAAGGATTAAGTTACAAATGGTTTTGCAATGTGTAGTTTGACACAAAGCTCCCCCTAGCTTAGGGTGTCAAGTTCTTCATGTGTATTTTGAAAATCTACAAAATAAAGGTTAGAAAACAAGAGTATAGTGCATAAATTCCTGCAAATAAGACTCAAGTTAGTAGAAAATTGTTCTTCTGTACCACGGATCCCATGGTTCCCTCATTTTTTGGATCCGTCTAGGTAATTTCCAGGGATCCGTCTGTCTGGTGACAGATTTTCAGCAATGGTGATATACCAAACAATGCTATATATGAAAGTGAGATATATGTACAAACAACGAACATATACTCAAAGAAATATGGCAAATAAGTTATCATTCAATAAAACAAAGAGATAATCAACAAGTCTCTAAAAACTAAGAGAATGATTTAGCCATATATTTTCTACTAATATTGATAAGTTACTAAAGTATAGAATGCAACAAGGTGCTCGAGTCTAAGGATGAGTAGACTTGTTGATTTGGTCCAATCTTTCAAGAAGATGATTAAACAAGAAATGCAACTCATTTCGTACTTCTTGAACAAGTCCTTGGGTGATTAGACAGTTAGAGCAATTTTTGTCTTGATTTGGAACCAGAGGAAAATGGATGTTTTGAGGAGGCTCTATGAATGATGGTAGGGTTTCATTAAGAGAAGTAGGGTGAGGTTCTACTAAGAATGAGGGTGGTGGTAATGGATATTCCTCCATGTGATCAAGTCCTTGGTGGTTCTTTGTTTCCAATGATGGACTAGTTGGTGTTGTAGGTGGTTCCCTATTTAACGAGAAAGTTAGTGAGTTGGATATTCTTGGTGGTGAATGCTCTAATGAATAGAGATTTGGGTGAGGAAGGGACTCGTTGGATGAGTGTAATCGATGCTCTAGGAATGAGGGCTTAGACGGTTTGCTAGAGCTAGCCATGTTTGGTTTTGAACTAGATGACCCTTTTTCTAGCCCAAAAGGTTTGATGCTAATTCTTGCGGTTCTCTTCGCAATTGTTGAATGGGTTTGTTGAGGTGGAATTCTAGCATTGTTATCTCTTACGGGAGATGATTCAGTGGATGAAATCTCATGAATCATGTGACCCTTTCTTTTGGATGAGCCTTTAGTTGAAGAGTTGTTGCTAAGTTCTTTGGTCATGGTGATGGTAAGGATGTAATATAAGCTTCTAACCACTGATTTTTGAGAGCTAGGTGAGAGTGATGATTCAACCTTAAGAGTGTTTGGTTTATAAAGGATAATTTTGAATTAGGGAATTAAATTCTTCGCCATTAAGGGGATTAAGCATGCACTTAGGATATTGATCAGCTCTAGGAAGGTATTAATGGTAACTAAAAGTGGTTAGAAAACCAAAAGATGACTTAACTTTGAAGAGAGGAGCTGATTAAAGCTTTTTGTATACATGGATCCCACAGATCCCTCTCACCAGGGATCTGTCTGGTTATAAACCAGGGATCCGTCTGTCAGACAAATTCTTGATGAATTGATATGCTTTTTGCAATGTCTAGTACCTATGTATCTCGAGGTTTTGAATTAATTTTGATGTCATGAGAGGTGGATGTCTTAAATGCTCAACCATAATAGGTGAGGGTGCTTAATGATGGTTTTGGGTAGAAAAATGGACTTTAGTTAGTCTAACTAAGTGTTTGAGAAGAGTATTATTTGATTTGAGATGGAAGAGTGGTGGTAATTAGTCCTAGAAGTTAGATGAGGCCTCAAGAAAAATTTAATAAAATCTTAAAAAATAAGGAAAAATGAAAAACTAGTTTCAAGCTTATTTTTTGAGTTAATGATGACTAAAATCAATTTGCTAAAATTAATGGATATATCAAACTAAGTGTTATGAGACGAGAGAAATAAAATGTGAGCGTTGGAGCAGAAATATGGTGAGTTTTGATGAGTTTGATAAATCAAAAACACTTTAAAATAGATCCTAGGTAAGCTATGGGTGAGTGTGAAGCTTTCAAATGATTAAGGAATACTTAGGTTGTTCTAAAGTCTTATGTTTGATTAGTGTGAGGTGATCTAGTGAGCTGTTTTTGACGTAGTGAGTTCTGTATGGCTCATCTGTGGTCACGGATCCCACGGTTCCCTTTTGGGAGGGATCCGGCTAGTTATATTGCTGGGGTCCGCCTACTGCAGATCAGAAGGATTACAGCAGATGTGCAGTTTTGCACTCTTAGCAAAATGCCTCTCCTTTTGTTTCTACAAAGACCAAATGCAAGAACACATCAAGTATAATGCATAGCAAATGTGGGAGAACTAAAAGTTCCTAAAAATGAGTGACGACGACTACTTGAATGTTTTCAAGAAGTCATAAAATCTCATTCTACACATTCCTAAGTTAAGATTGTTTTAATGCCAAGTTATGTTAAGACCTACATACTACATCCTATTCTACATAAGTATTGTTTAAGTGTTACAACCCATTGTTTGAAATTGTTTTTCACAAATTTAGGTCCTATGAACTTACCTTACTTCTAAACCCCTTCCCGTCTTCACTCCTCCTCCACTCTTTATCACACCATCTCTACTTCTTTTTCTTCAAGAAGTTGGCGAAGCACTTGAACATTCCCTTGGTTTGTTGCCATTCGGGTGATGCACTAGGAACGTCCGGCAATTGATTGATGTAGTCCAAGGGGTCGAGATCGGTATTTCCGAGTGGGTTGCTACTACCTTCACCTTCTCTTTTCCTATCCCTTTCTTTCAAGGAATCCGTAGGTGGATGAGGCCTTTTGCCTTCCACCATAAACCTTGTAGTTCTACCCTCGGTCAATGACACCATAACTTTGTTGCAAAATCTATGATCATAGGATTGAGGAGAAGGATCTAATACAAAGATGAATTTAGCAAGACGGGTTAGGAGCATTGCGTAAAGGAGCACCATTTTGTCCATGCTTCTTACACTTTCCATTCTCTTAATCATGTAGTAAGCAAGGTTGAAGCGAGTCTCGGTCACTAGGCAATAGATCATGAAACTTAGACATGCGTTGGGTTGATCCTTGTTTCCTACTAGGCACAATACATTCTACCTTACCACATTTTCCCATTTCCTATACAATGCGTACATCTCGGAGAGCTCCATTTGAAAAGGATCCCTATAGATCACTTTCGAATTCCTAGTGACCCTCGATGGGGATGCTCTTGGCATGAACACGGTGTCCCTCACCGTTGTTACTTCCGGGATTAAGATGTGATAGATTTCATGATGATCAACCATAGTGTGTATCTCTTCCAAAGACCACTCATTAGAATACATGCAAACACCTTGATATGGAACCCCTACTATTCTTCCAAACTCCACAAGCGAAAGGGTGTACTCATGCTCATTTATGATGAAGACAATCAAGATGGACCTATCATCATTTCTAACTATCCTCATTGTCTTGTAGAACTCGAGTAAGAAAACCGGGAAAATTTGTTCGTTTATGTCCAATAAACAATCAAAGCCAATGGCCCCAAAAACTTGTCTTATGTTGGTGTTAGCAAGAAATGATGGTTCTACTACTCGACCTTTGTGAAATAGTCTCTTTTCGAGCATTTTAAAGGCGTTCCTATCTTCGGGACTAAGTCCATCTTTTCTATGATACATTGGTATGTAATGAGCGGTATCTTGATAGTCTTGTTGTCGATTTCTTGGCATGATTGTTCCTAAACAACAAAACCACAATGTGGTGTTAATTTTGAATAGTAACCTAAAGGGTTTGATCACAATTTTGCTCAAATCATTTTTATTGAATTCAAGAAATGGGTTTAATTTGTATTAACAATGTTAATTCTTTGATTTGGATTATCTTAGAAAACAATGTAATAAAAAATTATCATAAACCCATTTGAACCAAACTTCTAAAAATGAAGAAATTGTAATCCTAGAAATCAAGGAATTAAATTAACAATGTAGTGAAGATTATACTTACACAAGTGATTGTTATGCTTGAGGCGAATGATCAAATTGCTCCTTTGAACAGTAATTGTGTTTTGGTTCGTGAGTCTTTGAAGGGAAAATGATTGTGGAACATCCACAGTGATCATTACTAACTTATGCTGTCTTATGTTGCACGGATCCCATGGATCCCTCTCATTTGGGATCCGGCTAGTTCAAGCTCAGGGATCCAGATTGACAGCAGAAATCAGTTTAAGCATTCCTTGATTACTTTGTTTGAGAGTTCTAAAATGCCTAAAGTTTGATGTTTAAGCTCTGTAACTTGTGATTTGAGGTTTTGAAGGTTTAATACTAATTCTATTTGACGTGGTTCCCTTTTTAAGAATTAGTCACAATTCTTGGGAGGTTTATCAAAGATCATGATAAAATCCCATTTTATCATAATATAAGAAGTTTCACATAGAAATTCATTGACATAGATGAAGTGTCAATAATTCCTTTGTGATGAATAATGATTGAGGCTATCGAATAACAAAGATATCATTATTACAAGTTTAGTAGTGTAGTCTATACGAATCAATCAAAGAATACTATTCTTGATGATGGCTTTAATATAGATAATTACTTAAGTAATTACTAATAAAGATTAATTATGCAACTAAGATTTTAACAATAATAAAAAAAAATGTAAATTATTAACGATCATACCTTTGCTAACTATTCTTCTTAAGGAAAGAAGTATTTAGAGGAAATGTTTTGTGATCTTCTTGGAATCTCCAGATCCATGTGTGAGAACAACAATGCTAAACATTCTTTTCACGAAAAGAAATATTTAGATAGTTTCTTCATGATCTTCTTGGTATGCCCAAATCCAAGTATGGAGGATACTTAACAAGGAAAGTGTTAGAGCATTCTATTATTGTCCAACAATAAACACTATAATGATTTAAAAAACATGACTTGAAAAATCCTTCTTTGTAGTTTTCAAACATACACGGATCGTATCAAGTTTTTAAAGTACAACATACTCTAAGAAACTTGGAAACGAAGCTCTGATGCCAATTGTGGAAAACTAGAAGGGGGGTTGAATAGTTTTACTAATTTAAAACTTCCTTTTAAATATTTAGATCGACTTATGTCAATCTATTTAGATGTGTATGTTGGATGTTGATAGATAGATACATAAAAGTGTAATGAAAGATAAAGAGTAAGAAGCACATAACCATGACATGAGTATTTATAGTGGTTTGGCTACAAGGACACCTTCCTTGCCCTACTCCACTCCCCGAGTCACCTACTCGAGAGTTCGTAATCACTACACGACACCAACTCCTTATGGCGGAGAAGCCTTCACAACGTCGCCTACTCTTTTTCCGGTACTAGGCTAACCACTGGGTTCTTTCAAACCAAGGTGAACCACACCTACCACAAAGTCGCCTACCCTTTATCCGGTACTAGGCTAAGTACCGAGTTCCAGTACAACGGAGTAACTACTACCCAACACTACACAACACCTAATCCCAAAGGAGACTAACTCTTTATTACAACACCATCAAGGATATCAACATCTTTGAATATAAACAATCACTATATGTATAACGATGCACCTCATAGATTATACTACCTAAGCATTCTTCCCTAATGACACTTGATTTGATTCCTAGGCATCCTTCACTAATGCCTTTGACACAACGCTTGGCACCTTTCACTAATGCCTTCGTCTTGACACCTTTAGCATTCTTCACTAATGCTTTTGACACGGACGTTAAGCATCTTTCACTAATGCTTTCGTCTTGACTCTTTCGGCATCCATCACTAATGCCTTCAACACAACACATCTACGGAAGAAGAAAGAACTATCAACAAGAGAACCTCAGTAGTCTAGATGATGATGAAGCATGGCAACTCATGGACTTGACCTTGCTCGACGTCAAGAAGTGGTGATCTCGCCTTTAAGAGGAACCTAGAGAATCACACGAAAACAAAAGACAAACTACATAGAAAGATCCCTTAGGGTCAGTGGTTAGAGAGTTACAATACTTGGGGAAAGTATGTGTAAGAGTAGCAAGCCAAAAGGAAGAAATGGCTCACTATTTATAGAGGAGAAATGCTTACTGTTCCTCGGATCCCACGGATCCCTCCCACAAGGGATCCGTCTAGCGTAAAGCTAGGGATCCGTGGGACGCTCCTCTTTGCCCATGGGTAATTTGGTTACGAGTCATGGGTCATGGGTTATGGGTTGATCCATGGTTCTCTTATTAGATATAGTGTATCTTATGAGTGCAATGCACCTAGTCAAATGGGTATGGGTTAATACCATGGGTTATGGATATGTTCAATTGGTTGTAGTTTTTACCCATTTATAATACATACTATTTATGTATATATTTGCCCAATATGTAAAAACTAGTTGTTGTACATATTTATTACTAAATCATAAATACAATTATGCTTGTTTTAGTGTTTTATGTGAAAACGTAAGTGTGTTAGAAAACTATTCGCTCAAACTATTTACATACTTTATTTGTTTCGCTAAAATGATTTTACATTTGTTATCGACAAAACATTAGAAGATCGTAAAATATAAATAAATGTTTTTATGGATTATTTGTATTAACAAACTGTTTTCGCTGCTAAACCTGATACTAATACAATCCCTGATGAACCTGAAACAACAACAACTGTTGAAGAAGCACCTCCAATTGATTCTACAACAAGACCCGAACAAACCGCATCCATGGCGATGAAGCAGCTGATGATCTTCTGAATCATGATGTACCTACACCCGTAGATTAAGATCCAAATGCGTTCTTCAACCCTTTCGCAAATGAAACTGCCACTTCAGATGTTGCGGAATCATCTACAAGCCATTTGAATCCACCTAATCTGCATAATGTATATCAACATCAACCCTCCACACATCGTTGGACTAAAGATCATCCTCTTGTGAACATTATTGGAAACCCGAATCAACCAGTCGTAACTGGACAATGCCTTCAGACTGACGGTGAACATTGCATTTATGCACTCACCGTTTGTCAATCTGAACCCAAGAACATTAAAGAAGAAATGACTTATGACAACTGGATTGAATCCATGCAAGAAGAACTAAATCAGTTTAAACGTCTTGAAGTATGGGAATTGGTTGCACGACCAACAGGGGTCTACGTCATTGGTCTTAAATGGATTTGGAAAAACAAGTTAGATGTTGAGGGTACGGTTATCAGAAATAAGTCACGTCTAGTGGCTAAGGGTTATAGACAAGAAGAGGGGATTGACTTCGAGGAATCATTCGCACCGGTTGCTAGAATTGAGGCTGTTCGGATTTTTCTGGCATTGGTAGCTCACATGAACATCACGGTCTATCAGATGGATGTCAAAACCGCTTTTCTAAATGGTAAACTGAAGGAAACGGTATATGTTAGTCAGCCAGAAGGATTTGTTGATCCAAAGTTCCCTAATCATGTCTACAAACTGAACAAGGCTCTCTATGGTCTCAAACAAGCCCATCGGGCGTGGTATGATGAGTTATCATCCTTTCTTCTATCCTATAATTTTGTCAAAGGATCGGTCGACCCAACACTGTTTATACAATATCACGGGGCACACATTTTAATCGTTCAAATTTATGTGGATGACATCATTTTTGGGTCAACCCATAAAAAGTATTCAAACGCTTTTTCAAAAAACTTATGAACACACATTTTGAAATGTCAATGATGGGTGAACTTAAGTTCTTCTTAGGACTACAAGTTCATTAATCACCCCGTGGTATTTTCCTAAGTCAGTCCAAATATGCTCTTGAAATCTTAAACAAACATGGAATGCAAAGCTGTGATACCTATGCCACACCAATGGCACATACCAAAAAACTGGATGCTGATTTGCATGGGAAATTGGTTGACCCTACCAAATACCGAATTATTATTGGGTCTCTCATGTATCTAACAGCCAATAACTGACATGACATTGTATTTTCTGTATATCTTTGCTCCTGTTATCAGTCGCGACCAACTGAGACACACCTCTTTGAGGCTAAAAGAATCCTCCGATACATCAAGGGAACCATTCATTTGGGGATCTGGTATCCGAAGGATTCTGGTTTTGAACTAATGGCTTTTTCAGATGCTGATCATGCAGGATGCTTAGATTCTCGGCAAAGTACTTCAGGTGGTTTGCAATTCCTTGGTGATAAATTGGTGTCATGGCAATCGAAGAAGCAAGATTGTACATCACTGTCCTTAACCGAAGTAGAATATGAAGCCATGTCGGCGTGTTGTGCTCAAGTCATTTGGATGAGAACACAACTCAAAGATTATGGTTATGTATTTGTCAGAATCCCGGTGTACTGTGATACACGAAGTGCTATTGCGATCTCGGGCGACACCGTTCAACATTCGAAGTCCAAGCACATCGATCTTCGATATCATTTCATCAAAGAGCATGTGGAAAAGGGTACCGTTGAATTATATTTTGTGGGTACTGAACACCAACTGGCGGATCTTCTCACTAAAGCCTTAGCTCCTGCTAGGTTTACTGATTTAATCCACCGGGTTGGCATGAGGTGTTTGACTCCAGAGGAACTGGACGAACTTTTAACACATTCTTAAAACCAGTCAAACTCCAAAACCTCTTTTGTAAATAAATATTTCAAAAACAAAAATAGAAAATTATAAAATTTGATAAACACAAAAATATTCTTCTATCTAATTTTTTTCATACATTGCAAGTATAAATCTTTCGTCAATACTTTATTCTATCAAACATTTCATTATTTTTCCCGGACAAGTGTTGAGGGGGAAAATATAAATATTTTTTCAGTTTCATAAAGCCTTGTACTTGCATGTTACCTTAATTGGTTGTATCTTTGAAAATGATGGTTACATTTCTTGTTTTACACACTTCTCGGACTCAAATTTGTAAAATTTCACTATTTCTAAAGTTGAGGGAGAGTGTAGTCAAGTTTCTTTCCAAAACAATTACGTTTTGCTAAACCAAAGTGGAAGTTATGGGTCTTGGTTGAAAATGGTTGAGGTGGAAGGACCAATTGTGTCAAAATTAAAAAAAAAAATTAACAAAACCTTCACCTAACTTTACTTACACATTTATTACAAACATTAAATCTTTCAACCACCATAATCCACGCCTAACATTCAAAGTAAAATCCGTGCTTCAAACTTGAAATTTTTAAGTGTAAAACGTTTCCTAGTGTGATTACAAACATAGGTTTTAAATCTTACTCCAAACCAACGGTTTGATTTTAAACTAGGAGTGATTTAGTATTCTACGCATATGCGTATGAACAAGAAATCACTATGGGGTGTTTAGGATGAAATGGTTAGTGTCAACATGGTCAAAATCAAGTCTTATATCCATTTTCATCAAAAATTTCAACCCATAAAATGTTTTTAAATACATTCGAATTTTAGGGTTCATATGAGGATTTGGGCGTTTTCACTTATGAGTGTTCCAGTATAATTAGATGCTTGAGTAATGTTTGTTACATGTTTAATTGATCTTTAACACCTTTGAATCATGCCCAGATAACACAAATTTGAAGAATTAGACTTTAGGGTTTAAGTATGCGTATAATTGGGTACTTATGATTCTTGGGGTATTTGATGTTAAAACTTATTTGAAACAACTCACTTAGCTTCTAAGATATCCTAGAAAACGTTTGGTTGAATTCCCATGGTTGAATTGCTTACTCGTAGGATTTGAAAATTAGGGTTTATGTCTACGCATAAGACTATCTTACGCGTAAACTTGTGATTTCATGTGACGTTGAAAGTGATTGAATAAAATGTTAATATGAGTGTTATGGTTAATCTATTACAGGCTTCTACGCGTACAAGGATCAGAAAAAAGGTAGCCTAGCTTAAGCTTATGGAACACCTTATGCGTAGATGTTACGCATAAGAGAAATCTTACGCGTAACTCTTACACATAAGGGTCTACAATGGACTACGCGTATCCTGTGAAGGATATGCGTAAACTTGGACTTCTACGCCTAAGGGATACTCTTACGAGTAAACCTTACACGTAAGTCCTTAACCTAAGCTTACGCGTAAGCCTTATGCTAAGAATCCACTCCTACGCGTAAGCCCTCCTTACGCCTAAGGGTTATTCCTATGCATAAGCTTATTCCTACACTTATGGTTACCCTGTTTACGCATAAGCTTACTAACCTACGCTTAAGCCAAATTGTAACTAAACTTTTGAAATATTACGCGTGCAAACTTGTAATAAGTTACTCATAATGTCACAAAACCAAAATGTCACTAATAAGCTACAAATGTTAAAACGTTGTGTGATTAAGTTAACTTTGGACTTTAAAATTCAAAATTAACATACTTACGTAACTTTTCACGTCAACTTTGGACTATTGGACAATATGTGACTTTGGACTCGTAACATTCATAAACATAACAACTTCAATAATTGGACAATCAAATCAACTTTTGACTAACATAATGTCTCTTGATATGTTAGTTCTTTTGTCTCAATATCTTTCAGATCACAAAATGGACGTCATCATGGAAAATGTCAATGCTCCAAATGAACTCACAATGAATAATATCTTCCCAACTGATTACAACAAGACGATTGGAAAGAACAACCTTGAGGTCGATTTTGAGAATTTCACATGCTCGGAATCATCATGCAAGATTGCTGTGGATATCCTCAAAACTCATCCCTACAACAACATGCTAACCAACTCAGAAACTATACCAGAAATCTACATTCATCAATTCTGGCACACGATGAAAAAGGTTGATGGTCAAGATGCTGTCAATGTGACCCTCAATCATAAGGAAGTCACCGTCACAATAGCAGATCTTCGTACAATTCTTCTTCTGCCTGCCATTCAACCTGCTGACTCTGTAGCAATTCCAAATGAAGAGGCTACAATGCAATTCATGGTCAACATTGGCTATGATGAAGCTGATGGAGTCATTACCAAGCACTCCACGGTCGATCTTAATAACATTCCTCAACCGTGGATGACATTGTACATCATGATCGCCAAGTCTGTGTCTAGAAGAGACAGCGGTCATGAGCATCCTAAACTCATGCACCTACAAACCTTCTGGGGGATGGTCAACAAACAACATATAGACTTTGCAAGCGTGATATGGGAAGATATGATGTCCCACCTCAAGAAGCCTGGGAAAAAGGTTCCCTTTATCAGATACACGAAGCTGTTGATTCAGAACATTCTCGGGAAACATCGGGATATTCCTTTGAGAATTAATGACCCGAAGAATCACTCTGTGTTGTATGAGCCTACGTTGAACATTGTCAGATTTAAAGACTCATCAACAAGGAAACTAGGTGCAGTACTACTTGATTGCCTTCTCACTGATGAAATCAAAAGTCTTCCGTCGTATCTGCGATATCAAGAAGCAGTGAGCGCTGGGAAAGTAGGTTTTATGGATGAAAAGACTTCAGCTGTTCCTATCAAGAAGACCAGAACATCAGGAAGCACTAGTAGTGTCGGAAGCACTAGGAGCGCTCTTAAATATCCTAAGAGGTATCCAAGCTTCAAAAGAAAAGTCCCATATCAGGGCGCTCGTCCTAATCCTAAACCGGAACCCATTCTAAAGGACGAAGATTCTGAAGATACTGAATCTGAAGAGGTGGTTTACTACTCCGAAACTGCTACAGATGACACTACCTCATCGAGGTTAGAAGATAAACCACCAAGTCCAAAATCAGAAAAAGGGAAGACACAGTAAATGAAGAACAGAAGATAGTGATGAAGATGAAGATCCAAAGGATGAACAACAGCAATACTTAAGCAGCTGAGGTTGCAGCATGTTGCTCAAGAATTCAATCTTCAGCAAACCAGAGGCCGTGGAGGCTCTAGTGGTGGAGTACAAATCACACCAGTTCTTGATGCGGTTAATTAACCCAATAAGGGAACTGGTACCACCACTAAGGAATCAACAGAGCAACAACAACAAGAGTATGAAGTCCTGTTCGACTTTGAGGTAGATGAGCAAGAAAAGACTGAGAAGATAACATATGAAGATGTGGAGAGAGCAGCTAAGGAAAAGGCTGAAGAAGAAGCTCGAGCAAAAGCTGATGAAGAAGAAAGGATTCGAATTGAAACTGACAATTACATTAGCGATAATCCTGATCATAATCCTGAACAAATTTCTGAGCCACCTCAAGACCCATCCACAACTGAGTCATCATCTCACTCCTCACCACCACCATCTGATTAAACAACCACTAGATCATCTTCCAAATCAATCAAGAAACCCTCTGACACTTGGGCATCCTGTGCCAAAACCAAGATCGTTAAGGCTGTCAAGCAAACAAGAAAATGAAATGTGGTTAACAAAAAGTTGAATCAGCTGGCTGACAGGGTTAACTTACTCGGTAATGTAATGAACGAGTTCATGAAGGAAAGAGAACAAATCCATCAATTTCTCAACAAAGACATTCAAGGTGAAATGGACAAGAGGATTAGGGAATACACACATCAGTTCCTTCTCGACATTGTCCCTGGTGTTACAAGAGAAATGTTTGCGAAACAACTTTATCCATATCTGAAGTCAATGCTCAGGCAAACAATTACAACAACACCAATGGTTATGCAAACCCGACCAGTTCAGCCTCTGAATGTCACTGAAACTGACTTGGTTTCACAGTTTATTATGCAGATGTCTCCTCGATCTCTAACTTTTACATATGATGAATCTAAACTATTTAAGGCATTTCTTACATATCAACTCAAGACAACTTGCAAGGAAGCAGCTGGTCAAGAAAAGCGACCAAGAGACGATGATGATGCGGACAAGGATCCAAAGGCTAAACGTCCAAAGAAAACAGGCGAGTCCTTATCTATCCCTCCACCACCACCAAAGACCACATCCACTACACAAGCATCACAGAAGACTTCTACATCTGATAAACCTCAGGATGCTGAGTCTCCACCACCATCGGAGAAAACTAGTGATCATTTCCAATACACCGGTGGTGAAGACGAGGAAATTCCTGAGCCCCAACAACCGCCCTCATCTACAACATCACCTAAGCAGCAACCAGGACCATCATCCAAGCCAAAGAAGAAAAGATCAACATCAGTTGTATCATGGTTGGATGAAGATGATACTGAAGAATACGAATGGTTTAGCAAGCTTGTGGATGCCACCCCTCGATTACCAGAAGGTTAAGAACCGGTCGATGGACGTACCATGGAGCATGTAAAGATTATCCAGGAAAACTTCAAGAGTAAGAAGATGACAAAAGGGGAGCTACGCCAGATCAAGAATGATTCTTTCCAATTGCTAAAAGACAGCTCCGACAGCGCTCTTGAAGTCGAATATCATCTCGAAAACATTGCTCGAGCTATGTCTAACAACATTGACTGGCTCAACCCCGAATCAAACATCGAATTCACAAGAAAGGATAACACTCCATACTACACGGACCGGACCAGACCGTTACCAACCATTGGCCGACCGGAACAACCCAGAATTCCTTATCAATACTTCTTCAACAATGACTTGGAATTTCTTTAACACGGTAGCGACATCAGCAAGATGTATGCTACGTCACTCACCTTTAACATCCCAGGAGCGGTCTTCTCCAAAAATGTTGCCATCGAAGAAGAAGCCACAAGAATGTTCATTGACAATGTGGTGAATTATGACATTGATGCTCTGTATGGCATTCATCATTGGCCTGAAAGGAGAAGACTATACTACAGAAGCTGCCAAGTTCATAAATCAAACAAAGAGGTGTTCAGTGACAAACGGATCGTTGCTATCATGAATATTCGTCTGGCTACGAAGTGGGATTACTCATTCCTGGAGGAGATCAAAGTCAAACACCAAGACGAGCAAGAATATGATTTTACTGAAGCTGATTTTCCAAGATTGTCGCTCAACGACATCGAAGACATGTATCTGGCTAAGGTACAAGGTCGGATGAGACAATTCTCTACCAACATCAAGCTCCAGTACATCACGTCATTGTTGATATTCATTAGAAGCAGAGTGATCCAGGAACGTGTTGAAGATCTTCAACTTGCTGTGGAATCTTACTAGAAAAAAGTCAATCTCACTAAACCATTGCTACACTTTCCCGACATCAACTAAATCTCTCAATACACCATTGTGAAGAAAAAGAAGTTTAGAGTTTTTTACCGCAGTGAACTTCACCACAACTGTTTCATGGTGTACAACGAGGTTCACAAGTTTTGTGATCTCACTTTGAAGAATGTTCGTGATGGGTTGGCATATCGGTTAAAGGAGATACATCAAGGACTTGGGTCAAAAAAGCGGTGGAATTCTGACGAAAGAAGGGATGTTAAGAAGATTATCAAGAGGATAGATGAAAGGTTGTTTCATCGTGATCAGATGTGGAATCTTGAAAGCTTTTTGGGTGGAAGACAGAGTTTCTTGCTTACGGGTTATCAACATCAAGAGAGAACTCCTGGTCTACTTGATTGATGGTCTGGTATCTCTTTTCATTATCTTGATTGAACATTTGGATTATTTGATGTGTATATTGATTGTGGCTTGTGCACACATAAAATTGTACAACCCGTAATTGTAATGAAAGGACCCTGTGGTACGCATCAGTACCACAATCCTTATAAAAGGAGCCAAAGTTTCTTACTTTTGACTAAAACTTATCAAAACTTTCATTTTTTTAAAGTTTTGCTCAAAAGAACAAATACTTCCCTTTATGTTTTTCAAAACCTAAAAAGTTAATAATACTTGTTGAGGGGGAGTATTTGCTAAAAATCTTCGTCACAAAATGTTCTTCGTGGAAATCATCCCACAAAACTCGAAATGGTCATATTCGATATAAAAAATTTCATCAAAAATAACATTTATAAGCCATTTTTGAGGGGGAGAAATTGTGTGATACAAATATGTTGAAATTGTGAATGAATCATCGTGTGCTAAGACTTAACCCATGAATTGACGAGATCTGAACTGTCATGCATCGAAAAGATTCGTCTTCAAAGACTTATCCGAGTAGATCGTACCTATTCAAGAAACTCTTGATAGACATGAACCTTGACGGGTTTGACAACCTTTCGAGGTTTGTCCACAAATTCAAGGTAGTTATTAGAGCTAGTTGTCACCTAAAAGCTGACAATGTATCTCTTTAACTATGCAACATAATCGTGTCTCACGGGGAATTGTCTATCTTGAGTCGGTCAATTCAAAAGTGCGAGCTCTACCGTCACTGTGCAGATTTTTGTCAAAACACTTGAGCACATGTGGAGGGGGAGTAGTTTTTAAAATACAAAACTCTCGAAGTGTTATAAAATGTTTTCACTCATAAATACTTTGAGAGATTTTCGAGAAAATGGTTTTATGGCAACATAGGATAGTCATGGAGTTATAAGGTGACTAAGGTTAGGAATAACCGTCCTATGATCCGCCAGAGCCGGAAGTATCTACCCAAGGACACCACCAATAGTTAGTAATTAGAAGTCCTTAGGTATGATTATAAAAAGGTGAAAATAAGAATCGGAGAAAGAAGGAGTTGAAGAATTAAAAAGAAAAGTAAAGAAAAGGGTGAAAAGAAATAGCCCTCCAAATTATTCAACTTAGGGCAGACACCGGGTTCAATTGTAACCACTCGTAAATTTCCCTACACATTTTTTTCGCGACTATTTTTTTTTCTTTCGTTTCGAACTTTAAACACGACAAGTCACGGGATATTTTTCCACTTCGACCTCCATAATTAAAACTTTATAAAATAAGTATATAAAATAAACTTTTTATATTTTTATTTATCTACCGGGCCTCAAGTCCAACTCGATCCATCTTTATTTCATGCCTCTTAGGCTTGCGTGTTCAACCCGATCCAACTCCTTTCTCTTTAATCCCTCGTGTACAAACCAAACCAAAAAGTCCAAGCCTACCTAAGCCCCTACTCTAATTTTATAATACAAAGCATGGCAAGTGAATTGTCAATTGTTTCATGTTTTGATCCCACGAGTACAAGACCAAAGCAAAAGCAAAAGCTAAAATATAAAAATTTGGTCAATATACCTTGCGTGTAAATTGTGTGTCTATTGGGAGACAAAATTCAAACCAGCACACTCTATATATTTTTATATTGTAAACACTGGCATGTGATTTCTATGTTCATATGAACACACAATCAAGAGACAAGCGAATTTTTATCTTGTGACAAAGTTAGCAAGTAAAAGTGAAGCATGTGCTTCCATTTTATTTATTTATTTTTTTTTTGTTTTCTTTCTGTGACCAACGTACAACCCAAAACACCAAAAAAATGCATCAACTTTTGGCATGAAGTATTACCATGCAAAGACAAGCACACCTATTCTAATACAAAAGTCGACAAGTGATTTCTTTGTTTTCTGTGTACACCACGAGACAAACACAAGCAGAAACTAACACCACCCTTAGCTATTTTATTATATGCATGTGCATGTAGGAGACAAGTCAAGAGTCAATGTTTCTTTTTCTTTTGTTCCTATATGATCAGAAGCCAAAAGCACAAAACAAGCTAACCCATGTGCAGCCCTTATCTTCCCAACCCCACTTCTTCTCTTCCTTCTCTGCTACCCAACGCACACCTATACTCCACCTTCTTCAATTGGAAACCCTCCAATTAACTTTCCAAACCTCAAAACAAGATCAAGTCCATTTCCCATTTGCTTCATCAAGAACAGACGTCACCCCTCCTGGGTACCCACACCACGCTCCACTAAAATTCGGAAGAAACTCCACAAGGCTCAGAGGTCCCCATCTATTTCCTTGTCTCCATGGGCCACGGTTGATGACAACACCAAAGACGTGCCCCAAATTATAGCTGAAGTCGAGCATGCTTGATCACAAAATAAAACTCCATTTCTCTTTTCTTGGAACTAAGAAGTATGGTTAGACCATGGTTGTCTCGCTATAAAACCCAACTTGAACAGCTAAGTTTAAACTCACACAACTTATCAAGTCAAAACACTTCTCTCCCTCTCAAACATAAACGTCCACGGTGGGAAAGACGAGCAAAGGAAAAACACACGGTTAGTCACTTAGCTTGAGTATAAGGTTCGAGGGCGTCACTTTGAGTCACTTGGGTCACGTTCACTTCGCTTCAAATCTCGTCACCACTCGCTAGAGTGTCGTAAGTTCTTTTGACGCACTCTCAATTCTTTTGTTTTTATTCTAATCTCCATATCAAGGATCGAATCGTATAAAAATGTGTCCTAAAGCTAACGATCTCTAAAACATTGACAAACCAAATAGAAACGTTTGTATATCAACTAAACTTAATGTGTTATGTATTGCGTTATAAACCTTCGTTGCATTTTTTTTATCTACAAGCATATATCGTGTTTATTATAAAACTCACCCGAACACATATTGTACCGGCCCAACAATAATCATAATAAACCCACAAGCTAACAATAAGCTAGTTATAAGCTTTCGTAAAAGATCAATAAGCTAACTAAGTCGAAATATATTTTTAGGACTAAAAATGCAAGACATATAGTTTTCGGGTTAAATATAAATATTATGGGAAGTTAAGGGTACGTATTGTATATTTTACGCATGCAAGTAAAAGCCTAGGGTCTATTTTATAAATATGGGAAACTAGTGTAAAAATGAAATAATACATTTTATGTCAAAAATACAAATTTTGAAACTAAAAGGGACTAAAAGTGAAATTACAACCTTTTGGACGAATTTCGTAAAAACAGAATTCTAAGGGGTCAAAACTGTAAATTCTAAATGAGAAACATAATCGGGTACAAATTGTCATTTTTCTAAAGTTTGAGGGCCAAACTCGGATATTTTCAAACTTGAGGGTGAAAAGTGTAAATTTGAAAAGATGTTTAGAAAACTTATAAAATTATAACAACTTTACAAAAACAAGTGTTTTGACAACCTAGTGTTCATATATGAAAATTATTAAGTCGATAACTAATTAAACTTATATATATTTATAAGTATATAAATATATGAAAACACTATTCGATACCGACACAACTTAAAATAAATAAACAAAACTCTCGGTAGCATCGTCATATTTATAACGCTCTATTGAATTTTATATTCAATGCTCTATCTTTTCGGTCGTAAACCAAACGTATATCATTATTCCGAGACTTGCCATCTCGTTCTTAGGTTCCGGGTAGGAGCCACTGCTGTATCACACTCGATCTCTTTGTGCCTATTCATCGAACTGCTGAGGTGAGTTTATAGCCCCACTTTTACTCTTATGTACTTGCTTTATAAAACTATGGGGTGTGAAACATACAAAACTCTTTTCGGACCTGAAACTAAAAACACTATTACGTGAAACAACCTTGAATCCCAACTATGCTACCGTTAGTTCCCTTTGGGGAGGCGCGATTGTTATGAATAGATCTATTGGGGATGACACCCCCGTTCGAGTTTGACCGGATAGCCAAACGTCGGGTGTATATCATATCGTATTGATTGAGTGTACTGGAAATACACTTGCTGGGCTTTTATTTATCATGCTTCTAGATGCATGCACACTGTCGTAGTTTCGGTCGCATGAACTTGGTACTAGCGTAATAGCCTTTTGCATATAGTGTCATTCACAGAGATGCTATATGTGCAACTGTGGTCCAACTTGATTTCTTAAACTTAAACCTATGAACTCACCAACCTTTGTGTTGACACTTTAGCATGTTTTTCTCAGGTTTACTTATTGGCGTGGGCAATGGCAAAGGCATTCGTTGAAGACTGGCATCAGAAGTGTTTCCAATCATATTTAATACAACTTTTAATGGGACAACATATACTTCTATGGGTTTTACTTCCGCACTTTGAAACAAAGATGTAAAACTATTTCTTAAATAAATCTATATTTTGAAAATGGAATAGAGTTTCCATTCTTTATTACCTTGTGTTGTGTATATTGATTTAGTAGCACCCCATGACCCAAACGCTTCCGCTGTAAAATTTTGGGGGTGTTACATCAATACATATGCTACTGGTTGCCACTAGATGACACCGGTATTGATATTAAAGTCATCATGGACCTAGTGACTCATGCACTAAACCTTCTTAGCCACTCAAGTTTCTCTCAACAGAAGCTTATTTTATTCTCATAGGGAACCCTACGTAAACTATTGGCTTTCTCTTAGAGATTGTTGGTATTGAAGGAGACCCTCTCCATAGTCTCCGCTTACAAAAATCAAAGTGCACTATTGAGTCTAGAGCCATGAGATTCATCAAAAGATCTCTTAGGAACACTTGACATTTCATCACTTGTCGTTCAACATTAAGGACGCAAGTGATACAAATTTAGAGTCCTACACAGATCTTAGCAATCTGTCGAGAACATTTATGAGAGGTTCATATTTGTGATCCTCAGTGATTGAATGGAAACTCCTGCCAGGGTCGACATCAAACAGCCCTGACAGCAGGTCGCTTCGGTAGCCCCTTATGGGTTACACTTAGTGTTGTTTCAAACGGTCTACAGTCGTGGAATGACGCTTCGGTGTACCTCAGCGACTCACCTGAACTGTAGGTGTACTTCGATACATCGTGTTATCCTACTTGAGGGACTCCAGTTCAGGAACAACCTTTGCGAGAATTAGATATGTGTTTTCACACTATGCCGTTAACACGCTCGAAGTTCGAACTTGTAAGTGCTGAAAATCCCGCTAAGGAGATTCCTTTCAAGAATCGAGTACTGAAGATGTGGGTCATTACTTGAACTTGTTCAACGTAATGCCAACTGTCCCTTATGGGATTTTGACTGTTGATTCGCCCGACCAAGGTGAATGGAGTCAAGACATTCATCAGAAGAACAATCGTAGTGGTCAATTCTCTAAGAAATGACCACAGTGATCGATTGGTGTTTATCACTAACCCATTCTTATGTTTTCTTCTTATGGATGCTCCTGGGAGATGATCGTGCTGATTCTCCACATGCTCATACCAACAACAACTCAAATTAAAGTTCTCTCGAAAGGAAACACAAAAGTCAGAATGATTCTTCTTCAAAGCCAAAGAATCTGCAAAGTTTAAAGACTAAGAGAACTACATCAATACTGAAATCCAACGTCAAAGGATGTGTGAGCATGTTGGAGAAGGACGTGGAGAAACCTGAAAAACGAAGCGGACCTGATGCAGAAAAAAACATCATAACATTACCATATCCACACCTGAACAAAGAACAAAGATTACAAAGACGTCAAAGCTGAAAACTTCAAAAGAGACAAGATCCTCACACTGGGGAGATTGTTGGAATCAAGGAACTTCTTCACACAAGAAAGAGGAATGTCAGAAGACATCAAAGCAACTGCTATTACATCAACACCAACAACTTTTCCAATATTGCTGGAGTCATCATTTACTTACTAACACTTAGGGAGAGATTGTTGGAATCACTCCTAACTTGTATTTCAAGTGTTAGTAATTAACATGTATTAGGTTGCTTAAACTAGGCTTTTATGTTAGTTACTAATGGCAAGGCTTATGGGAGAAAGCCCATAAGCCTTGGCCTAATCCCAATAAAGAAGGAAGAGACTAGACATGTTGCCCTAGTTCCCTTCCCTATAAATACTACATGTAAACCTTCCTTTGAAGGTTGGTTGTTCACTTTCACATTAATCCTACACCTAACTTTTTATCATTTATACGTGTGTTCGTGTGTGTTTGTTCAACCAATCTTTCTTATTCTTATTTCTTACATATTGATCCTTGTGTTAACTTATGGTGACCTAACAGAATGTTTTTGGACTCATAAGTGACTTCCTTTGATTTTTATGTTTTTGATGTTAAAGTAAGTGTTTTTAACATAGATATAACCTTCTAGGATCAAGTTGTGCAAAACAAACCAAGCAAAACTGGTTTGACCATCTGCGGTTTGTGCCAAGCGTCTTGGTAATCCAGCGGTTTGAGTAAAGCGGTTTGACAGAAGCGGTTTGACAAAACTGGTTTGACAGAAGCGGTCTGACAGAAGCGGTTTGATGTTCCTACAGTTTGTCATCTTTGAGGATTAATGGGTCTACGATTTGTCAAGAATTGAGACTTGTCATCTGATTTAAACATAATCAAATCATAACTTAACATCAATTACCTAATCGAATCATACCAATAACCCTTTAAACATACTGATAACATCAAATAGTCCTGAATATTAAGTGTCAATTTCCCCCGATAATGCTTGTAATTTATATCATTTATATGGATTTACGCTTGTTATCCATTTTTTTCCACTTTCAGGTAAATTACGAGCATTGGAGCTAAAGAGACGCGGAACTGGTGAAATATTAAAAGATTTGTCATATTATGCTGACTTTGAAGAAGTTATGACCTAACTCATCTCTCACATTACGCCATAACTAAAGCGTGACTTAAAAAACCAACTCATCAAAAGGTTACGGCATAACTCTTCCCAAAGGCTACGACGTAACTATATTAGGTCAAATGAGGTTCCACGCCGCTGATAACTACGCCGTAACTATTTCATCAACTACGGCGTAACCAAGTATATTGAAGACTACGGCGTAACCACTAATAAGGTTACGCCGTAACTAGCAGATCTAGTGCAAAATATGAAGGAATTGATGGTTACGGCGTAACTCTTATATTAGTTACGCCGTAACCCAGATCTGGCTGATAAATACCCCACGAATTCCAGCAATACTAATCATCCCATTCCATACACACCAACCAGAGAATGTGGGAAAAAGCTAAAGGCAGGTCTAGAGGAGCACACGGAGCTGTCTCCAAGGGAGAAATCACTCCCCTACGATAAGCATTAGCATTTTATCTTTTCTTTACTTTCAATTCATGTATTTCGTATCTTTGAATATTGAATTCATTTGTATGGTTAATATGAGCGGCTAAGCACCTCTTGGTGCTGGCCTAGTTATGATTCCTTAATTGTTTTGTTTGCATTTACATTACTTCCGTATAATTATTTCTAAGTGAATGCATGCATAGTTTATTGGTAGCTACCCTTGTTTCGGTAGTTTTGAATATCGGTAGAGGCCAATTGCCTAGGAGATATGACCAACTGACCATAGGTGAGCGGACTGAGACGGGAAGGGTAAGATATGACCAACTGACGACCCTTTCTACTTGTGCGATTTGACCAACTGATCACCTACCGTTTGGATGAACTTAAGAATTAGGGGGTGAGTGTTTAAGTTGCTAACGCCCGGGCACTCACTATTATAAATCTAGCATGTAGTGGTATTTAATGACTTCGCTTAGGGGACCAGGAACAATAGGACTTATGAGGGGACACCTGACTTCTCTTGTGGTGGCATCTTTGTTGATAGGTTAGGGCGAATTGACCAAATGTTTTCCTCTCGACTTTGACCCCAGCTGAAGTAATTTGAAGTAAGTAGACGTAGACATAACTAGCTAAGAGGAATAACTAGGTTAGCGCAACTATCCTCTATTGATTTATCCTTTGACTTTATTTGCTACTTTCTGCTTTAGTAGTTAATTAATTAATTCCCTATTGAAACCATTATTAAACTGTGACACCTAGACTTAGTAATTATCCAACACACATAGCTCTTGGGACGACCTCGGCTTTACCGATTACTACACTACACATGACCGGGTACACTGCCCGTTAGTGCATTAGGGTAGACCATAGGTATAACGAGACTTCATAAATATTAAAACCTGGTCAGTAAAACCTGCATCAAGTTTTTGGCGCCGTTGCCGGGGAGTTATATTAGGATTGATTCTTTCATTTTCGTTTTGTTTTAAACTTTTCTATAATTTTCACGATCATTATTCAAGTTTTATGGTACCATGGAAGTTGTTAACATCGATGACCTCACTCTTGAGGAATATTTGGCATTAACAAGGGAAGAACAAGGACCAGGAATTGTTAGGCTGGCTATCGCAGAAGATGATCAATTCGAAATCAAACCTCAGTTCATGAGGAATTACGTGCAAATCCCTTCTCTTGAAGCACCACCGATGATGCCCATGAACATATAGACAACGTCGAGTACATTGTCAGCCTATTCAAAATTCCTAGAGTCTCACACGATGCTATCATGTTACGAGTATTCCCTATTTCTCTTACGGGAGCTGCTAAAAGATGGGTTGATCGATTACCTGCAGGGACTGTCAACACCTGGCCTATCCTTAAAAAGTGTTTCATTCAGAGATATTGCCCTCCATCAAAGACGGCTAAGCAATTAGAAGAAATCCATAACTTCAAGCAAGAGGGTGATGAAACGTTATACCAAGCTTGGGAAAGGTATAACGAATTATTATAAAAATGCCCTACTCATGACCTCAACCACAAACAAAAGGTGAACATCTTCTACAAAGGTCTGAACATCTCCTCAAGACAAATGGTCGATTCTCAGGGACCGATTCCTGGTATGACACCCACTTTTGCTTTAGAAAATATTCAAAAAATGGCAGACCACTCTCACAAATGACACAATGGAGGGAGCAACCTAAGTAAGAATGGAGATATGGAAGGTCTTGCTGCAATAAACAACAAATTAGAAAGTCTAGGAAGAGACATGAAGAAGCTTAAGGAAAATGTGCATTCCATCCAAGTTGAGTGAAATGGAACTCCACCTACTAAAGAATGTTCCTCCAACGAGGAAGTTAAAAGGATCGGAGAAGTTAAATATGGAAGAGAGAACCCTTTCAACAATTACAATAATAACGGGCCCAGATATCGAGAAAAATCCCCAGGATTCTACACAAGAGTCAATAACAATCCTCCTAAACCTAGCCTTGAAGAAATAATGCACATGCACATCGAAGAATCTACAAAAAAGGGAGATAAACTCAAGGAATGGATAGTCAAAGAGAAGGAGGACACCAATATGAACCTGCGTAACCAAGATGCTGCGATTAAAAACCTCAAAACACAAATTGGGCAATTGGCTAGAAGCCTTGAAACAAGTAATGCTAAAGCCATTGCCTGCAAAGCCATATTTGCGCAAAATAAAGCAAAAAAAGAACAGTACACATCCTCTATCACAAATGGTCTTTCCGGGATTAACTATCTAAGAGAGGATGATAAATCAGAAGACGATGAGGTCTTGCCGTGCCAACTTCCTGAGAAATAGCAATACCAGGAAAGTTTTCTTCTTCCATGCACTATTGGTAATATTAAGATTCCCGCATTAGCTGATTTGGGGGCCGGGGATAAAATAAAACTTACCAATTTAAAAGAAACAACAATTATGATTGAAATGGCTGATTCCTCTAAAGTTGTACCAAGGGGAATTGTGAATAATGCGCTTTTAAAATTGGAAAATTCTTTTTCCCGACTAATTTTGTGGTTATTGACATGGGGAAACGGGAGGCTTACAACTTAATTGTTGGAAGACCTTTTCTGGTCACTTGTAGGGCTCAAATTAAGGTTTTTGAAAAACAAATTTCTTTCGGAACTGAAAACGAACGAATAACTTTTAGTATGAAAGAACATTTAAAACCAAAAGTTTAAGTTTCAAAAAATGATGATGTTGTTAATGTTCAATCACTAGATCCCACTCTGCATTTTAATCCTATTACTAATGATAGTAGAGAGAATGTTGCTAATCCCAAGCAGAAACAGGGAAAGATTGTCCAAGGCATTGAGGAAACTCTAGTTCCAAACAAACATTTCCGCAACTCGATGTTAACCATGGATAACGAATCAGTAACAGCATGGCCCCCGTATAATCATTTTCATGAATGTGAAAGGAAGGCGAATGAATGGATATACCCTCAAAAGGGTGAGCGACATGATATTGAATTAGCATTAGAAAATTGGTACAAAATAAGATTTGGGAACTCGAAAATCCATAAGGGATTGGTTAAGAAATATAAGTACAATCATCTCACTGACACAATAAACGGTGAAAGATCTAGCATAAGTATAACTAGTAGTCTTATTGCTGAAGATGATGACTAGGAAAAATCATGTGATGAATGGCTTTCACAAAAATTTGGAATAGATGGCATCCATAATACTGCAAGAAAAAAGGGATTTAACAAATGTATGAATGAGTGCCAACGAGTGGTGGAAGTCGGGCAAGTCCATAGGCCCCCATAGAAGCCCCGCGGCTCTAAGTCTAACTTAAAGACTCATAAATAAAGAAAAGTGCTCTTTCGGGAGACAACCCGAATTATCCCTTTCTTTTGTTTTATTTCCATTTCTGTAGGGTTTTATGTTTTCTAACCATTTTTGCAGGAAACGAGGAAGTAATTTCTACTGCATTTTGTTGATCTGATCATAGTTACGGCGTAACTCATCTATGTGATTACGCCGTAACCAACCTTTTGCAGCAGAATTTTAGACGCATTACCAATTACAACGTAATACCAACTTTGTGGTTACGCCGTAACCACTCGCTTTGCAGCTTATGTTAGGTTTTGCCAGTTACGGCGTAACTCCCTTAAAGAGTTACGACGTAACCTTCCTCTGCTTTAATTCTGTCATTTTAAAACACAATAACCTTGTATTAGTTTTTTTAAATGAACTTTGTGGGTGTGTTCCCTGTAAACCCTCACGAGACTTCACTCGTCCACTTGGGACACCAAGTGGTTTAAAAGGCTTGTTGTATATGCTAAATGCAACCGTGATTCCTACGAAAATGAGTTAGGTTTGTTTTTCAATTTTAATTTTTTTTTTAGAATTATGCTTGTCGGTAGTGTGATTTCAGGGATTGAAGTTTGTTCATGATGCTTATACGAAGGCACATCTCTTTTCGTGGGCCTTCTTTCTTTATGGAGCAAATTTCAGGGAAGTTCTTGCTCTAATTCTACTTTTCTCTTCACCTTTATTTAATGCTTAGTACAAAAAGGACTTTGTACATATCAAGTGGGGGGACGGGAGTAGAATTATCTCTTGAACATTATTTTTCCCTCGTTTTTCTAGTTTATTTTGAAAAATTATGCCATTTTGAAAATTTTGACATGTTTTTCTTAACCTAACTAGATTAGACCTTAGCCAAGCACATAGAAGCTTTGATATTATATGGTGAAATTAGCCTTATCCGTTTCCAATATTTTACCCCAAATCCACCAAATTATGAGTGCGCCGGTAGCTTGTAAACTTTAGAACTTGGCCTTTGCATCATTTCGAGACCATACACGAGGTATGTTGAGTTAGCTTGATGTATTTGGACTTTTCAATTTTAGAAGGCAATATTATAGGATTATCACCCAAATAGCCTACCATTGTGTGTCTATCGATTAGTCACCTCGACTTCTCAACCCCCATGTGAAACCCTTTTGTTGCACTCACCTTTAGTGCAAGATACCCCTAGATACACCCATCTGAGCCATTCCTTTCATTTTTTTAACCCAATATATTGTTTCGATACACCTATACACCTTAGCCTACCCTGTGATCTTTATTTGTGATTGGGAAATCATCATTTTCCTAAGTTCAAGGTTTGAGTGGAAAGGTTCGGAAATCACACTTCGTCAATGACATATTCCTGAAGATCATTGAAGACCCCCCAAATTCCCATTGTTCATCTCAAGTGGGGGGATATTATGTTTAGTTATCATTGTTATGTTAAAAAAAAAAAAAAAAAAAAAAAAAAAAAAAAAAAAAGTGATTTGAAAAAAATTAATAATAAAAAAATAAAAAGTAATAATTGTTATGTTATTGTAAAGTGCGATGTTATAAGCACTATGTTATGAGCTTTATAGATTTAGTATCGAGGAGGCCACCTGGGTCACATTTGAATATTGGAGTTGGTAATTATGCCAACAGTTGGAGAAATGGTAGTGTGCTCATCACGACGTCCTCTAATGACACATCTACCAAGTATTTCATGATCCGGTTTCTTGAATTCAAAGCTTGAACTTTGGGTGGACGGTAAGTGGTGATGACTTGGTTATAGATTTAGACTGCCTGCTTGTTTTTTATTTTACACCATTTATATATCCCATGTCTTATCCTACCCTTTAGTCATGAAGCGTGTCTAGGTGATGCAGCGAGCAATCTTTGGTGTCTTGGACATGGATTTGGTCATGTATCATTGATTTTGTCCACTTCGCCATGACATGTTAGTAATGACTAGTCACCCCTTAACCTTTGTCATGTCTACCCATATTGCCTTCGAGATCTGTGTAACTGCCAAGCTTATGATAGAATACATGCTATGACTGTGCGATTGAGTGATCACCCCAAAATTGACACTTAGAATAGTTGAGAGATTTGAGTGTTTCGTTCCCATTTCGTGAGGTGTTCGGCTTTGTTTTATTCTAGCATAAGGGATTTATAAACTTATATTTTCAAAATTTTGGGAGATATCTTTTTAGGAATCTTTCTAATAAGGTCTACTTGAGGACAAGTAGAGTTCAAGTGGGGGGATATTTGATAACATCAAATAGTCCTAAATATTAAGTGTCAATTTCCCCTGATAATGCTTGTAATTTATATCATTTATATGGATTTACGCTTGTTTTCCATTGTTTTCCACTTTCAGGTAAATTACGAGCATTGGAACTAAAAAGACGCGGAACTGGAGAAATATCAAAAGATTTATCATAGTATGCTGACTTTGAAGAAGTTACGGCGTAACTCATCTCTCACATTACGCCGTAACTAAAGCGTGACTCAGAAAACCAACTCATCAGAAGGTTACGGCGTAACTCTTCCCAAAGGCTACGACGTAACTATATTGGTCAAATGAGGTTCCACGCCGCTGATAACTATGTCGTAACTTTTTCATCAACTACAGCGTAACCAAGTATATTGAAGACTATGGCGTAACACTAATAAGGTTACGTCGTAACTAGCATATCTAGTGCAAAATACGAAGGAATTGATGGTTACAGCGTAACTCTTATATTAGTTACGCCGTAACCCATATCTGGCCTATAAATACCCCACGAATTCCAGCATTTCTAATCATCCCATTCCACACACAACAACCAGAGAACGTGGGAAAAAGCTAAAGGCAGGTCTAGAGGAGCACACGGAGCTATCTCCAAGGGAGAAATCACTCCCCTACGATAAGCATTAGCATTTTATCTTTTCTTTACTTTCAATTCATGTATTTCGTATCTTTGAATATTGAATTGATTTGTATGGTTAATATGAGCGGCTAAGCACCTCTTGGTGCTGGCCTAGTTATGATTCCTTAATTGTTTTGTTTACGTTTACATTACTTCCGTATAATTATTTCTAAGTGTATGCATGCATAGTTTATTGGTAGCTACCCTTGTTTCGGTAGTTTTGAATGGCGGTAGAGGCCAATTACCTAGGAGATATGGCCAACTGACCCTAGGTGAGTGGACTGAGACGGGAAGGGTAAGATATTTTTAGGAATTAGAAATTCCAGGTATTAAAGAGTCGGTCACCTCAAGTATATGTAATCGTTAGAAAGCTCGTAGTCGTAGTTATTTTAAGCTAAGTAGTATTTAGTTAAGTAACACCGTGGAGGACGGACGGGTCTTTACCCACTGTATGCCTGATCCATAGCCCGTTGTGTGGCGTTTTATTGTAAGACTATAAATACTCTCTACCTTCCAAGGTAGAGAGTTGGAGCTCATAATAATATCTTTCACTTTCTCTCACTAAGTTCCCTAAACCTCTAACTTTCTCTCTCTAAAACACTCTTGTACGCCTACTTGTGTTAATGGTTTGATGTGTATGTGAAATCCAATATCTTACAATTGGTATCAAGAGCCATGGTTAGATCATCTCTTACATATCTTTGGATTTCTAGTGGTTTTTAGGTGGTTTTAGAGTTTGAAAAAGTTTTGTGGTTTTTGCATCATTTGGATCATTTCTAGTGTTAAAGTTTGAATTTTGGGTGTACATTTGTGTTTAGAATCATTGTATGTGCTTGGGTTTGGATTCGGTAAGCTTGAATCACTGTGGTTGGACGTGTTTTGGATTAAAAAGTGTGTTTTGCTAAGTTCTTCTTGCTAGCGACTTGGTTCTCGTTGTGATATTCATCATAGCGACTTGCTTCATAAAAAGTTAGCGAGTTGGAGTGTCATTTGGTAGCGATTTGGTCCTAGCGACTTGTCTTTTGAGACAAGCTGACAAATAGTACAAGTTTGTGGATTCCCCACTACGGCTACCGACTTAGTGAGGGTAGCGAGTTGTAGTGCAAATTATTAGCGACTTGTTACTAGCGACTTGGATCTTAGCGAGTTGCTCTTTAGCGACTTGACTTTTGAGCGACTTGTGTCCAGCGACTTAGGTCTTAGCGACTTGGTGCTTAGCGACTTGGTTCAAGAGGTATAGCGACTTGCTACTTAGCGACTTGGTTCAAGAATTCGTAGCGACTTGGTTGATTTTTCCCGACATAACTTTTGAACCGTAACTCCATTTTTAGCGTTCTACCCATCAAAACGACCGTGAGAACGAGGAGAATGGCACGCCGAATAAACTAAAGTTGATTCGGGTCAATCTTCGAGGTCTAAATCCGCTCCGAACAGAAGTTATTGAGGTTTTTAAGTTTTTAGACCTAAAATTTCTCAGGAAAATCGTGCAACAACCCATCCAAATCTCAACTAAACAACATATCAGCCAATCCTACAATCAATCATAAGTCTTGTAAAATCCCGTGCATTCTACCACATCATGTCTTACTCTACTGACCTAGTAATTTCAGAAGTGCTTAAATTGTATGATGTTGTGGACAATAATGTTAATGAATGCTACACTGAACGATTAAAGATGTTTGAATTAAACAATGAGGATGTGAGATCTTCATGTTCTGAGTACAATGAGAATGAATTGCACCTGCTACAAAATGCCATGCAAATGGAATGCAGCATTGAGCCCTATCAGCTACTTTATCTGCACCTCATACAACTGTTATCCATAGCTGGGGATCGAACATGTAGTGCTCTTTTCCGCCAGGACTTACCTACATTGACAAGAAGCTTGCTGTTGAACTTAGAACATTTAAAGCTGAAACTTACCAATGAAGAGGTTCAAAAGGATGGTTCCAGTGCAGCTCTTCAAGTAATCTACAAACAATTTCAGCCATTCATCAGTGGGGAATATTCAGAAGATTACGATCAACAATTGACTGGAATTTCCTTCAAAAAACATACTGGAATGGAAATTCAGGAATTCATTGAGACATTTATCCAACTCATGGATAATGTGAAAAAGTACATTGAAGAATCTGCACAAAAGAATGAAAACGTGAATGAGTGTCAGGTGCAGTTGAAAGATTGTTGTGATAAGTTGGGTAATGTATCTGTTGAAGAATCGGGTGTTGCTGAATGCAGAATGTCAGTGACAACAAATAATGATGAGTCGGATAATGCAAAAATGGAATCTTCGTGCTCAAATTCACAAGAGAGAGAGGTGCACCAGACACAACCTGTGCAAGTTAATGCAAAGGAACGCTCCATGGAAGCTTCGGATGTACCCAAGATAGAGATGCACCAGTCACAGCCTGTGCATGTCAATGCTAAGGTAAGTTGCATGGAAGTTTCTGCTGTACCTAGTTGTGCATCTTCTACTCAAAATGATGATTATGAACTGCATGAGTACAGTGCAGTTGTGCCTGATGATTCCATTACCACTGAGCTTAACATATATAAGGATCAAGTTGCTATTTATGAACAACGTGCTAAGTTTGAGTTGACCACCCGTGAGCAGGAAATGGATCTCCAAATACGTACAATCATTAGAAAAAGTAATTTTAGAGAAGAAGTATTAAAACAAGAGTTAAACTCCTTACAAGAAAAGCTTTCTAAAACTGCTAAGCAAAAACAAGAACTTCAAGAAAATGTGAAAATGCTTAAACAAGAATTCAATGCTAAGAATCAAAACTTTTGAATGATTTTTCCAATCTGAAAACTTTGAAAAACAAGCTTGAAAATAAGTTGTACGTACAAGGGAATACCATTCAGACTGCTCACAGTATCACTAAGCATAGAGTCTTAAGCGATAAGCATAGCATTCCCCTTGTTGAGGAACCAAATCCGGAGGTCATTAAAAAGGCTAGAAATGCTCATAAGGTACTTTATGATGGTAATGAAATCCTTAAGCCCAGGCAGAAACCTAGTTGCGTTGAGTGCACTGAGGAAGATAAGAAATCAGATGAAGTCACTAGGGAGAAAATGAATAAGAAGTTAGAAGATCCTGAGTGTAAAAAGAATAACATAACGATCAAACCCCATAATTACACTAAAGAAAATTGGATCTCCTTGAACAAGTTTAAGCCTCAGACTCTATTAACCCCTGAACAAGTGTTCTGGAAAAAGGATATGGAAATGCAAAAAGCTAAAAATCTTGTTGAAAAGAATCCCCCATGTAGGAAACTGCCTAAAGAAACTGTGTATCCTCCTAATACACCAATGCACTTAGTTCCTAGATCTATTGCCACTAAAAGCAAGATCTTAATCAGTCAATATGTTATCTTTCAACAATTTGTTGATTTTGAGAAAACTTGTAAGAAAAAGATCACACCCACTGGTATAACTGAAGGGGAAAGAGGTTTTGAGCAAACTAAAGAATGCTATTTAACTGAGGTTATGCCGTTCTTTAAACAACTAAAAGATCAATTTGAGAGTCTTAAAAAAGGGATGCATTCTGATATTAAAGAAATGGAAAAGGAATTTGATGCAATGATTGTCGAGGTTAGTGACTATGAGAGAGAATTAAAATATAGTGAGATTGAAAGGAAGAACTTGCATACACTGAATGAGAATCTGATTTCTGAATGTATTGCTCAAGATGTGTTTTTCACTGCTACAAATTGTTCCATTAATGCTTCTCAATTTCATGAATTATCTGTTGCTTTGAAAGTTTCCCATGATTGTGTCATTGAGCTTGAAACAACAAATTCAAAATTGCATGAGAAAATAGAACAGGATGATGATGATAACTTGGTCAAACATTATTCTAAATTAGAAGTTGAACATCTTGCTTTGCAATTAAAACATCAACATCTCAAAGAAAATGCTAAAACCTCAAATATCAAGACATCCTCTGATGCTCCTGAGTTTGATGCAGTTTTTGAAATTAGCAAACGTGATGAACAAATTCGAGCTCATTATAACACGATCAAAAGATTGAAAGCCCAAATTTCAGAACTGAAAGGTGAAAAGAAGGATGTGACTGGTTCCCATATGACTCCACCTTTAGATTCTCAGAATTTCCAAATTCAAAACATAATTGATAACTTGCAAAAGGAAAATGATTGTTTTAAAGCTGAGATTTCAAAGGTTAATGATCAAAACAAAGAGTTATGTGATTCATTTAAAGTTAATCATGATAAACAAATTATAAAGATAACTTCTTTACTTAACGATATTGAGAATCTGAAGCGTGAGGTGAAAGGAAAGTTGCCAATCCCCAATTGCAAATACTCTGTTCCTAAGGTTTCTGCTTGTGATAAATATGCTATCGATATGTTATATATTCCCCGCCCATTAGGAATAATGAACTTGCACATAAAGCATATATCTCATACCTTAAGGACAGTTTGAAGGGTCTCCGTGAGATTGTTGAAGATGAAAGATTAGAAAAACCTTTTGATAGTACTATAGCCTATGCCTGCATGGATGCCAAACGATCTCAGGAACTCTTAGAGTATGTAATTGTCACAAGTCCGAAATCTAGCAATAGGCGAGAGAATAGTTGTGCCTTGTTCTATGCCTAAAGCCAAGCATGTGACCCTTGATATGCCTTGTTCCATGTCGAAATTCAAGCAAGCAACCTTTGATGTGCCTCCTAGAATTTCAGATCCCAGCACTTCTAGACCAGGAATGCAGAAAGTAGTGAAGTCAAGTAATGTTCGCATCGTTACTTCTGCAGATGTTAAGATTGACACTAAAGTTAGCAGGTCAAAACCTAGAAGCAATGCAAAGAAGGATAGGATTACGCAAACTAAAAGTGTTCATGATAAGGAAGTGAAAGAACACCATAGGGACAAGAAGTTTGATTTGAACAAAAAGGATCGTGTTAGTTCTAGTATTAGCTCTAAGCTTACTGAAATTAATTCGAGGGCTCATGCTGTCTGCAAAACATGTAAAAAATGTTTATCTTCTGGTAATCATGATAAATGTGATGTGTTATTTCTGAGGTCTAAGATTCATAACCCAGTTAAGAAAGTTTGGAGAGCGAAACAGATTAAGCAATCCTGGAAACCTACAGGGAATGTGTTTACAAATGTAGGATTTCAATGGAAGCCCACAGGTTGAATATTAACGCATGGCAAACCTTACCCCTTAGCTACATCCACTATGCCTAGAATAGTGCCTGTTAAGGTTTGGAAGCCAACTGGTAGAATAATCCCATTAAGCACAAAATGTCATTTGACTAAATCTGATGCTTCTACTAGTTCAGCTCCCAGGGATAATGCCATTACATATAGGGTTTCTGTTGATTCAAAGATTGCTTGTGCTAACCAAAAGGAACCCATCAGTACGTGGGGATCCAATGTTTCCAATTCTCTATCTTCGTCTGTTGTCCAAAGCAGGTCGTACAAATCGTCCCTTGGTAATTAGATTCGGGCGGCTCTAAACATATGACTGGGCTCTTAACAATGACGTATGTTCAAATCAGTTCAGGCCTCGTACTTCATCATTATGGCATCTGCAGATAACACTTTAGGCCCCGTTCCTCATAGAAAACAAAAGTGTACGCTCTTCTGTGTGCTTTATCTTCAGCTAATGAGAAATTCTCTCGTGAATGGCCATACTCATCTACATTCTTCATCAACAAGCTTCATGTTTTTCCACGCTCATTCAGTCATCAAGTGGATCTACGTTCATTGGTGTATACTCTTATTCACTTGGTAAATCAATAATGGCAACTTCGGATGCAATTTTGAGGGGGAGAAGAGTGAATATACTACATGATGATGGATGTTTGAATAATGGTTATACGACTTAATTTTTTATGATGATGAGTGTATATTCTTTTTGATGAAGAATGAATATACTAAGGATAACTGGGATTCATTGTTTTGATTTTTAATGACTCTCCTCCAACGCCTAATGCTTCACTTACTAAGGATTAATGGGAATCAATGTTTGGGATTCATTGTTTTTCAAAGATATGTTTGATGAGTACTTTCAACCTCCGACGAATGTTGATCATCCAGCTTCTGAAGCTCATGCTCCGATTTCTATTGACTCAACTGGTTCACCATCTAAGAAGTACTTCTTGGAATTCTCAAGAAACCTTATCTCCAGTTATTTCACAAGGCGTTTATAATGACTATCATGATATTGTAAGTTGCACTATTGAATAATGATCCGCTCTTTGGTATTCCTGTGCCAAATCTTCACGGATTGTTTTTCATGGATAATGATTCGCTCTTTGGTATTCCTTTGCCAAATCTTTACGGATTATTGTTCCTCTCATTGTGCACGCTATAAATCAACCACATGAACATTAAGGAAAATGACTACCTCATTCGCTCGAAGACATTTGTGGTGAATCTTCCAGATCAGTCTCTACATGTATACCTTTAGGAAGAATGCATTAATGTCGAGAAATCATTTGTTCCGGTTCATTCAGTGGATCGACGTACATCCGGTTGTACGTTTATTCACGTGTTGGGCATTTGACACAAGCTGATTACTTCGGAGTTAATCAATTAACACTTATTTGAGATTGAAGTTAAATTTCAAAGGCGTGTTCTTATTTGATAACTTGCTCGGGTCTAAGAATTTTAAGTTGAAGACTTGGTTTATCTAGTTACCAGCTGTCGGGATGGATGGTTGAAGATCTGGTTAACTATCACTTTAAGGAGTTACGTAGCTTTACTCAGTGACACACGATAATGACGTTGTGGATAATCGCAAGAGATGTTAAAGTCTCATACTTTGGTTGAGTATTGAGTACTTAGAGATTTGCTTGAAGCATAAATTCTCGACACTGTTCTTCCAACATTAGTGCAAGCTTAAGATGCAAATGCAGGGAATTCTTCTTCAGTTTCAAGTTTGGTATATCAAGTTTTCTTCATCAGTGGTCACTTCAAATTGTCTACATATGGGTTGATAAAGATAGTCAGAGAGAGTTTCTATCGCAGTGGTCATATGGCTCCTGGACAATCCAGTTCAGGACCCGCACTTCAAAACAGTCCCATTGGTTCATCCCTTGTTCCAAACTCTTCTCAAGAAACTCCATATGTACCTCCATCTGAAGATGATTTAAAGAAATCGTTTGATCCTATGTTTGATGAACATTATGAGCCAAGTGCTAATGAACTGACGACTCCCTTAGCAGAGGCTGCTCATATTCCTGTGAATGAAGTCAATCCTTCAGTCTCAATATCATTAAGTCAAGAAGCGCCTGCTGCTGATCCTTCAGTCTCATCAACAAATCATCATTCTTCAAATGTACATCATGGAACTGTTTCTGGCATCAATGATGAAGTTAATCCCTTTGCTACTCCTGAAGATGCTCCATTTGAGAACATATTTGCTCCTGAATCTTCATCAGAACCATCTTCTTCAGAAGACATCAACTCTGCTACTTTAGTCCCCCAACCACTGCCACATGAACACCTCAGAAAATGGACTCATGATCATCCATTAGATAACATCATTGGAAATCCTTCTCGTCCAGTATCAACACGGAAACAACTTGCAACCGATGCTTTGTGGTGCTTCTTCAACTCCGTACTCTCTAAGATCGAACCAAAAAGATGTCAAAACCGCCATGAATGAAGATAGCTGGTTCAATGCCATGCAAGAAGAAATTCATGAGTTTGATCGACTTGACGTATGGGAGTTAGTACCTGCTCCAGATTGTGCTATGATTATTGCTCTAAAATGGATCTTCAAAGTGAAACTTGATGAGCATGGTGATGTGTTGAAGAACAAGGCTCGATTAGTTGCTAAAGGATACCGTCAAGAGGAGGGTATAGACTTTGAAGAATCTTTTGATCCTGTTGCTCGAATCGAGGCAATCAGAATCTTTTTGGCTAATGCTGCTAGTAAGAACATGGTAGTCTATCAGATGGACGTGAAGACGGCATTCCTGAACGGAGATCTTAAAGAAGTCGTCTATGTCAGCCAACCTGAAGGCTTTGTAAATCCAGAGCATCCTACCCACGTTTATCGTCTGAAAAAAGCTCTGTACGGTTTAAAGCAAGCTCCAAGGGCATGGTATGATACGCTATCAAAGTTTCTTCTATCTACCGGATTCAGCAAAGGAGTAGTTGATCCAACATTGTTCACAAGGAAGTCAGGCAAACATTTAATCCATGTTCAAATTTATGTTGATGATATCATCTTTGCCTCGACTGACCCTAATGAGTGTGACCGTTTTTCAAATGAAATGAGTTCAAAATTTCAAATGTCAATGATGGGACAAATGTCATTTTTCTTGGGATTACAAATTTCACAAAGTCCCGGAGGCATTTTCATAAATCAATCTAAATATGCAACTGAGATCTTAAAGAAATTTGGATTTGATTCAAGTGACCCTGTTGACACTCCCATGATTGATCGAACCAAACTAGATGAGGACCACACAAGGATCATGATTGACCAAACAAAATATCGTAGTATGATTGGATCCCTGATGTACCTCACAACTAGTAGACCAGACATCTTGTTCGCTGTTTGCATGTGTGCTAGATACCAGGCTAAGCCTACTAAAAAGCACCTTGAAGCAGTTAAACGGGTCTTTCGGTATCTCCAAGGAACCATCAATATGGGACTTTGGTACCCGAAGGACACCAGTATGTCACTAACAGCCTATGCAGATGCTGATCATGCAGGATGTCAAGATACTCGTCGAAGTACGTCTGGAGGTGCTCAGTTTTTGGGTGACAAGCTTGTGAGCTTGTCTTCAAAGAAGCAAATGGGTACTTCTATTTCCTCTACAGAGGCAGAATACATAGCCATGTCATCGTGTTGTTCTCAAATCCTGTTAGGAATTATAAAATTCCATAGTAAAGAGTCGGTCACCCCAAGTGTTATCTAGCATAAGTTAGCTCGTAGACAAATCGTTAGTTACGTTATTTATTGTTTTATTAGTTAGTTATTAGTCTAGTTTAGCATAGTGCAACACCGTGGAGGAAGGACGGGTCTTTACCCACTGTATCCCTGATCCACAGGCCGATAGGAGGTCGTGTACTCTGTAACTAGAAATACCCCTTCCATCCATGGAAGGGGTGGTGCTTCTCATTCAATCTAATATTCCCTTTGTGTAAACCTCTAGCAAGAACACCCTCTCTCTCTACTAACTCTCTAACTATGGCAAACATGTATTTTGATCATCCAAGACCACCCGAAACATCAACACAATAAATATTACGATCCTACAATTGGCATCAGAGCTAGGTTGTGTTGTTTTTCGAGTGGTCTTTCATGTGGTTTGAATCTGTTTTTGATGTTTGTCGAGTGGCCTTTGATGTTTTTATCTGTTTTGATATTTGGTGTTTGAGTTGTCATTTCTTGTTTAACGATTGCCATTCAAAACCAGTATTTATTTGTTCTTGTACTGTTTTTAAAACTGTTATGGCTAAATGGTTTCTCTTATCAAGTTTACACAGTTTTTAAACAGTTTTTATACCAATATTGATGGTCTTTAATCTGGTGTTGATGTTAAGTGTGTGAATGTTCGTGAATGATTTGTGTCAAATGGTCAAAATAGGTCTAAAAGGAAACATCTTTATGCCTCTTTTCTGGGTTTGTTGAAGCTGAACGTTTTTTTTTGTCGGAAAAACTCATCGGAAAATTTCAAAACACTTCATAGTGACTTGTCAAAAGCTGCCCAGATTCCTTACATGGTCAGATGGTCAATCTTGTCAATGTTTTGTGATCTAAAAGGGTCTAATATGATGAACTTTGAAGCAGTTGTATGCAGTTGGTTTGGGGTCATTCTTCATAGCGAGTTGGTCGTTTTCTTCATGGCGACTTGTCTTGACAAGTCGTCCAGATTCTTTGTATCTGGTTTTAGCGAGTTAGGTGATATTACAGTAGTGAATTGTCAAACAGTTAGCGACTTGCCATGAGTCTTTACTCATGGTAGCAACTTGGCTTAGCGACTTGGCTTAGCGACTTGGCTTAGCGACTTGGCTTAGCGAGTTGACTCAAAATCTTTGGTTAGCGAATTGACTCATGACCCTAGCGACTTGTTATTTAACAAGTCGTAGCGACTTACAGAAAGGATGAAGAATTAGTGACCACATGACACGACCACTATACCATATACCAAAACTAATTCAACCTCAGGATAACCATCATCGGTCCAAGATCAATCCGTCATCTACAAATCATCTACCAATAATTACACATAACTACATCTCAACCCAACATCAACCTTATATTATCCCAACTCAACTCCAACATTATCTAAGACTCAAAATGATAAATCATTCAAAGATCTCTGTTTTTTTTATCCGTGGTTCTCAAATGAAACATCAAGACTATCAAGTCTATAACACGAATCAAAAACTTCATCATTGATCTACTCTTGGAAATATACGAATGTTATCAAGAAGAAACAAAGCCATATGCTTCATCTCTCTTCTCATTCGAGTCTTTGATAAAAGAATAGATAAAATATTTTCAAAACACTTGTGAGATCTCAGCCTAAGTCTTTTCGTGGCATTCAAGATGCATCAAGAATTTCACATAAAAAATCTCAACTCACGAAGACTTAAATCATCATTGATCAATACGGTTTTATTTGAATGTAAAGAAATGATGTCAACAATATTATTGAATCATTTCTTTGATTCGTTAAAAGTTAATGATTATACGAGCCAAGAAATGATTTTAACAATATTTGTTAAATCGTGTTTCTTGAGGTCGTTTAAGAATGAACTAAATTAAAACCTACATGTGAACACATCTTAAACGGAACAAGAAGACGAATCATATGTGGCTCGAGCCATCCCTGTGGTTGCTCAATGTCCTTCGAGTCAAATGATACTCATACCATCCCTGTGGTTGTTTTGTTCGGTTATATGAGAATATTTGAGGAGGAGATGATTAGAGATAAGAAGGGGGCGGAAATTATTGGAGTGAAATTAGGGTTTGGATAATTGGATTTGGGACTGATATTAGTGGTGAGAGGCGGAATATTGAAGAGATATTAGGGTTTGAGTTTGAGTATTATTAGGGTATGTGTAAGATTATGAGTATAAATACCACCGAAAATAAGGGTGTTGTGGTTAATGGATCCGGTTGTCTTACTGATTTGGAATGGGCCGAGGGTTATTGGGCCGGATGGGATTAAGTGTGAGTATCATGGGCTTTAGTGAGTGATATGGGCCTGGTACATTGTGGACTTTGATCTGATACTCTAGAGTTACAAAGCCGAATACTTAGTGTTTAAAAGAACAAATTGGATACAATTTCTTTTGTATTTCATGTGTGAGTCGAATATTAATTAACTCTTGATATGTGGATCGAGTATTAGAATTTCATGGGCTCGAGATTAATGGATGACTTGATGATTTGGCTTGATGGTATTATTATATTCTGGTCATTTTTTGTGATATGTGTTTCATGTGGGTATTTTTGATGAAGGGTTAATGGACTGAGGTGTTAAAATTGATTCGGATTGTGTGATATTGGATTTTGCTATGGACTGGGCGCTCACTGGATATTTTTTCATGTTCATGGATTTGGATATTTCGATAATGAAACTTGATTGGTTTTGAGTTTTATGAGAATGAGACTTGATGACATGATTTAGTGATTCGTCATGTGATATGTGTTGGCAAGTTGGTGAATACATTTTCACAGGGAATATTATGTCACGGCTTGAGTTGATATTTGAACAAGGTTGACTACGGGGTTGTTTGGACGGTATTTCTTATTTGACTGTGAAGTGAGATTTTCCGGGCGTGTCTACTTATTTCATCTTCTTTCTTTTCTACCATTTCACGAAGATGACTTGTTTGGGCGTTTATAGAGGGTGATAAAGACTTGGCTATTTAGTTGCTTTTGTGATTCTTTCTCACTTAACCCACAACGTAGCTATCACTTCGGTGTCTCACTCAGTTGAGAATGTCAAGAGGTTTTGTACATCGGGTACACCGTTTCTTCTTCACAAGGATCAGTACATGTTTAAGAAACAAATCTGGGGAATTTACTTCATGATCAAGTTTAGCATATCGGGTTTACTTCTCCATGTGGTCACTACAATAGCCGACAGAATGTGTGAATGATGAGCTTACCAAAGATGATGTTGTTGATATTGGATAATGAACCGTTGATGAACCGCTGCATGTTCCCCTAAAACTGATATTCACCGAAACCAAAGTTGTCATAACACATTCAAGCTGACATTGTTTACGGTTTTGTCTTGATTTTTGTAAAATCCCGCGAAAGAACCTATTTCTCGGTTTAAATCATAGACTTGTAAAATCCCGTAACAATGGAAATATCCTGGTAATTGTAAAGTGCATATCCGGAACTATCATACGGTTTATTCTTGGTTTTGTAAAATCCCGCGAAAGAAACTATTTCTCGGTTTAAACTATAGAATTGTAAAATCCCGTGATGATGGAACCATCTTGGAGAAAGGAAAGCGTATCTCGGGGTCTTCTGATGTTGGTGTTACGGGTTCTGTTTCGAAGAAAGGATAAAATGGTGTACTTCATAAATTGGATGTGTGTTTGGATATTCGTCATGGCAGTTTGGTTATTACATGGTTTTACGGGGTTATGTGCTGTTGACCATGGTCGGGATGAAACCATTATCAAAAGTTCATTTAAATGTCAAAGAGGGCTAGATTTGAGCAGTTAACCAGAAGATGTGCCAACGGAGTTAATTCACTATTATTTATTTGAGGTTGAAGTGAATTATCACGGGCGAGTGTACTTAGTATCTGAAGGTATCGGGGATGGATGGATGAAGATTCTTCATGATCCTTGTTCGAGCTTATTATCAAAAATGAAGACTTGGAAATCTAGTTATTTTTGGGAGTCTTTTTTCTTTTACCACGAGGGGAAATTGGGCTCGTATCACCACAAAATAACTATCACTTTAAGGAGTTACGTTGTAGTGCTCAGTGTCACATTCAATTGTGGATTTTCAAGAGGTAATGTACGTCTTATACTTGATGGTTGGTTGGTTGAAGAGTATAGAGTACATAGAGAGTACTTAGAGATGCTAATGGAAATCGGCACCGCTCTTTGTTTCATATGTGCAAGTTTAAGTCACGAGTTCGGGGTAGTTTACTTCAGGGTCAAATTCATCATATTGGGTTTTCTCCATCAGCTGTCACTACAAAGAGCCTACTGAATGATAATGGGCGATTACATGTTTTGCCAAGAGAGATGAAAAGAGAGAGATTATGACGTATGAACACAACATTTCATGCCTCGTACTCTAAAGAAACGAAATGTGTACGTTTCAGTGCGCATTATCTTCTGAAGAAGAGAAATCTTCTTATGACGTTTGAACACTACAGTTCATGCCTCGTTCTTAAAGAAAAGAAAAGTGTACGTGTCAGTGCGCTTTATCTTCTGAAGAAGAGAAATCTTCTCTATTATGACCATTCTTATCAACATGCTTCATACTTTTTCCATGTGCTTCAGTCTTCAAGTGAACCGGGCTACCACTGATTGTTTTTCTCACTCCACTTGCTCGATTATAATGAAGATGGCGACATCACTTGCTTATTTTGCGGGAGAGAAGTATGAATAGAACATTCGGATGATTTTCACTTATTTAATCAAGAATGGCATCTCGGTATGCAATTCTTGAGGGGGAGAAGAAGTGTGAATTTTTTGCATGATTATTTAATATTTGAGAATATATGGTCAAACGGCTCCTAACTCATGTAAGAACCGAACTTCTTCTTATCGGGTCATCTTCACATGGAGTTGTTCTTCTAAGAGCCGTTGGTTGACATCTTCACTCGGATTGATGAGTTTATCGACTAAGTGCTTCCGGTTAATGCTTCACGTATACATCAACATGATGATTCCGAACAATCTCTCTGTTCTTGTTTGATGTGATTGGTAGTTTGGTGTTACCATTTTGTGTGTTCGTTGAGGCCTGATTGCTGTTTTTCTTGATGAACATCCTTCTGTTCTTGTTTGATTGGGAGGGATTTTAGCTAAGGGGATATGCAAGATGTAAGTTAATTGGGATGCTTTTTGGTGAGATGCTTTTTGGTGTGAGTTGAAGATGTTAACTATCTATTCCCCAACTGCACAATCTTGAAGAAGGTCGAGTCTACAGTATGTTCTACATTTTCTGCTACATGTTAGAAGACTAAAGACGAGTTGCATTTAATGATCTAAAGACTTCTTCTTAATCTGGGCATTTATCAAACAGATTGTCGGTTTAGGGGAGAGCACTAATTGGGAGAGTTATAATTCAGATTCAATCCCCAATTAGACTTGCTCATATTCTTTAGCAGTGACTCCTCGAGACGTTGTTATTGACTATTTCACGTATTGGACATTTGACAAAAGTTGATTACTTCGGAGTTAATCATTTATCACTTATTTGAGATTGAAGTTGACTTTCACAAAGGCGTGTTCTTATTTGATAACTTGCCCGGGCTTAAGAATTTGAGTTGAAGACTTGGTTTATCTAGTTACCAGCAGTCGAGGTGGATGGTTGAAGACCTGGTTAACTATCACTATTAGGAGTTACTTTGTTTTACTCAGTGTCACACGCATATGACGGTGTGGATAATCGCAAGAGGTGTTAATGTCTCATACTTTGCTCAAGTAGTGAGTACTTAGAGATTTGCTTGAAGCATAAATTCTCAACACCGTTCTTCCATCATTAGGTGCAAGATTAAGATACAAATGTGGGGAAGTTGACTTCAGTATTCAAGTATGGTATATCGGGTTTTCTTCTTTAGTGGTCACTTCAAATTGTCTACATAAGGGTTGATAAAAATAGTCAGAGAGAGTCTTCAGCAAGTTGATTCTCACAAAAGTTCAAGTGTTCTCCTCAACAAATTTCTAGTATACGGGCTTATAATGATTTGATGACTCTGAAGTGTCAAAACCAGCAAGGGGGAAGGAGACAAGCATCTAAACGCGAGTAAACTTGATGAACTTAATTCTTCTAAGTGATTGAAGATATCCCGGGAAGACAAATGTCATGACCGCAGAGAAACTCAAGGTTTTACTCATCAAGGCGTTTAGTGTTAGTATTTCACCTACGTGGGGGAAGTGATGCTAGAGAAAGTTTCTGAAGATAAAAGAGGTACACTAGTGTGTGGTGATTTCGATGGTATCGCAATGATAAGGGGAGAGAGATTGTGTACATTGGGGATGCTCAGTTGTTTCACTTGAGTGCTTAATCAGTGATTCAGAGATATAATCACTTATTCCGGAGTTGACATCCGCAGAGATTGTCACCCGCAGAGATAATCAGTGACTTGGCCTGCTTCTTCAATGTTATCAGTTATTCATTCCTTGTGTATTGGTATACTTCGGATACTTGAGCTTTATACACGATCATCAGGGAAGAAAAATGTGAACATGGGGAGGTGTTTTAATTCCCCTCATGATGTGTATTCGGGAGAGCTCTTGGATATTGGTGTACTTCGGGTTCTTGAGCTTCATACACGATCATCAGGGAAGAAAAATGTGAACATGGGGAGGTGTTTTCATTCCCCTCATGATGTGTATTTGGGAGAGTTCTTGAGCATTATACAAAGAGGCTGACTGCATCAATTCAACTACTTGGGAGAATTGTTCTCTTGACACCTTTTGGAATAGATTGCTTCAGACTTCAGTGGAAAAGAAATTTGAGAGGATTATTTATGAGTGGGATGATACGTTGTTGTTCTTCTTGTTGATGATATAACCCCGAATGGAGATCCTCGATTATCGTTCTTAAATGGAGCAGCGGGATTTATGATAATGGTGTGCTTCCTTGTGCACCTGGCTAAAGCAAGCTTGAAATAAAGCTTCGAATCTGCTCATCTTAAGGATTTTCGGTTTGGGGGGAAGCTGCCAGAGTCTCACTTTCTGATGGTTCAATTTCTCACAATTCAGGAGCATCGAAAGCTTTGGTGGTGAATGTTTAAGAGATGATGACTTCCATCTTCTACAACGGGGCTGTTCGATATCCATATCTCGGTACTCGTATCATCATCTTCTTTTACTATATCATCTTCTCTATCCTTGTATATATTTATTCTAAAATCAAAATACAAAAATATAAAACCAACAAAAAGAAAATAGAAAAATATAAAACCTTCAAAAAACCCATAAAAATCAGAAAATTTCAAAAATACCAAAAATATTGTTTTCTATAGACATGTCTTCTGGTATCGATAACATCTATGGTCTTAGAAATGTCATTCAATAATGGCACGGGACCATAGATGAAGTTCGAGCAGGAGGTGTAAATATTTCTTTCTAAACATGTCTCAAAATATGGCTTGCAGTTACTTCAGACTGTAACCCGTGCTTAAACAATGGCTTGCTATTATTTCTGATAGCAACCCGCTCTTCAAAAGAAGGAAAGTGCTGCACTAAACACATTTTCAAAATTATCATGCACTTATCCTAAAACACTTTGAGGAAAGTATGTCGAAGGACTGCTGTTCCTACACAAATGTTTTTCCGTCTAAAATTCTTCAGAAAAATATTTGTTGTTTTCCAAAAATGGTGGTAAAATGAGTTGCTTTAACAATAATCAGTTTCAGAGTTTTTATTAAATCTGCAAACTCAATCAATGACTTCAGCACTTTTAAACTTTTCACAAATTGAGTCATTGATTGAGGGGGATAATGTTTTCAAATCTATATCATCTAACGGGCTTTCTTAATTATCCTAATATGCTTAATTAAAAATGATGTTAACCTATGTTGAAGGACTAGGTGCCTAGGATATGATTGCTAGGATTAGATGATTATTGTTTGATGTACACATTATTCCCATACATTTATATGATCTGATTGATATGTTACATTGACTTTTATTAGTCGATTGATGTTTGGGTGATGTCGACCACCATATATCTGTGTGTGTTCACTAACGTATGCAGGTATATTGGTATATAAGAATGTTCCCGATCCGGATCCCACAATTGAAGATGATTGGATACCGAAAGGAAAGGGTAACTATATCTTGGGTTGACAAATGAACAAACGGAGCTTAATTGGACTTCAATGGAGAGTTGGCATAAATGCAACGTAAGAGGTGTCACTGCATCAGCAGATGGTTTTCTTCTAAGTGATTGAAGAAACAGAGCTTAATTTGACCTCAGTTGGCATTCAAAATGCAACGTAAGAAGAAGTCTCACTGCATCAGCAGACGGTTTTCTTCCAAGCCCTACAGCAACAACGGAAGCTTTTCAACCACCTAACGTATCTTCGTGCATGATACCATTTTTGAACAATTTTTGAAATAACTTTGAATAAAATTGTTTTGAAAATGGAAAAATATTGTTTTGAAAATATATTGGACTAAATTTTTGTTAGGAATCAGAAATTCCATTAAGTAAAAGAGTCGGTCACCCCAAGTATTATCCAGCCAAAGTTAGCTCGCAGACTTGTCTTTATTTATGTTAGTTATTAAATAAGTAGTAGCGTAGAATAGTATAGTGCAACACCGTGGAGGAAGGACGGGTCTTTACCCATTGTATCCCTGATCCACAGGCCGTCAGGAGGTCGTTTAGTCTGTAACCTATAAATACCCTCTACCTTGCAAGGTAGAGGGTTGGATGTTCTTTGATAATCTAATATTTCACAAGTTTCTCTTACTAGAATGTCCCACTTTCTCTCTCTCTAAAATCATCTATATGCTCATTGTGTTAATGTTATGATATGTAAGTGAAATCCAATAGTCTACAATTGGTATCAAGAGCCATGGTTAGATCATATCTTGCACATCTTTGGATTTCTAGTGGTTTTTAGGTTGCTTTTTAGTTTGAAAAAGTTTAGTGGTTTGTGCATCATTTGGTTGATTTCTTGTGTTAAAGCTTGGATTTTGTTTGTACTTTTATGTTTAGAATCATCACAAGTGTTTAGGTTTTCATTTGGTAAGCTTGAATCATCTTGGTTGGGTTGTTTTTGGATTGAAAAGTGATGTTTGTGAAGTTTTCTTGCTAGCGACTTGACCTACGGATTATTTTCTTAGTAGCGATTTGCTTTACAATTTTGTAGCGAGTTGCAGTTATTGGAGCTAGCGACTTAGGCCTAGCGACTAACAGTACAAGTAGTGGACTCTCCACTACGGGTAGCGACTTGGTGTTAGCGACTTGGTCAGTAGCGAGTTGCTATTTAGCGACTTGATTCTTTAGCGACTTGAATCTTAGCGAATTGCTGCCAAAATCTTGCTAGCGACTAGAGGATTAGCGAGTTGCTACTTAGCGACTTGGCTGTTGATTTAGCGACTTGGGAATATAGCGACTTAGTTGCTAGCGAGTTGGTTCAAAATCCCTGGCGACTTGGGGGGTTAGCGATTTGATACTAACATCTTAGATACTTGGTATTTAGCTACTGGGATTTTCAATACCTTGGGGTAGTAATTCAAAATAACACAATGTCATTCATCATTGATCCTTTAATCACCAAAGTACTTGCTCTCTATGACACCGCACAGAATTTTGAAACAGGATGCTTCCCTGAATGCTCTACATTTAATGATTCAGCATCGATTAATCAAAACAACTCAAATGAGTCACTCTTAATGTTTGCAAATGATGCTAAGAAAATGGAATGCACCAGTGAGCCCTTTCAACATCTCAGTCAGCTTCTCAAACTACTGTTATCTACAACTATGGATCGAACAAGCTGTGCTATCCTTCGTCAGGATTTTCCCACTTTGACAAGAACTGTTTTACTTAACTTAGAACGACTGAGGATTCAAATTACCAAAGAAAAGTTCTCATCTGATGATTCTCATGCCGCTCTTCAAACTATCTTCAATCAATTTCAGCCACTTATCCGGGGAGAATATTCCTCAGATTTTGATGATAACATGACTGGAATATCATTCAAGAAACACACGGGAATGGAAATTCATGAGTTCAGAAACTCATTTATTCAACTTATGAGTAATATGGAAACATACATCAAGGAAGCTGCAAAAGAGAATAATAAGCTGAATGAATTGAATGAGTGTCAAGAGACACTATGGAACGATTGTGACAAGTCATGCAATATACCAGTTGAACCAGTGAATGACACCGATTGCAGAATCTTTGTCGTAATGAAAAGGGATGAAGACAACAGCACTGATCTCAAATACTCAGAGTCAGAAAAAGTATCAATCGATAAGGTACACTTAACTGATCACATAAATTCTCATGTAAAGGTACCTGACTCTTACTCTGAACATAACATCATGAAATCGATCTTGGTTGTGCCTGAATCTAATGCTAATAACATGATTGAAAAAGGGTATATGATGAGCTTTCAAACAAATTTTCAATTCTTGAAAAACATTGTATCTCATTGCAAATTGAAATACAACAAAAGGATGAAATCTTTTATGCAAAAAAAACCTTGTACTAATCAGGAACTTCCAGAATTTCGAGAATTTTTTGAAATTAATCTGTTAAAATCCCAGATTCAGGACAAAGATTCGACCATAGGCAATCTGAAATTACTTCTTTCAGAAGTCCAGAAACATGAATGTCATGAGATGAGTGATACACTAGAATCTAGAAATTCTGAACTAGCTCTATGTGTGTCCAACCTACTAAGAGAAAACGAGCATTTAAGGAAGAACCTTGAGGAAACAAATTCTAAGTTAGTCAATCAATCTAACTTCTTGATGAAAGACATTGATGACCTCAAAGCCCAAATTCAGGATAAGAACTTTAATATTGTTTCCCTAAAAAATGAGCTTAGGAAGTCTATTGGAAATAGGAAGAACACTAAGTTTTCAAAACCTTCAACTTTGGGAAAGTCAACTGTTCAGAACCACTCGAAACGAACAGTTATTAAACAACCTAATGCCTTTAGGTCTGAAAGAGTTAAACCATCGAAATCTAGGCATACCTCCCAAGTTGATAATACTTCTGTTTTGTCAAAACCAGTCACTTCATTGCCTAGTTCCGATATGATGAATCTCAAACCTCAGATTTATGTTCAATGCTCTAAGATCAGAAATACAAAAAGTACAACTAGCTCTCATGCAAAACATCATTTGACTGATCAATCCCCTAAGAAATATTCTAATCATAAAAGGACAAATAGTCAAAACAAGGTTGTGCACACATTCAGTTCAACTAACAGTTGTTTCAAATGGATTCCAACTGGCAGATTTTTTAAGTTTACAGGACTTAAACGAACTTACATTCCTAGATCATGCCTCAAGTGGATTCCCACAGGAAAACTCTTCAAGAATATCGAACCTAATAGGATCCCCATTAATGATACGTCTGTGTTATACTGTGATGCATCCAAATGTGAGATTAAACATGTCACTAACCCTTCTATGTGCAATTCTACATGTGCTTCCAGTACAATGTGCTCTCAGTCTTTTTCAGGTACAATGCTAAACTCAATCAGGAACATCATGACTTGGTTTCCATCAGAAATGAACATGGCTTATTCAGGAGCTATAGCATGCCACAACTAATGCCACCTACCTATTACTTTGACTCCTATTCATCTTGAATCAGGACTCGCTCCGTTATATCTGTGTTTAAATTATCAAAAAAAAAAAAAAAAAAAAAAAAAACTGTCATTTTAGTCAATCTAATAAAAGATTTATTCGCTGTCATCGATAACATCTACGATCCTAGAAATATCATTCAATAATGATACGGGATCATAGATGAAGTTCGAACAACTAATATTTCTTTAAAAAAAAAAAAAAAAAAAAGGGTTGGTTAATGTCAACCAATGGTCTTTGATGACATTGATTGAGGGGGAGATTTTTTGTGTATAAGTTTTTCTTGATTATCTATGCTATCTGCTTCTGTGCTGGTTATGGTGTTTTTCTCAGCTGTAGGTTGTGGTCGTGTCTTGCTTTTGTGATTATCCTTGTGTACCCATGTATTGAGTGCTTTGCATTGAATGTTTATTTGATTCATCGTGTCTTGCTTTTGTGATTATCCTTGTGTACCCATGTATTGAGTGCTTTGCATTGAATGTTTATTTGATTCATGGTTATCATTGTGATTATCTATTCTATCTGATAATTATGTTATGGCCATGGATTATTTATATCTTATATGCAGAATATGATTATATTACACCGTTTAATGACCATGCTTGCAACTTACTGTTAAAAACACTAGAGACTTATTAAAAAAAATTCTTTGACAGCGACTTACCACACTTGCCTCTAAACCACAGGGACCGAATGTATATATTTCTTAAATAAATTTTTTTTCTTTTCTCTCTTTTCTTCCTTCTCTTCTAAATCATTCGACTTAGCGATTTAACTGTGGTATGATTCTAATCTCTCATTATTTGTTCTCACATACGAGTTTGTGTTGGGTTTCTAACTCGTCCTTTTAACCAGATCCCTACGAGCTCGTGAATCGTGACATTTGATTACCACCTAGGTTCAAATTATTATGTAATCGTGTTTTGTTGTAATGATGATGTTGCAAGTGTATTAATTGTTTGGTATAACTGATCTTGAGTGTTTGGTTATGTGTTTCCATGTACTGGTGTTGTATGATTGGTGGTGTGGGTCGATTATTTGTTGAAATGATAATTGTTCTTGTTAGCGACTTAGGTATTGTTGATAGCGTTTTAGCTTATCTGTTCATCATGGCGAGTTAGAGCTGTTAAGTTTTCTCAAGATAGCGACTAAGGTGTGTTGGTCTGGGTTGATTAATTGTTGCGATAAATTGTTCTTGATGGCGACTTAACACTGTTCTTGGTAGCGAGTTAGCTTAAATGTTCATCGTAGCGAGTTAGTAGTCAACTTAGCGTCTAAGCTGCTGTGGCGACTTAGTGAATTACTTTCTAGCGACTTGGGTAGCGACTTAGTTGTATCATTATTATCGGCGACTTGTCTTTACAAGTTAGCGAATTAGTAATGGTAGCGACTTAGTAAACAGATTTGTAGCAACTTGGTTATGTTACTGTTCATGGCGACGTGTCTTTACAAGTTAGCGAATTAGCAAATATAGCGACTTAGAGAGCTAAACTGGTAGCGACTTGACTGTGGTACTGGTGATGGCGACTTGTCTTTACAAGTTAGCGACATAGTTTACTTTCATGTAGCGAATTAGTCCAGTTTGGCAGCTTGACCATTTATGACTTGAGACTTGGTTGGTGGGTGTTTCTTCTCAAGGTCTAGGGTTATTAAAATGTTTAAAGGTAATTTGCTAAGTTGATCTCATTCTCACAATACTTGACTCAGGATCTCCTGATGCAACTTGTTGGGTCAACTTACTCTATGTAATCTGCTATGACATTTCTGTTTAGGCAAGCGGTACTTGGTTTCTCTCGTGACAACCAAATGTTACATCTTGTTTCATACATATTTGTTATATCACTTCTACATTTGTATCTTGACTCATGACAAGATTCCTTTGCAATGCACGCTTTAACCTTTAATCCCTTAACAACTCGTCATGTGAAAATCTATCAAAAGGAATCTGCTTCATTGAAATGTCTCACTAATGCCACTCAATCATTACTGTTGATTGTATGTTTGCTCAGATCATCAATGGCAAGTTCAAACCCTGAAAAGATCGTTACCCCTTCGGCATCATCCAAAGTTCTCTCAGACGAAGAAATCCTTCCTAGGAGTCAATGGGCTGATATTGGAAAAAGTAACTGTTATGTGGACCTACAAAAGCTACAACAAAATCCTATACTCAAAGTATCTATTGATATCCTCAAGAACACAAACTTCTTCGGTGCCATTACCAAGCAATGCTCAATTCCCACCATTTACATTCAACAATTCTGGAACACCATTCAATGGGACAAAATCACAGGTCAATACTCTTGCAAACTGGATGATAAGGATTTCACGATTGATTCAGCCATTCTTAGCAAGGCTCTTGGAATCACCCCATGTAACCCCAACCTTCGTTCCGAATCTCCACCATCTCCACCTGGTGCTGACGATCTAATTGTCTTTCTAATTGGTTTGGGTTATCAGAACAGCATATTAAGGGCTTCCGACATCATTACTGGACACATGTATCAACCCTGGAGAGCTATTACAACTATTCTCAACTTGTGCTTATCTGGCAAAACATCAGGGTTCGATAAAGTGAGAATTCCCATCTTGCAAATCCTATGGGTTATTGTCAATAGGGTTGATGTGAATGTCTCAGATCGCATTTGGGAAGAATTTTCTTTATCAATGCACACATTCATATCTGATAGAACAAATTTTCAGAACAAAGCTCAAGGCCGAAAGAAACAGAACAAGCTTGTGATTCCCAGCATCAGATTTTCAAAGCTTGTTATCCATTACTTGCAACAAACTCACAACTTCAATCCTAGGATTGAATCAACTCTACATAAAGCAGAAGATGAATTTGTTTTAGGAAACCTGAAATATGTTCCTAGAGGTATGGATAAAGAAATATTTGGATTGCCAATTCCTGATATTCTACTCACGGATGATATCAAGAAAAAGGACTACTTCAAACAGTTCATGAAAATTGCTGCAAGATCATCTGTTAATGTCACACCCACTCCCTCACAACCCAATGCTCCCAAGCCCATCTCTGGGTCAAAAGCATCTTATGCCTCTCTTCCCAAAAAGAGACGCGAAAGATCACAACAGTCAGACACCTCATCCAAAAAGCATAAAGAAAAGAAGAAGAAGGTGGAAAAGGAAATCCATGATAATACTGAGGGGGTAAGGGATAGCACCAAGGTAGTTGATGATGATGATGCTGCTCTGCAACTTGGAATTCAGCAGAGCCTAGAGAGTCAGAATATGAAAGCCCCAGTTGGAGGAGTTGTGTTAAGAGAACCTGATCAATTGCCTCGGCAATCCACATCAAACACGAAAGACAAAGGAAAAGGGGTTGCTAGTGTTGAAACTGAACAAGCCGCTCACATGCTTTTAACGATCTCATCATCTCCATCAAGCACCACCAATCAATATGAGCTAAAGAGAAGAACTGAATCATCTCCTGCTAAAGAACAATCTGGATTGGACAAAGTGCCTGAAACGTTTAAGGAATCTCTTACACTAAGTGAGACTCAGTCTGGTCAGAATGTTGATGCTCTGTTGCTAAAAGGCTCGCAGGAGAATCTTGAGACAAGATCTGATGAGACCTTGCAGATGGATGAACCAAATCTGTCTACCAACTCTCTATCTTCACTTAAGGATCTCGATACAGATTTCACTTTCGGAGATCAATACTTAAATGACAAACCCTTAGATACTGCACAATCCATGTTTACGGTCAACATTCAGCAAGATACATCAACCATTCCTCCGATGTCAGCATCTTCACTCACAACTGAACTTCCACCTCCCAAACCTGCTCAATCAACTGTACTAACACCACCTACATCTTCACTTACCCCTGAACCGGTCATTACAGTTGTTGATATGGATGCTCCACCTGCGTCACCACCTCAAATCCTCACTTCAGATCAACTGCTTGACAGAGCAGTAAAAAGGATAGAAGCTCTTGAAAGGCAACTTCCAAAGTCTGTTGATTCACTTGAGGATCGTGTCTATAGATTGGAGCACCTCAACTTCGATGAAGGGGTTGCAGCCGCCATTGAAGGGGAAGTTAAGGATGCTGTGGAATGGGCAATGGAAGTTCCTCTTCTTAGACGGTTCAAGGACCTACCTATTGCCGATATGAGAGCTGCTCTTTTAGAAAAGATGTATGATGTTGAAGAGGACAAGCATGAGGTCCACAAGAAGCTATATGAGGCACTTGAAGAATCAATTAAGTACGACAATCATGAACAGTACTTAATTGACATCAGGGAAAAGGAAGCTAAGAAGAAAAGGAGGACCATTGTGTTGGAAACACTACGGAAAGACCGTAAAGATCCTCCTCCACCTCCACCTCCAACGGGGGGTGCTGGAATCTCTGGAGCTGGTAAATCTTCTACGACAACCAACACACCTCCACCACAACCACCATCATCACCACCAAAACCTTCCAATCAATCAAGTCCTACAAAAGAACAAAGTACTAAGAAGAAATATGTTGCTTGGACGACGGTTGATTCAAGGTTCACATCCACATCCACCTCTATTCCTGATGATCAAATGGTTCACGAAGAGTCGCATGTCATGGCAGATTCAGAACCAGATGAAGATGATGCATCAACAAAGCATATTCCTAAGCCATCAGAAGATTGGTTTGATACTTACATGGCTGGGAATCGTACTAGCACATCCAGAGTAGCACTTTCAAGGGACACAATTCAAAGTTGCATTGTTGAAGATAGACCTCCTTCTCCAGAACCTACATGGACCATCCCAGAGTCTGACTCGATTATTCCTGACAACAATTGGGCATCAATTATCACCAATAATTATGAAGTTCCAGCTGAAGACTCTCTTATGCACTACACTGGTGATATGGGAAGCTTTATAAGATGGTTTTGTGAACAGAAGAGTATCTCATCCATAACTCCAAGAGATCTTGAAGGACAAGCTTATGAAATTGTCAAAGTCTTCCACTCAGATGCAAATCATCTTCAATATCAGATGGAAGAATGCCATAAGATGCTGAATGACCAAGTCAGTGAGCAAATCAGTCGCTTCAATGTCAACAAATCTCTTCCTCTTGGTGGTGAACCTAGTCAGATGACCATTCAGGCTGAATTCTTCTTCAATCATGACTTGGACTATCTGTGTGCTCGCTCTGCTGAAAGAAGACCAGCTCTATCAATTTCAAAGATGAAAGCTGCAACCTACTCTGATCAGGGGCTTGAATAGATGGTTCCTGATCAATTCTGGGCTGATGAAGAATGAAAGTATGATATTGCCGCTTCATATGGTATTTCTCACTGGTGGTTCAAAAAGAAGAAGTTCTACATCGAAAGGCATGGTGCTGATAAAAGACGCAATGATGTTCGATCAAAGCTGCAAATCTTAAGTGTTGTTCGTGTAGAGATCTTCCCTATCTATGGATATGAGTATTTGAAGAAGATAGTCCTTAAAAGAGCAGACTTCAAAGAGTATACTATTGAGGAAAACGACTTCAAACATCTTCTGCCAAATGATTTCGAAGATCTCTATCTCTTGAATCTTCAAGGACACCTTGAGCATTTACCTGTCCGTGAGAAAAAGGCCCTCTCTGCAGCTGTCACTCTTTGGATCAGGGGCTTAGTCATTCGAAAACGAGTTGAGGACTTTCAGCTTGGCATAGAAAGCTACCAAACCAGGATCAACCTTACAAGTCCACAATGGAATGCAACAGGGCATGAATTTCATCGCGAATACAAAGTTATTGACACCCCTAGAGCTGTCATCTTCACCGACAGATATGGGTCTCGCATGCTTATGCGACTATGTGAGCTCTACAAGTTTAGTGACGGTACTCTCAAATTGGTTGAAGAAGAACTTAACACCAGAGTGAAAGAAATCAAAATTGACATGAAATCTTGGGTAAAGACTACCTTTTGGACTGACGATGACAAAAAGCGGTGTGAAGATTTCATTGCTGCAATCAGGCGAAGACTCAAGACTCGAAGGATCTTCCGCAGCCTTGAAATTTTTGTTGGTGGTAGGCTTCGGGGTGGTCATTACAAACTTCTTCAGAGAACTGAATGAAGACATCTTCGGGAAGCAGCTTCTGTTGAGTTTTAAATATGTGTAATATGTGGTGTACTAACTTTGAACAACTGTAATGCATGTAATAGTGCTAGGTTATGTACTGTGGTTTCCCCTTGTATCAAAAAGGGGAACATCTGTGTTGTCCACTTCTGATCATATAAAATCGGACACATTTTTCTCCAACAAATATTTTGTCTCATACATATTTAAATCACTTGAGATCCAAAATCTCAAAGGATTTGAAATTTTTGATCGGGGGGAGAAAATGTGATATAAATATGAAAGATGTTAAAAGATGACCAATTTTTTTTGTGCATACTACTCTCTAATATGTGCTAAACAATTTTCGAATCTCGAAGCATATATTAAGGGGGAGCATTTTTTTTTAGCAAATTCAAGACATCAGGGTACACAACTTTCAATTTTTCTAAGGTACCTTGATTGTATGTTATATGGCTTCTAATCGTTTGGTGATCATGTCTGCACTTCAAAAAGGGTTCCCTCCAGTATGTGCAAAACCCTCTTTCAAACTTAGAAGCACATATTGAGGGGGAGCAAAATCATGAAAACCTCATCCTTCCCGAAAATGCTTTGTCTACTTGATTTGATTAGGGAAGTGATGTTGATATCTTTTAGAAAATGGAATTCAAAGAAGTTAACTTTTTCTCTTGCCTCCGTGTGCAAAACAATTTCAATCACTTGATGCACATGTTGAGGGGGAGCTCTTATTCTAAGAATATCAAAAACAATTCAGGTACAAAATGTTTTGATAATATATCACAAGTATCTGGATTGATTTTCTAATGGTTTTTCAATTGGTTTCAATGGCAGATGAACAATACCAAATAGACCGACCAACTTTACTTTATGTACGGTGATATAAGGATGATAAGGTTAGGTATTGGTTCCCATGATCTGCCAGAACCGGAGGGATCTACCCAGTGACTATCCACTAGTTATTGTAGAGTTCTTAGGTATGATGATAAAAGGAGAAAAATGAGATATGGGAAGAGTGCGGACTGAGACTGAGCTAGTACTGGAATAAACCCAACAAGGTTCTAGCTATGAAGTCTCGGTAAGCACTGAAGGGGTTGAAGAATTAAAAAGAATTGAATGAAAAAAGGGTGAAAACAAATAGCCCTCCATTTATTCAACCTTAGGGCAGAAACCGGGTTCAATTCATATGCTACTGATGGTAACATAGGTATTGAAGACAAGATGTCATGGACCCAGTGACGCACTGCACTTCAACTTTCCAAACCACTCAAGTTCCTCTTAAAAGGGCTTGTTTCATTCTCACGGGGAACCGACATTATCTATCGACTTTCTCTTAGAGATTGTTGATATTGAAGAAGGAGACCCTCTCCCTAGTCTCCGGCACAGGATCCAAATATGCACATATCGAGTCTAGAGCCACGAGATCGTCAATAAATCTCATTAGGACACTTTCAAATGAAGACTCTCTGTTTCACATAATGTGGAAAGAGAGATTATATCTTGAGTCCTACGCATTATCCTTGTGGTATTGCCAGAACATCTGAGAGATGTGTTATCATATTCACAATGAAGATGGAAAGCCTTCTGGAGCCAACATCAAACAAGCTCCTGGTAGGTGGCATGTGAGATCTATTATATAGATCAACCATGTGACAACTGAACAGAAACAATGGGGCGATTCAATCTCTTGAATCAATCCTGGTTCAGGTTATGGATTGACGGATACCTTTGAAAAACCGGTCTTTGTGCTTAAATACTCTTTTCTATAGCACATCGACCGTGTACTAATTTTTTCAAATCAAAAGGTGGTTTTATGATTGATAATTGATTTTCAATAAAACCTTCGTTGTATTGCAAAAACAATTTCTATTGAGAAATACACGATTGCTTTTCAAATCTCTTTTCATCAATCAGTGGACTTAAATTCGCTGGTTCACTCACTCCGTGTTGTCTTCTTTGAGACGTTCCGGTTTGAGAACAGCTAGAGCAGCTGCGAAACCCTGTCAAGGAAATTCTTCGGAATATTTCCTGTTCACAGGCAGTACTTGTACTAATCAACGGGGAACCGTGGGCCGTGTACCTCAATTCAACTAAAGTGGTCAAAGACACTTTTGTACGCTTTATTGCTAACTGTTGTATGCAGGTACGCCCGACGTTTGCAGCTGATCAGAATGAAGCGGTCAATCCATAGCTGCATGCTCACACAATACATTCATCTCTCAAGAAATCATGATAAGTGCATCAATGACTCTGATATTTTCACTCCATGCTTCTGCTACGCTGCTGCCAATATCATGAATCAACGAAAGCTTCCGCTACTCTGATGAGAAGATATCATGATCCAGAATGTGAGCGTGTCAGTCCAAAAGTCACAACAACACATAATACCAACACCACAATGGATGCCTCAGAGATTTTTGTTAGCTGATGATCTCAAAAGCTGGCTCAAAATTATTGCAATCACAGTGGATCAGACACTATACCTCCACGAATTATTCATTTCTGTTGTTCAATATTGCACTCTCCACAGATGCACTTGGTTTGATTACTTTGTTGAAAAGAAGTCTACGAGCTCATGAATGAAGACTTACTTGAAAGCTAGGATACACAATGTAATTTATGGGGTGACCTCCCTTAGGGGGAGATTGTTAGGAATCAGAAATTCCATTAAGTAAAAGAGTCGGTCACCCCAAGTATTATCCAGCCAAAGTTAGCTCGCAGACTTGTCTCTATTTATGTTAGTTATTAAATAAGTAGTAGCGTAGAATAGTATAGTCCAACACCGTGGAGGAAGGACGGGTCTTTACCCATTGTATCCCTGATCCACAGGCCGTCAGGAGGTCGTTTAGTCTGTAACCTATAAATACCCTCTACCTTGCAAGGTAGAGGGTTGGATGTTCTTTGATAATCTAATATTCCACAAGTTTCTCTTACTAGAATGTCCCACTTTCTCTCTCTCTAAAATCATCTATATGCTCATTGTGTTAATGTTATGATATGTAAGTGAAATCCAATAGTCTACAATTTTGAAAATCACCGGACTTCTTTTTATCAAAACCTATGTCACTCAATTATCGACTTCGGTCATCGATTGAGGGGGAGAGTGATTTAAAATATAATATTTTCAAACAATATTTCTTCATAAAAGTTCCGGTTTGTACGTTAAAATGTGGTGATCTAAAGATTTAATGTTATGTCATGGTATGATTTTTTCTTTAGAAACAAGGTCTTTCAAAATGAAATTTTTTCTTTTCTTGTTTGATTGTGAAATTGTTTTGTTTTACTTAAAAGATCTCTTAAAAACTATTATACCTGACACTAACAATCTTTAATGTCTTAAAATGGTCCGTAACTGTCATTTTTCAAAATTAAATCTTGCCACGTCTTTCCCTAAAACTGTCTAAATGATTTAAATCAGTCGGGATCCAAAACCCTAATTGGTTTGAAATTTTTGATCAAGGGAGAGATCGTGATTTAAATCTCAAATCTGTTTTAATGGAATCGGTTTTAGTCCTTTATAGGCACTCCTGCCTCCATGTGCCAAACAATTTCAAATATACAATGCACATGTTGAGGAGGAGGATTTATCCAAAAAACCAGATGAGTGTTTAAACAAGGCCACATTTTCTCCCATGTTTTCTAAACATAATTAAATCACTTGGGATCCAAAATCTCAAAGGGTTTGATATTTTTGATCGGGGGAGAATTTTTGATTTAAAAATGAAATTTGATAAAAGTTGATCGTTTTGATTCAGTTGTGCAGGCGGCTCTCTCATATGTGCTAAACGCTTTCGAATTTCGAAGCATATATTGAGGGGGAGCATTTTAATAGAAAAGAAACTATCGAGGTGCAAATGCTTTTATGTTTTAACATAAAGTACCTTGATTGAGTTTTAAATGGTTTCTTAATGGCTTGTGTGATCGTAAATGTGCTTCAAAAGAACTCTTGCCTCTATGTGATAAAATGATTTTAAATATCCCATGCACATATTGAGGGGAAGAATTTATCCAAAGAAATTCAAATGGCTTTTTCTAAGGAAATTGTGATCAAGAAATTATTTCAAAGAAATTATTTCAAAGAACTCTTGCCTCCATGTGCCAAACAATTTTAAATCATATGCACATGTTGAGGGGGAGCATTTCTAAAATGATCAAAACTATTAAGGTACAAAATGCTTTGATCTCGTATCACAAGTACCTTGATTGTTTTTTCCAAATGATTTTTCGATTGGTTTCATGAAGGAAAGAACAATACCAAAAGACCGACCAATTTACTTTATGCATGGTGTTATAAGGATGGTTAGGTTAGGTATTCGTTCCCATGATCCGCCAGAACCGGAGGGATCTACCCAGGGACAATCCACTAGATAGTATAGAGTCCTTAGGTATGATGAAAAAAGGAGAAAAATGAGAAATGAGAAGAGTGCGGACTGAGACAGAGCTAGTACTGGAATAAACCCAACAAGGTTCTAGTTATGAAGTCTCGGTAAGCACTGAAGGGGTTCAAGAATGAAAATGAAATGAATATGAAAAGGGTGAAAAGAAATAGCCCTCCAATAATTCAACCTTAGGGCAGTAACCGGGTTCAATACTTATGCTACTTGTGTTTACTAAGGTAACACTGGTATTGAAGACAAGACGTCATGGACCCAGTGACGCACTGCACTAAACTTCCCAAACTACTCAAGTTCCTCTTAAAAGGGCTTGTTTCATTCTCACGGGGAACCGAAATAATCTATCGACTTTCTCTTAGAGTTTATTGATATTGAAGAAGGAGACCCTCTCCCTAGTCTCCGGCACAGGAACCAAATATGCACAGTTGAGTCTAGAGCCAAGAGATCATCCACAATATCTCGTTAGGACACTAAATTCTTGAAGACTTGCTTTTTCACACAATGTGGAAAGTAAGTATATATTAAGAGTCCTACGCATTATCCTTGTGGTATTGCCAGAACATCCGAGTGATATGTAATAAATATTCACGATGAAGATGGAAATCCTTCTAGAGCCAACATCAAACAAGCTCTTGGTGGGTGACATGTGAAATCTTGCAAAAGATCAAGCTTGTGACAACTGGATAGAAACGATGAGGAGATTCTTTCTTGAATCAACCTTGGTCCAGGAATGGAATTGATGAATGCTTTTGGAAAAACCGTTCGATGTGCAAACCTTCTTTTCTCTAGCACGTCGAATGTGTATTCATTTTCAAACTCAAAAAGTATATATGATTGAAAAAATACTTTTAGAAAAACCGTTCGATGTGCGAATCTCTTCTTTTCGCTAGCACGTCGAATGTGTACTCATTCTCTAATACAAAAAGTATTTTTATTGAAAATTGATCTTTCTCATAAAACATTCGTTGTATTGCAAAACTCTTTCTTCAAGCAATACGCGATTGTTTTCAAATCATTTTTCATCAATCAGTGAATCTTAATTCGCTGATTCACTCACACCGTGTTGTCTTCTTTGAGACGTTCCGGTTTGAGAACAGCTAGAACAGCTGCGAAACCCTGTCAAGGAGATTCTTAGGAATCCTACCTGTTCACAGGCAGTACTTGTACTGATCAACGGGGAACCGTGGGTCGTGTACCTCAATTCAACGAAAGTGGTCAAAGACACTTTTGTGTGTTTTATTGCTAACTGTTGTTTGCAGGTACATTTGGACGGTTGCAGCTGATCAGAATTGAGGAGTCAATCCAAAGCCGCATGCTCACAGCATCCACACTTAATTAAAGAAATCATGACTTGTGCATATCTACAGAACCTGGCTCAGATATTTCTTATACTATGTTCCTGCTGCGCTGCTGCAAATATCTTGAACCAGTAAAAGCTTCCGCTACTCTGATGGAAAGATGTCATGATTCAAAAGTGTGAGCATGTCGGTCCGTAAGTCACAACTTCACATGATGGCAACACAATAAAGGGTGATCCAGAGATTTACTGTGGCTGATGATCTCAATGAAAGCTCGAAGATCATCAAGATGTGGATCAGTTAAAGACCTCCACTGAAAGTACAAATCTATGCGGACTTTGAAGAGTCATTCCTAAAGCACAAAGATTGCAGAATTGAAGAATTGAAGTCTACGAGCTCAAGAACAAAGTCAAGAATAGAATGCTAGGATTCGAAATGTAAAACATGGGGTGACCTCCCTTAGGGGGAGATTGTTAGGAATTAGAAAATTCCATAGTAAAGAGTCGGTCACCCCAAGTGTTATCTAGCATAAGTTAGCTCGTAGACAAATCGTTAGTTACGTTATTTATTGTTTTATTAGTTAGTTATTAGTCTAGTTTAGCATAGTGCAACATCGTGGAGGAAGGACGGGTCTTTACCCACTGTATCCCTGATCCACAGGCCGATAGGAGGTCGTGTATTCTGTAACTATAAATACCCCTTCCATCCATGGAAGGGGTGGTGCTTCTCATTCAATCTAATATTCCCTTTGTGTAAACCTCTAGCAAGAACACCCTCTCTCTCTACTAACTCTCTAACTATGGCAAACATGTATTTTGATCATCCAAGACCACCCGAATCATCAACACAATAAATACTACGATCCTACAAATCCTTTGGATGAGATCTCAATTAACTGACTTTGGCTTTGTATTCAACAAAATCCCTCTGTACTGTGATAATAAAAGTGCTATTGCTCTTTCATGCAATAACGTTCAACACTCAAGAGCTAAGCATATCGACATTCGACATCATTTCATCAGGGAATAATTGGAAAAAGGTGTGGTGGAACTCTATTTTGTGAGATCTGAATATCAGTTAGCAGACATCTTCACCAAAGCTCTTCCAAGAGAACGTTTTGAGTTCATACTTCCACGACTAGGCTTGAAAAGCCTTCAACCAGAAACACTCAAACGTCTTCAGGAGGAAGACGAGGAGTAAAGGTCTATGCTCATCTATCTCTTGTATATATTTATTCGAAAAACAAAATACAAAATTATAAAACCTTCAAAAAATCAAATAGAAAAATATAAAACTTTCAAAATCCATAAAAATTTGAAAAAAAAATCGAAAAAATCTTCAAAAATTATTGTCATTTTGTCATGTTTTTCTCGATTCGATAATATCTACGGTCTTTGTGTTGTCATTCAAAGAATGACACGAGACTTTAGATATTGTTCGAATTTTTATTTAAAAAAAAAAAAAAAAAAAAATCAAAAAATATTTTTGGGAGAAAGAGAATAAAATGGTTTATTGTCATTTCAGGCAGTAACCCGCTTTTCAAAGAAAGAACAGAGCCATACTTTATCATGTTTTCAAAATTCCGTGCTCTGATTCTATAAACATTTATCTGCTGAAAACTAATTGCTTTGAAAAATAACTCAGTCTCTATTTTTGATAATCATCTGGACTTATTTGTCAATACATCAATCTCTCAATCAACAACCTATGTCATTAATTGAGGGGGAGAATGATTTCAATTAAATTAAAAAGTTGTTTGGCATTCAATTGTTTTCAAAAGATATACATGCATGTTTTATCAATGGAGTTTAAAGTTTTAAAATCCGATCCTTATCAGTTAAAACGTTTGGCATAATCAAGTCACAATTCTCCTTAAAAGCTTTCAAAATCAATTTAAATCTATAAGAGATCACAAATCTCAAATGATTTGATAAATGTGATTGGGGGAGAATGTGTGATTTAAATTGGATTTAAACTGATAATTCGGTAAATGGTTTTATAAGGATGTACATGCTCTCCTTCCCACATGTGACAAACGATTTCAAATTTTCCATGCACATGTTGAGGGGGAGCATCTATCTTAAACCTATGATTTGAAACGTGATCTCTTATCTTAATGTGCAGGTTCCCTCTAGTATGTGCAAAACTCTTTTCAAATCTCGAAGCACATATTGAGGGGGAGCAAAATCATGAAAACCTCATCCTTCCCCAAAATGCTTTATCTACTTGATTCGATTAGGGAAGTGATGTTGATATTTTTTTTTAAATGGTAATCAAAGAAGTTAATTCTTCCTCTTGCCTCCGTGTGCAAAACGATTTCAAACATTTGATGCACATGTTGAGGGGGAGCACTTGTTCTAAAAATATCAAAAACAATTCAGGTAAAAAATGTTTTGATACTATATCACAAGTATATGGATTGATTTTCAAATGGTTTTCAATTGGTTGAAATGGCAGATGAACAATACCAAATAGACCGACCAACTTTACTTCATGTACGGTGATATAAGGATGATAAGGTTAGGTATTTGTTCCCATGATCCGCTAGAACCGGAGGGATCTACCCAGGGACTATCCACTAGTAAGTGTAGAGTTCTAAGGTATGATGATAAAAGGAGAAAAATGAGATATGGGAAGAGTGCGGACTGAGACTGAGCTAGTACTGGAATAAATCCAACAAGGTTCTAGCTATGAAGTATCGGTAAGCACTGAAGGGGTTGAAGAATTAAAAAGAATTGAATGAGAAAAGGGTGAAAACAAATAGCCCTCCATATATTCAACTTTAGGACAGAAACCGGGTTCAATTCATATGCTACTGATGGTAACATCGGTGTTGAAGACAAGACGTCATGGACCCAGTGACGCACTGCACTTCAACTTTCCAAACCACTCAAGTTCCTCTTAAAAGGACTTGTTTCATTCTCACGGGGAACCGACATTATCTATCGACTTTCTCTTAGAGATTGTTGATATTGAAGAAGGAGACCCTCTCCCTAGTCTCCAGCACAGGATCCAAATATGCACATATTGAGTCTAGAGCCACGAGATCATCAATAAATCTCATTAGGACACTTTCAATGAAGACTCTCTGTTTCACACAATGTGGAAAGAGAGATTATATCTTGAGTCCTACGCATTATCCTTGTGGTATTGCCAGAACATCTGAGTGATATGCAAACATATTCGCAATGAAGATGGAAAGCCCTCTGGAGCCAACATCAAACAAGCTCCTGGTGGGTGGCATGTGAGATCTATTCAATAGATCAACCATGTGACAACTGAACAGAAACAATGGGGCGATTCAATCTTTTGAATCAATCCTGGTTCAGGTTATGGATTGACGGATACCTTTGAAAAACCGGTCATTGTGCTTAAAAAACTCTTTTTCTTTAGCACATTGACCGTGTTCGAATATTTCAAATCAAAAGGTGTTTTATGATTGATAATTGATTTTCATTAAAACCTTCGTTGTATTGCAAAAACAATTTCTATTGAGCAACACACGATTGTCTTTCAAAATCTCTTTTCATCAATCAGTGAATTTCTATTCGCTGGTCCACTCACTCCGTGTTGTCTTCTTTGAGATGTTCCGGTTTGAGAACAGCTAGAGCAGCTGCGAAACCCTGTCAAGGAAATTCTTTGGAATTATACCTGATCACAGGCAGTACTTGTACTGATCAACGGGGAACCGTGGGCCGTGTACCTCAATTCAACGAAAGTGATCAAAGATACTTTCGTGGGCTTTATTGCTAACTGTTTTATGCAGGTACACCCGACGTTTGCAGCTGATCAGAATGAAGCAGTCAATCCATAGCCGCATGCTCACACTACACATTCATCTCAAAAGAAATCATGATAAGTCCATCAATGACTCTGATATGTTCACTCCATGCTTCTGCTACGCTGCTGCCAATATCATGAATCAACGAAAGCTTCCACTACTCTAATGAGAAGATATCATGATCCAGAATGTGAGCATGTCGGTCCGAAAGTCACAACATCACATAATACCAACACCACAATGGATGTCTCAGAGATTTTTGTTAGCTGATGATCTCAAAAGCTGGCTCAAAATTATTATCACGTGGATTAGTAAAAGACCTCCACTTGGATTAACCAAACATGCAATGAGAAGAATCATTGTCTACGAGCTTCGGAGCAAAGTGCTACATCAAGAATGCAAGAACAATTGTTAATGTTATATCTGTTTGTATTCAATGTAATTCTAGTATATGTTTGAGGTGACCTCCCTTAGGGGGAGATTGTTAGGAATTAGAAATTCCAGGTATTAAAGAGTCGGTCACCTCAAGTATATGTAATCGTTAGAAAGCTCGTAGTCGTAGTTATTTTAAGCTAAGTAGTATTTAGTTAAGTAAAACCGTGGAGGACGGACGGGTCTTTACCCACTGTATGCCTGATCCACAGCCCGTTGTGTGGCGTTTTATTGTAAGACTATAAATACTCTCTACCTTCCAAGGTAGAGAGTTGGAGCTCATAATAATATCTTTCACTTTCTCTCACTAAGTTCTCTAAACCTCTAACTTTCTCTCTCTAAAACACTCTTGTACACCTACTTGTGTTAATGGTTTGATGTGTATGTGAAATCTAATATCTTACATATATGACCAACTGACGACCCTTTCTACTTGTGCGATTTGACCAACTGATCACCTACCGTTTGGATGAACTTAAGAATTAGGGGGTAAGTATTTAAGTTGCTAACGCCCGGGCACTCACTATTATAAATCTAGCATGTAGCGGTATTTAATGACTTGGCTTAGGGGACCAGGAACAACAGGACTTATGAGGGGACACCTGACTTCTCCTGTGGTGGCATCTTTGCTGATAGGTTAGGGCAAATTGACCAAATGTTGTCCTGTCGACTTTGACCCCACCTGAATTAATTGGAAGTAAGTAGACGTAGACATAACTAGCTAGGTGGAATAACTAGGTTAGCACCACTATCCACTATTGATTTATCCTTGGCCTTTATTTGCTATTTTCTGCTTTAGTAGTTAATTAATTAATTCCCTATTGAAACCATTATTAAACTATGACACCTAGACTTAGTAGTTATCCAACACACATAGCTCTTGGGGACCTCGGCTTTACCGATTACTACACTACACGTGACCGGGTACAATGCCCGTTTTTGCATTAGGGTAGACCATAGGTATAACGAGACTTTATAAATATTAAAATCTGGTCAGTAAAACCTGCATTACTTACAATCAATATTTATTGAATCGATCTAAGTGTTATCATAACACGTTCAAATTCACAAAAACATCATGTCTTACACTCCTGATCCAGTGATTTCGGATGTACTTAAATTGTATGATGTTGTGGACAACAATGAAAATGTTTGCTACACTGAACGGTTAAATATGATTGAATCAGTCAAAGAGGATATGATATCTTCGTGTTCAGAGTCTGAAGAGAGAGAATTGCACCAGTCTAGGTTACATAATGCCATGGAAAAGGAAAGTTGCATTGAACCTTACCAACAACTTCATTCACACCTCATGTTACTTCTACCTAAGAGAATGGAATGAACATTTATTGATCTTTTTCATCAAGAATTATCAAAGTTCACAGGAACATTACTATTGAACCTAGAACAACTGGAACAAAAACTTGACAAAGAAAAGGTTCAAGAAAATAGTTCTGGTTCTGCACTTCAGGCGATCCACAAACAATTTCAGCCATTCATTACTAGGGAATACACATCAGATTATGATCATCACATGACTAAAATGTCTTTCAAAAAGAACACTGAAATGGAAATTAACATGTTCATTGAGACATTTATCCAACTTATGGATAATATGGAGAAGTACATTGAGAAAGCTACAAAGATAAATGAAAACGTGAATGAATGTCGGGTGCAGTCGAGAGATAGCTGTGATGAGTCGGGGAATGTATCAGTTGAAGTATCGGGTATTTCTGAAGTCAGAATGTCATAAACAACAAAGATTGATGCAACAAGATGTTCAGAAACTCTTGTCACACAAAAGGTGGATGCAGAATGCAGAATGGTGAATGAACATGCATCATGTGATGAATTATTGGTAACTGTCATAAATAATGCATCTGCAAATACTCTTGTGCAAACTGATTACATTACAGAACATGATTTTGATAAATGTTCTGTAACTGAGGCTGAGTTGAAGATAAAGTATCTCATGACTAATATGTGGTTGATAAGAAAATTTTTGATGAACTTTCAAACAAATTCTCAATACTTGAAAAACATTGCATTTCGCTTCAAATTGCAATACAAAGAAAAAAAGAAAGTTTTCAAGCTATAAAACCATGCAAAAATCTGGAATTTCCTGAATTTCATGAATATTTTGAAATAAACAATTTAAAAGCTCAGCTTCAGGACAAAAACTCGACTATCTGCAATTTGAAGAAACACATTTCTGATATGCATAAAGAAAGTAATTTGGTTACGAATAATCTTGATTTAGAGGTTATTGATGCCATTAAAACAAGGAATGATGAATTAGAATTTTGTGTGACCAAATTATTAAAGGAAAATGAGTCCTTGAGAAAGCTTCACATAGAACAAAGTGTGCCTGCCAAAGAAGATAGAATTAAGTCAATAGAACAAACAAACTCTTTGTTAGCAAATATTGATGACCTCAAAGCTCAACTTCAGGATAGGATTTTTGCGATAGTTGCCTTAAAAAATGAGCTAAGAAAAATAATACGAAAAAATGTGAACACTAAGTTTACAAAACCATCAACCTTGGGGAAGCCAGTTTCTCATCTTACAAGAGAGTGGTTTGTAGTTAGGCAGCCTACTGCGTTTATATCAGAAAGATCTAAATCTTCAAAGTCAAGGCTTGCCTCCTAAGTTGATGAGAACAAAGTTTTGTCAAATCCAGTCACTTCACTACCTAACTCCGATAAAGTGAAATATAATGCTCAAGTTAAAGCTCAAACTCTTAAGACCAGGAATGTAAGAAGATCATCGAGTGCACTAAAGAAGTCTCTAAATGTTAACCCCTCTCCTAAGAAACAACTTAACAGAAAAGATTAAAAAATTAGGAATAGGAAAAAGGTTACATCTTCCATTTGGCCTAAGAAATCTAACACTCCTAGCTCTTGCCTTAAGTGGATACCGACTGGTAGAATTTTTAAGAATGTTGGATTCAAATGGATTCCCATCAGAATACGGACCACCAATGGCAAAACTAAGTCTGACTGTGAGTTATCCAAAGGTCTGGATATTGTTGCTACTAACCCACTTAAATGCACATATTTATGTGTTATCAGTGCAGGTACTCCTCATTCCTTTGTAGGTACAATGCTAAATTCAATCATAAACCTCATGACCTGGATTCCAACAGAAATAAAGCCTCCTCATTCAGGAGCTTCATCATGTCGGAAATGATAAGCACGTATTATGATTCCTGATTACCTCAGCTCAGGACTCGTATCTCAACACTTAAGAGTAATTCCAATCTTGACACATTCTATACAGTTTTTCACTTTGTTTTTAAAAAAAATAAAAATAAATAATAAAAAATTATATCTTAAATTTTTTTAAATTTTCAGAATATTTTATTTCTAATTCCAAAATCTTTCAAAAACCTATAAAAATTTGGAAAATCAGAAAAATTAAAAAACTAGTTTCAAAGGCATGTCTTCTTGTATCGATAACATCTACGGTCCTAGAAATGTCATTCAATAATGATACAGGACTTTAAATGAAGTTCGAACAGAAGTTTAAATGTGTTCTAAAACATGCCTACAGTTCTTCTACACTTAGTCTTTTAATCAATAAGAAATTTTAGGTGCATAAATGGTTCAAATTCAATCAATGACTTCTCCTGCTAATTCTATTTCGAGTCATTGATTGTGGGGGAGAATTAATGATAAAGATTTATGACTATCTGTCAAATGAGTTCATCTACTTGCACCTTATCCCGGTATCTTGCATTTTGTCCTATATGATCTTATGTAACGATTATGTGTTATGTGTAGGATTCTGATTTGCTATCTACTAATTGTTTTCTAGAAATTCGTGTAACTATTGTTATCATGCTTTTCTATATTTGTGTGCTTTTCTATATGGTCTCATAATGGTTTCTAAGGATAAAATATATATTGATTGATCATTGGAAAAAAATGCACTCTTTGGAAAGTAAGTGATCTTATTGGATTGTGCATAACAACTGTGGGGTTAATACTGGCAAAAGATGTTAGCTATAAGACTTACAGTGAGAGTTGTCATTTTAAAGCTCAAGAGCCCATGCGATTTGACCATGTTTTAGGCAAGTATGCGTTTTGAGTAATTCAAGGACTAATTGTGTCAAGATTTGAAACTATTGAGTCTTGGTATAAAATACAAAGCGATTTGTCATAAGTCAAAACTTCTCAAAATCCAGTCAACACATATACTTGTTTCTCTCAAGTCTCTTCGCTGCGATTTGTCTCATCGTGTTAGATCATCTCATCTACGTCTTAGGTATTGGCTGAAATTATCACTCACCTCACTATTATAGCTTATAGATATTATCATTTGATGATTATTAACGCCAATTATTGGTTCTAGGTGCTCCTCATTTGAAACCCATCGCCTCACTTTATAGGTTTGTCATGTTATCTAATTTGTTCATCTGGGTTTAAGTATAGAATCAGTAGTCTGCATCTCTTGTCTAATTGCTCTCTTTCACTTTGAATATCGTGCCCCAATTTTGCTTAATTGTTAGTATTTTAGACTTAGTTGTGCTTTTGCACTCGCGGTGGTAACTATTGTTTTATATGTGTTGCAATGAGTTTATACAGAGTGTTATTAGGTTGATTTCATGAGATAGATCATGCCTAGGTTGGTTAATGGTGATGAATGTTTGCATAATTGAGTTTGTATGTTGAATGTTCATATAATCGGTTTGATGTTGAATGCTTGGATGCGGTTTGGTCAATATGTGTTCTTGTAAGCGAGTTGTCATGACTAACAGTATTGAAAGCGTTTTGTCAAAGTGCGTCTTTACCTATGCGATTTGACCCATGCGTTTTGACCTATGCGGTTCGATATCATGCGGTTTATCATATGCTTCTTGACCTATGCGGTTTGATCTATGCGGTTTGACCTAGGCGTTTTGACCTACGCGTTTTGACCTATGCGTTTTAACCTATGCGGTTTGTTATAATGCGGTTTGTCATATGCGTCTTGACCTATGTTGTTTGATCTATGTGTTTTGACCCATGCGTTTTGACCTATGCTATTTTGACCTCATGCAACTCGTTCTAGAGCGATTTGACCCTAAGCGGTTTGACCTTGTAAGGTTTGATTCTATGTGGTTTGATCTGGTACGTTTTAACTTAAGTGGTTCTTGCTTGTATGACTTGTTTTCTATGTCTCTTGTCCCTGTGAGGTTGTCATATGCTAAGTATGTTGTGTGTTATGTAACATGTTCATTTCACCCAATCTATTCAGTATATTGTATATCCTATGTCATGAGTGTTGCTTACTCACTTTCTATGACTTAGCACACTTGACTTGGTCATCATTGACTGTCAATACAGTGTGTTATACATGTTGTGATGATGTTTAATGTGTCATTGTCTCATGGATACCAAGTTTCCAGTTGTGTGCATGTCATGCTCTGACCATGTTTTAGAATCTTGATGTCTTGACTTTTATCATAAAATACCTTATGTGGTAATTCTGTATTTCTCATCTAACATAACAAATTTCCAAATATCTTTCGTTGTGGATGTGTGTATTATAAAAATAAAATGGCTGACATCACTACTCCTGGCAACCAAGCTACTGTTGTTCCACCCAGCACACTTACAGATGAACAAATTCTCCCTTATGAAGACTGGGTTGCTATTTCTAGAAGCAACTGCTTTGTAGACGTGGACAGAAACCAACCGAATCCCATCTACAGAATTGCAATTGATATACTAAAGAACACCAATTTCTTTGGTGCTCTGACGTTACGTTGCACAATTCCGTCTATCTGCCTACAACAGTTCTGGAACACAATCCAATGGGACAAGATCACTTCTGTATACACTTGTCAACTTGAAGATAAGTGGTATGACATCTCTGCAGACACTCTCAGGGAAGCTCTTCAAATCACACCAAGAGACCCTGCTAATCCATTCACTTCTCCACCATCCGCTGAAGAGTTGATAGACTTTGTCACTGAATTGGTCTATCTAGGTGAGGTCACGAAGATATCTGGAATCATCACAAACGAGATGTATCAACCCTGGAGGGCAATCATTAAAATTATCAATCTTTGCCTAATGGGTAAGACATCTGGGTATGAGAGAGTAAGGGCCCCGATTCTAAAAATTCTGTGGGGAGTGGTGAACAGAGCAAACATTGATTATTCGGAACGTATCTAGGAAGAATTCACTTTATCAATGGACACCTTCATTACCGACAAAAAAAATTCTCTAAAGAATATCAAGGGAAAGAAATCCAAAGACAAAAGGGTGATCCCCAGCATCAGGTTCTCAAAGCTCATTATCAAGCATCTGCAGGCAATGCATCAGTTTAATCCAAGAAGTGATTCAGCTCTTCATGAAGCCAACGATGAACATCTTCTCGGCAATTTGAAGTTTGTGGCTAAAGGAACAGATAGAGAGATCTTTGGAATGGCAATTCCTAATGCTCTTATCACGGATAAAATGATCAAAGCCGACTACTACAAAACGTATCTCAAAAAGGCATCAAACTCTACTGTTGATAAGACACCCAAACCCACTCCAACTAAGACAACCAAAACATCCTCAAAGTCGTCTTATGCCAATCTCCCAAAGAAAAGACAAGAAAGATCCAAATCTGTAGATTCACCCTCACAAAGACAGAAGAAGAGAAAGGGTGAAATAGGGAGAGGAAAAGGGTCCAAGGAACCCGAGACTGAGATGACACTAAGGGATGAAGATGATGAGGCACTCCAGCAGGGCCTTGTAGCCAGGTTGCAGAATCTAGAGGTGTTTGAGAGACATCCTAGGAATGGTGTTACAATACATAAACCTGAATCAGTGCCATGTCACACCACTCCTGTTGCTGAAGGAAAAGGAAAGGGGAAGGCAGGTGAAGAAGTAGATCAAGCTGCACAAATGTTGTTAACAACATCCACTCCAACTCCATAGACTACTACTCAATATGAGCTCAAGAGACGAAATGTTGAATCATCGTCTTCACAAGAGCCAAGTGGAGCAGAAGGGGAGCACTCTGCAACTCAGGAGGACATTCTCGACTCTAATGACACTCAGTCGGAGAGTCAAGGATATGAGGGTGGAGATGTAAATATGAATGAACCGGACTTACAGGAAGAGGTGTGTTTTATCTTTTCCTTTTAAGTTTGTTTATTCAACTCTTTTTAAATGATGATGATTTGACTTTCTACGTCTCTGTCTTCATAAAAATGTTGATGATTTTGTGCAAGCTAGATATCTCAATGAATAGAGCAGGTATGTATATTTTCATACTTCAGTGACTATTTTGGCATGATTATGATACATATCTGTACAATATTACTAGGAGTATTTTAGTTCTCTTTTAACATTAATGGGTCAATTAGGCAAAGTAGGATTTTCAAAAAGAAAAAGAGGCAAGAAAGAAGAAACATGGCTAAAAAGAAGCACCCCGAACACTAAGTAAAGGACATAACTAAGTGTGTTCTTAAATGTATTATTTACACACACATACAAAAAAAAAATTAATATTAAGTGAATCTATGAAATGAAAGAGATGAAGCTGCACAACCATATTTTAATACAAATGAACCTGTCATATTTAAACTGTTAAGCCATTTACTTATGAATGAACTGATTTAGCAGGGGTTAACGGGTCAAATCAAAAGATTATTTACAAGGGGAACAAGTCAAATGGGTCAAAACAGGTTGAAAGCCGTTCTAAATCTCTTGTTGTTTCATGCCCTTCCTTATTCTTATTTTTATCTGAAAATTGTGATAGTCGAAGCGAGATGCTCCCTCACTTTCTGCTAAAAAATGAACAGTTTCAACCTGAATGTTATGACTTGTCAAGTTGTCACATGAATCGCCTCTTAGGCTAGGTACTGATTGTTGTTGATTGATCACATTTATGTTCAATAGTTTACCGTCAACTTGTGGCTAAAAATAGCTTTGATGTGCCCTCCAATTTTTCCATCGATGGAGACTGTAAAGCAAGCGAACCATGGTTATAAACAGCAGCAGATGCCATCACCTGCATAAATGTGTAAGGGCTAGGGTATACATACGCTGTACCTATATCACTACTCGTACCTTAGCTTCCTATGGTAGTTTCTATGATAATGGCACGCTGTACAATGGAGAGCTAAGGTCCTCTCTTCTCCACTCGGCCAAAGTTCCCAACAACCATCCAATGCGTGTCGGAGAAAACCAGATGCGTGATTCTGGGCGGATCCTATTAAAGTTGGAAACTATCACTCGAATCTAATGATCAATCACAACTAAACTCTGATGGGAATGAGATGACACTATTCACAGGCACTTCCAACTCATGAATTTTATTCCTCAAGATTCAAGTATGCTTTTATGCAGACTCATTCCAATGGAAGTCCTCTCATGCCTGAGAAAGTCTCTAAAGATATAGGTAAGAATAGAGTTTGAGTCATACTAGTTTTGTTAGATTTTAATATTTAGCGTGTCATGTTTTTTTGAAACCATTTTGTTACCAGTATAAGAATAGTCTACGCATTTTTCAGCCTTCTGAATTTTATTATAGCTGTTTGTAGAGAAGATCACATAGTAGCCAACTAAGAAGTTGTTTAAGTAAAGATACAATGTATCGGATAAGAGATATGAGAATCTTATCTCTTGGACAAGTTGATCATGCAAGTTGCACTACAAGTGCCAAGATGAAATGCCTATAAAAGGCAATGATGCATGCTCCATTTCTTCATCCCATCTAATTATTTTCTTGATATTCTCTCCAAAATGTCCTTGTGTAATAGAAGAGAGTTTAGTATTTTCTAGTTACAAGAGATAAATAATTGTATTATCCTTACAACTAGAGAGAAGGTGTAACTCCTAGTTTACATAGTGAAACGTATCTTTTCTTTGCCCGTGGTTTTTACCCTATTGGGGTTTTCCATGTTATTCTATGTGTCATCTTTTATTTGTATTTTCTTATGCGGGTTTGCTTTAGTCCGATGTCTCTTTTCTCAACATAAGTTACCCTTAATGCCTTCAACTCAATGTTCATGTTCACAACATAGTACCATCAATGGACTTGAATCCCATAATCATTTGTTTTTTGAGTGTAGATACTCGTTGGAGGTGTGACAACAGTTTAAAGATTTGGTGAATCTAAAATTTACTCCTAATTTATTGACTGAAATTGTTCCATATATCTATGAAAGACCAATGAATAGGTCTCTTTGGAATATATTGCAAAGGTTAGTTGTTGGAGCTTTGGTTTACTTTAATAGGCTAGCGAGGAATTTGTTTAACTCGGTGACTCCATTGCGATTTGTAATAAATATATAATTGGATTTGTGTGGAAGGGTAATGGTCAATCATATGAATCTTTTTTGTTGCTAGAAAGAGTGGAGAAAAAGGAAAGGGGATAAAAGTGAATGGTTACAATTTATGGTGATTTGAGCTAATGAATTTCCTACTACTTCACTATCAATAAAATTGGCTTTACTTAGTTTTATGACAACTTGTGAATACCATTTCCTACTTTAGTTTAATTATCTCAACTTTTACATCTCAAATGTGACTGTTAGCTTTGCTATGTTGGGAAAATAATATTTTACTCGTGAATTGGACTAGATATGTACTATAGTTGCACCTGCAGGGACTAATAATGTTAACAGTTTAGCTTTTCTATTACCTCTTTTTTTGTGACAGTAATTGATCGGGAATCACAAGGAGCAAATAGTTGGTTGTATGTCAGTATATCAGTGTTTGATGGCAGGACTACTAATTCAACATTTATAGTTGTCTAACATAATCGCTTGTTCACGATCAGAATTTCATTTGAGAAAGTAGAATAACTTCTTGGTCGTGATTTCTCGATCTCAAAAGTAATGACTAGCATTCATATTATTTCTATATCATGATATCGATTTCCTTACCATGAATTTTAGTGGAGAATTGCAACGTCAAGGAATCAGAGAAAACACATGATTTCGGTTATAAGGTTTTTTGAATTTGGAGTTATTGTTTTGTTCAGTTCTTTATAAACTAAAAATCTTTTTCCAAAAATCACCAAGTTTGTGAATCCGTATATAATAACAAACAATAATTGGTCCATGGTTTTGTAATCATGTACAATGCACCTTAAGAATACAAAGTACCAATGTATATTTTTATATCTATAAGATGATACTTTTTTTTCATTAGAATAACAATAAAATCTAAAGTTCGAGCCCTTGAACCTTTAGATCAAAGTCAAATGTACTCTCTAATATTAGTCTCACTTGCACACACTAATATTGCTACCACACATCTTAAGCAACTCGACATTTACTTTGAACAAAGATTCCAGATGAACATCGCGTACTCCTCGCTGCTCCAAACTCAAATCACAAATAAGTTGATCTTAATAAATCATCGAAAAAATGATAAAGCACAAGTTCATAATCTTCGTTGATGGTTGACCAAAAACTACTTCATTATAAGACCATACATTGCATTTTTGTGTTGTTATTTGTGTGTTTGATCATGAAGTTAACAATAATTATCCAAAAATTAACATCACATATTTCTATATATATTCAATTTACATAGGTGAAAAGGACGTCGCGTAATTGAATTTTTACCATCTTACTTTTGTACATCAACATCTTTTTTCTAATTAATCCTCGCCTAACCGATTAATTGATAGGCGGTACCCGGCCGACCAGCTACCACCTAGCGATTTTTGCAACCTTGATCACAGGTATTGTTAAACGTTGTAAACCTATATGAAAAAAGCAATATATACCTTCTCATCCGAAACAAAGAAGTTAGTGGCCATGTATCTCCCTTGGATACTGTTGATATCCTATTTTCAACCCACCTAACTTTTATTGGAGCATCAACATCTTTTGCCAATTGGTCAAGAAAAATGTGATTTGGTAAGCTATTAAGATTTGAACCCAACTTTTAGATGCAATTTTGTTTTTTGAGATGCATGGTTGCTCACAAAGTGACTATCCCATCAGATGAAAGTGTTATTAATATAGATCCCTTTATATTAAGATTTGTTGGTGCAGGACAAAAGTTAAGACCAAATTAAACTAGTGGGTTATGAAACAAAAATATAATTTGAATAAGGCAACCGTTCGTTGGCAATGGTGTCGAGTTAGTGGAAAATCATTGAAGTAGAACACGTGAGTTACTATGAGATGAAACTTTTAATCACACTAAAGCTAATTATCCAAAGAAGAAGGTATTAGTTTTATGGATATAAATTAGTAGTCGTGAGTTAGGATCGAACTCGAGACCACGGGATTGCACACTTTACGTATGAGAATTAAAGTTATAATAATTAAATATAAAATGTTATATTTAGTTATTATTTACACAAAAAACATAACGAACGTTAAGTAATTAAGTGTAATGGACTAATGATCGTTAAATGTGAAAGGAAAGACTAAATATGAAATTAGATGTCAAGTAGGTTCTAGAAACCTTGTGGGTTTCCTAAACCGATCGGATGGGGGTTTCCTAAACCCAAATCAACCCTAACTTGGACATTAAGTTTCTTTGGGTATATATATACAAGGCTGATGAGTGTCTAAATACTCATCATTTTTGTACCTTTTAAACTGCAAAAACATCTGAAAACATTCAGAAAAGCATCAAAATGATAAAAATATCACAAATAAGTGTTTTATGTGTTTTAAATGCAAAAATATCAAAATCAGATGAAAAACATATCAAGTTTGCATAATTGGCAGTTTTAGTCCCCCAAGTTTCAAAAGTAATCAAATCTAGTCCCTGGAATCCAAAAATATGGAGTTTTATCATTCAAGGTCCCTAAAATATTCTAAGTTGTCAAAAATGGTCCTTGAATGAATCTTTGGTCAAATGGCAGAAAAGGTCCCTCAACTTTACAAAAGTGTCAAAAATAGTCCTTGGATATTTAAAAAAGTGAAAATTATCAAATATTATCCTTGTACTATTTAAGATTGGCAAGATTGGTCCTTTTGATAAGTTTGGAAAAGTTGCAGTTTCAGTCCTTGAAAATTCAGCAAATTACATAAATTGTCCTTATGCTTAACTTAAACCAAACCGGACCCCCTTTGTGTATATTGAGCCTAGCCAAAACACTTGACCCCCTGTCAAACCTGTGACCCCCCATTTTGACCCCCCCCCCCTTTATTAATATCAAATGTCAAAACTAGTCAAACCCACCAAAACCCGCCTTTCTCCCCTCTCCCTCACAAGCAAAACCAGACACATCCCCTATACCACCTCTGCAAAACCATGGTGGTTTCCCGCCCAACTCATCATCACATCAACCAACTAAACACACCACAATTAATGCCACCACCCCCAGTTGCAATTTCACAGCCCACAAAAGTCAAAACAGTTTTTCCCGCCAAAACACTTGGAAGGCTTAGATCACTCAAAACTCATCCAATGGCCAAGATTGCAAGTGGGATATGTTCAGAGGCATATGGGGAGTCTCAAAGTGCTATAAAAGAGAGAGGAGATGCAGAGGAGTGGGATATCTAGTGTAATTTTAATTTCTTATGTCGTTTTAGCTCAACTTTAAATTTCAGTGTATGTTTTAGCTTTAAAGCATTGTATTTCAAGTTTTCAGTGTACAAGAAAGCTTTTGTGAACATCAATTTCAAGTTTAAATCTTATTTTCTGTTTATGCAAAATTTTACTTTTGTTCAAAATTTCAATAAGTTCGAATGTTGTTTATAGATGTTATCTTGGACTGATAAGCCCACATAAGCTCCTATATAGCTTATCTAAGCTATTAGAAACCCTAAAAATTCAGTTTAGAAGTAAAAAGCAAAAATACAAAAAAATATCAAAAAATTAGTTAATAATAAAAAGCAATGGAGATGGTGATCAAAGCTGGAGCAGGGTAGATACAGGATTGCCCTTGGGTTTAGTGCTTATTTGGAAGCTTTAGGTTGAGTTTGTTTGCCTCAGTTCTCAGTCTTGTGCTTGGATCCAATTTGTAAGCCTTTTGATCTAATTTGGCATTTCACTGTTTAAGTGTTCATAAGCTTAAATCTCTGTGTCTTTATGTTCATTAGTTGTAATTAAGCATAATCAAATAATAAAAACAGTCACTTGTTCTTTTTAATTTGTAGTTAATAAAAATCTTATTTTAAGCAGTCAAAATAGCATAAGTGGAATCTCTTAGTTTCATGTTGTTAGTATTATTGTTTAATGCTTATTCAGCTTTAATATATGATATTATAAGGTCTGTAATCATTGGCATGGTCTTAATCTGTGTTTTGCTTTGAAAAATCTCAAAACAGTCTAGTTAAAGGGTTGTTTGGTTTAACTTGTTTAATTGTGTTGAAGGTTGTTTAAGCCTTTGTCCTTGGTTTTTATCTGTCATACTTGGTCTTAATAACCCACAGCAACAAAGAAAACCAGTCCTTATTTAGTAAAAAGTCAAAACATTTTGTAATCTCACCTTTTTAGTTCACTGTTAGGCTTTATCTTGTAAAACTCATCATATTAGCTTAAAACTTGGTAATCTAGCTTAAATCATTCTTATTACAGCTTAATATATCATAATCAGTAAGTGGTATTGATTTAAACTTCATCAAAGTCAACTTAGCTCATTTTCTTAAAAAGTCAAAACATGCCCTGTGCACAGTTGAGCTAGCCACTTTCACAAGCTCACACAGAGCTTATCAGTTAGCTTTAACTCTTGTACTTTAGCTTTTTGAGAAGCTCACCTAGCCATCTCAAAGTCCCAAGCTTAATTTTCCATTTTGCAGCTTATTTAATAAGGCTGCACATAGCTTTTTGTTTGTCCAAAACACTCAGTATACACTGAGTCATAACTCAGTGGTTTTCCAGTTTTTTCTCAAGCTCTTCATAAGCTCTCTAGTGGATCCCACAGTGAGAACTTTAGCTTTTTGGATAGCTTATCTGGTATACTTAATAGTTCCAATGTTTGTTTTCATTTCTTAGCTATCTAAGTGCTTAAAAATTAGCTTAAAAGTACCTAGAAAACCATAAAGTGTCCTGTTTAACAATTTAGCTAAGTGCTTATTTGTAGTTTATTCAGTGCTTATTTCTAGTAATTGTGCTTATTCAGTTTTAATTTTAGCTTATTATCAGTGTTTAGCTTATTCTCAGTCACCTTTTGCTTATTGGTTAGCTTATTAGCCATTTGGCTTAAGCTTGTGCTTATTCTTATTATTTGCTCACTGTTAAGTAAAAATAAGCTCAATCTGAGCTTATTAGTTGTTTTTGTAAAAAGTTGTAGTTATAAAATTTGCTTATCTAAGTGTACTTAATAAGTTTGTAAAAGAAAAAGTCCAAAAAGAAAATAAAAAGCAAAAAGTCAGTGCTGGGATTCGAACACGGCCACCCAGCTCACCACACACACACCATACCAACTGCCCTTGGGTCTTTGATTGGTATTCTTTTACACAATTTAATACATAACCCATCTTTTTCCATTTAGCTTATACGAGATAATTAGCTTATTTTTAGCTTATTTAAATAAGTTGTTTCAACGTTTGTATTTTTCTTAGCTTTGTATTAGTATAAAGTATTTTATAAAAAAGTTTCAGATTTTTCTGAATAGTTTTAGTATTTTTAATCATTTAAATAGTCTAAAATAGTATTTAATTCATAATAAAAAATATAAAAGTCAAAAAAATATAATTCTTTTTTCTAAAATTTTCTTTTGTCATATAGTAAGTAAGAAAATTGTTTTTACACTCGTAGGACTTTTATTTCACAAATTTTACGTTTTTACTTGCGCACTCGCATAATTTTTATATATAACGCACGTTTTCATTCTAGGTCACGTTTTTAGATAATTTAGGTTTACGCTTTAATTAAAATAGTTTATTTAAGTTATTTTGTTTTATAAATCAAGAAAAACATCATTTTAAAAATAGTGATAGCGTTTATTTAATATAAATTAGCTTTTTAATTTTCTTTAATTTGCATTTAAGCCCCTGTAATTTACAAAACTTTTTCTTTAGGTATAAATATATCAAAATCCTTACTGATCACTATCCTTAGTGATTATTCGATATCTGAATTTGTTCAAACACCATTAAGTCTCCGTGGGACTTAACGACCTGAGGTAAAACTATACTCTCCAGATCTTAATTGTATTGGTTTCTGAGCTGTTTGAATTTTATTACGGTTGACCATTCACAAGTGGTTAGCTTGTGTGATAAACTTGACCGTTTGGGAGCTAATCAAAGGCCTAGGGTCTTTGTAAATCATCTCTTGTACTCCTAAACCTAAAACCTAAAATTGTTTGTGTGTTTTTGGTTCCAAACGATCGTCCCCTTCTCCAAGGGATCGATTACTTTGTTTTTCCTTAACAAAACTTTTTGTGTTAATTAAACTAGCATTTACTTTAATTCGTTAATAGTACGTGTGTACAAGAACTTGGTATAATCACACTATTGATTGTATCTTGGATTGAATTACAAAACGGTAAGGGGTAATTCTTATAATGCTATAAACCCTAATTATGGTTCATCTCAATTGCTAGTTTTGTGGAATTGATTCTTGTTCGGCTAGAATCAAAAAGGTACGCATACTTTATGTTTATGTTAGTTAATTATTCATTATATGTTATTTACGCTTCTGCATGTGTACTTGATGTTTATTGTTTATATATGATTGTCATAGTATATAATTCCAACGGTGGCATCACGAGCTTGGTTTAATGAGTAATTAATTACTAAACACGTAAAAAACGGATATTGTATGGTGTTTGATATGATTATTCTAGGGTTTTGGTTATGATTATGTAAACCCTAATTTTAGGGTTAGGGCTTTTGCCCTAATTAGTTTTAAAAAAAAAATTTATAGATCGACCAAATTTTTTTTGGATCGAAACCCTAATTTTTTTAGTCGATTGTTTTTAAAAAATTGTTTTAGGGTTTATTATAATTGTTATGTTATCAATATCGAAACCTAGAATTGATATATTTGTTATGTGATAAATTCATGAATAAAGTGTTATGTGACATGGAATTGTATGCGATCTTGTGACTTACCTGAATAATTGTTATGTTATATCCATGATGATACATGCATGTTCGTCATGGATGGTTGCTTGAATTTTTAATTGTTAAGTTATTTTAATCACATGTATGTTTTGATAAATCTTGAATTGGGGAAGACTCCAATAATATATTAATGAATCAATTATGTGCAATTTGGTATATTTTAATTATGGCTTACGCAATCGATTCGTCGATGTATGTGGCTCACTTTCAATTGTGCGAGTTAAAGCCTTAGTTAATATATACGTTAATTAACCTAGATATTGATTACTAATAGGCTTTATCAAATAAGTTGCATGTGGCTACTTGTTTACACGCATTAATTGTTAGTTATGTGCGCATTGTTTTAGTTGTTTTTTTAAATTGTTACTTGTTTGTTTATTATGTGCGACAAGTTTTAAGCAAAGGGTAATTTTGAATAGAAAAATAAATTGGACTAAACAATGAATAAATTTGATTTTTTTTTTTTTTTTTTTTTTTTAAGAGTTAAATTTTCAATAAATTTAATTGATTGATGATTTTGATACAAATAGTGAGAACGGCTCACCCAATTTTGACGGACTAAAAGAGGGGTACAAGGAGGGGAGCGCATTAAATTGTGACCCGAAAGAAGGAGGTTATTGCTTCAGCACTGACCAAATTCTCCGCTTCTTTGCGAGTCAAATTAGAGTTACCAAGTAGGCTATAAGTATAAAATCATCTTAAGGGCGAATTAGATTTAATTCCATGCGTCACTTTTGTGGTAATTATCCGAAACACTAAGTCTTTAGACTTATGCAAAAGTACGATATAATGGACGATAATTAAAGGTAAATTCCTTGATTGGCGAAACCAATACCTCAATCAAAACTTTGATAATTTGATCTTTAGAAATTGGTTAATAAAAAGTTTTTTTTATTAAAAACTATCACTAGTAAAAAAACGGGATTTGGTCACACACGGTCAAAATGGAACAGCCACACATTCGCATATTTGTGTGGCTGAAGGTACGAAAATTGACAACATTTACTAATTAGTCACACATGAAAATAGTGATTGTGTGACCATTAGAACTGTATTGCCACAATTGAACATTGTGTGGCTAAAGGTATCTGGTGATTTTGTTTCTGATCATTTAGCCACGTATGAATTTGGAATGCGTGACAAATACAAGTAACCTTGATGCGTTAGTCACATGAAGTAATTTTTTGTGTGTCTAAATCATAGAGTCAAGTTTTGTCACACATTTTTTAAGGGTGACTGATATGTTGTGTCAACTCTTTAGCCACATCTGAAATTGGAACGAGTGACAAATGAAAAGTAACGTTGAAGCATTAGTCACGATATACATATAAACACTGACAAATATATGTCACACACTTGAACACTGTGACCAAATGCCATATATGGTCACACAAAATGTTTTGTCACACATTCGTTAAGTGTAGCCAAAATCCAGTACATATGTTCACGTAAGTTAATATGTGTGTTTAAAGTTTTGTTTGTGTTAGCTTGCCAAACGCTAATCTATATAGTCACATTTACTACTAACATTGTGACCAAATGCATGGTCACACTAAACGTTTTGTCACACATATTATTTAAGTGTAGCCAAAATCTAGTACATATGGTCACGTAACTTAATATGTGGCCATTGGATGATCAATAGTCACTCAAAATACACGTTTCTTCACTTTAAACACCATATGGTCACACTTATTAACACTTTTAGCCACTTTATGGTTAATTGTATGTGACTAAATACCCAAAACAAACATGCTTTGTGTGACTAAATGTTAGAAAAGGCCACACAAACATAAAATTCATGTGGCCATTGGATGATCAATAGTCACACAAAATACACATTTCTTTACTTTAAACACCATATGGTCACACTTATTAACACTTTTGGCCACTTTATGATTGATTGTATGTGACTAAATACCCAAAACAAACATGCTTTGTGTGAATAAATATTAGAAAAGGCCACACAAACATAAAATTCAAGTGGCCATTGGATGATCAATAGTCACACAAAATACACATTTCTTCACTTTAAACATCATATGGTCAAGTTTGTTGCATTTATTGTGTTGTTAATGCAAATGTGGGTTTGTAGGTGATGGCTTTTATAGTCACATTGATATGCACACACAAACACACACATTAACACTTCTGCAACACCACAATCTACTAAACTTGGATAAATCCAAACTAATTATATATATGAAGAACTCTTTAACAATGAGTACTTGATTGTTAATGCGGAATCTTAACAACAAGCAAGAAGAACACAAATGCTATTTCACTAATAAACTTCTTTTGTTAATATTTATGTTCGTCTAAGTACAAGTTCATTTCACTATACTTTAGGGTTCCGTTTTATACTTAAGAAAACCTAGTATACAAAACGTGTAGAAGGATATAGATATCTCTTTCTAAGATATCTCCCGATACGAACTCTTCTTCGACAATCCACTTTCTTTCCTACTACGTAAGATAATCTAAAACTCCAATTAACTTAGTTTTCGAGTTGTCGTTATTATGACCATCATATTGTCAATTCAGATCATCATAAGCATCAATCAAGACAAATATTTTTTGTATTATCAAATAATCTCAAATCCCTTCCTATACATGCGCATCTCTATAGAATCTTTCTCTATAGATATAGGAAGATGTGCAAAACATATGATCCAAAAGAATTCATATTTTGCCTTGGGATTTCATATCACTTTACTTGAACATGAATCTGCTTGTATTTATAATTGTTTTCTTCAAATAATCACTTTATCGTAAACACAAGAAGAACGAACAACAATTCTAAGGCGTAATTGTTAGTTCATGAGTAACAATTTCTCAAGAAGTATATATATTAATCAAACCTAAATAGGTTCAAATCATCTAACACCACAACGTCT